>CAWZYM010000295.1:30000-497500 GCA_963966185.1 Rhabditoides inermis | reverse complement strand
TGGTGGTCTGCGTCTGCGCCAGAGTGTCGTTGTCCGTAGATACGGCCCTGAGATGTCTCTTCTTCCTCTCTCTCTCTCTCTCTCTCTCTCTCTCTCCCCTCCCTCTCTCCCTCCCTCTTACCTCAATGCCTTCTTTCGCAGCTCCACCTTGCTCTTAGTCGGGTAGAGACCGAGAAATCCTCCACACCTAATCGCGACAACTGAAAAGGGTAAGTTGCCGTACTGGATACGGTACAGAGATAACGGTACTCACATAGCATGAGCCAAAGAATCAGACAGCCAGCACCAGTCCACTCACTGCAACGGTTGATATCGATTGATATCACTCAGTTATCGATCCGATATCGATTGATCAACCCACATGTACTCGGATGTGTGCGACGGGCCATAGTTGAAGATTCTTTCCGCCGCCGCCCTTTCACTGCAAAAGGGTGAGGGTGAGGGGGAGAGGGCCATATTCGCCACGAGTGCAAGAGTGCAAACGTGCGATATCGCTGATTCCAAGACACGCCGGAAAGATCTAAAGAGAAGGAGTGAGCATTACCGGATAACTTCACAAACGTGTGTGTAAAGGTGCCAGCATAGCCGGATTGCCACGCAAGTGAGATGGCAAAAAGATAGCAGAAAGACCGGAGACAAGGTGAGATCGACGGAAGGAAAATGAATAGAAAACAGCAACCCACAAGTTCATCGTGGAGGAAGAGGAAGGAATGACGGACGTCCGAAAAAGTTCCAGATGTGACTTTTGTGTTTTTGTGTTTTGATATAGCACGTAGTCATTTTTGGCGAAATGCGCTTTCTGATCGGCTGCCTTCTGCTCTTCTTCCGTGAGTTACTCATCTTTTCTCTATTTTTACTCTCACCTTCTATATAATTTTACCCCCCCCCCTCTCAATCTGCTCACTTTCATTTCAAGCCGTCGCCTCTCTCGACCTGTTCTCAGAAGACGTCGGTAATGATTTCGAAATAACCACCAACAAGCAGCCCATCGTTCACAGAGCCATTCGTGAGTTGCAACGCTCCGCCTCTCTAGACTCCGCCCACTTTTAGCCATCTCATGTCTGCAGTCTCATCAGCTGACTCGGTTGGACAAGTGGATACTGCAGGGAGCTGATATGACATACTTCACGAATAGAACTACGGCGTTCAATGCGAGTCTCTCTCTCTCTCCCTCTCCCTCTCTCTCTCTCCCTCTCTCTCACTCTCTCTCTCTCGTCCTCTCTCTCTCTCTCTCCCTCTTCCTCTCCCTCTCCCTCCCAATCCCAACCCATTTTCCAAGGTCACCGCTCACTTCCACAACATCTCTCTGCGACCGGACGATGAACACTCAAATCACGAATACAAGAACAGCTGGAATATTGTCGTGCGTGAAGCTCCGCCCCTTTTGACCCGTCCACTTTTAGGAGGCTGGCTGTAAACTCGACTTTTCTCTGGAAGGAGACATGGAAGTGGAGTAAGTACTTTGTCTCTCTTTCTTCTATTCTGCATTCCCCCTCCAGACTCGGCTACGGTGTTTGTAACCAGTCCACCTACCGTACCTGTGTTCGGAAGGGCGCTGGCTACCAGTGCTGCTGCATGCAGAACAACTGCCAGATCATGGTTGGTTCTCCTGACTGGTTCACTGCAAACTGGTTCCAGCTGCTGCACTACCTCCGCGCGCACTATGACGTCAGTGCCAGTGCCAGTCAGGGTGGTGTGGTTCGAAAGTGGGGAGGAGAGAAGGAGTGCGCGAGTGGCAGACTGCACATGGACAGACACACAGTGGATGTCGTGACAGATTTGAGCACTGTAACCTGCAGGAAGAAGGTACGCTGACTGATTCAAACTCAGATTCAGAAATTTATCTCGAATTAAGTAATACATGGTAATGTGAATTACGGTAACAGTAATACATACGACGCCTACTTCGAGTTCCAAACTGACTGATTCAGAACTAATAACCCATTTCAGCAATGGTGCGGGTTGATCAAGACTCGTCGATACCAGCGGGATCGAAAGAGTGACGAGTCCGCCATTGCACACTACCACCTGGGATGCATAGACCAGCCGCCGCCAAACCACGAGACCGTCTTCAACAACAAGAACCACCTCGTGACCATTGGACCCGACGAGGTACGATCAGCTGACTGATCAGCTGATCTATCATTACAGACTCTCTGCGTGCACACTGACTACGAATTCGACTACTATCACGAGCTCACTTGCTACTGCAAGACGGAGAAGGCAGAGTGCAACCTGGATGTGAGCATTTTTCCTTTCTCTCTTCAATCCTTCCATCTCATATTTCAGATGTTGGTAAACTTTGCCCGAGTCTTTCCCTACTTCAAATACGACCGGCACGGCGATCGAAAGAGGGGCTACTGGCACAATAACCAACACGTCATCGGTAGATCAGTATAACTCAATAGTAGATCAACTTCTTTCAGTCCCGGTGGCATACGGTTCCCTCTGTACCTGGATCCTCTTCTGTACCCTTCTATTCATGGAAAACAGTATCCCTTACGGACATGTGAGCCAAGCTCCGCCCACTCCGATCACGCATCCGTTTCAGAAAATGCGGCAAAAGCCCTTCTTCGTTCGACTCGTTTTCGCTGTCACCCACCCCTCTGTGCTCGTCAATCGGTCGGCTGGAACGCGTGAGTACCGCCTACTCAAGCCACGCCCACTGGTTCTTGCAGGTCCGGTCAAGTCGAAGTCGGGCGGTGTGATAGCGGTGGCGGGAGTGGAGCCGGCGCCTCTCTCCGATAACAATGAGGTCGAGCAACTTGCGTTGATTACCGTGAATGTGCAAATCAGTTACCACGCGAAAGAACACAGAGATCGCGTGAATGAAAAGAAGGAAATATTGCGCGCAAAATTCGAAATGAGCGGTGTATCACTGGCGGAGCGGCGGAACTTGATTTTTTTGGACTACATGATCATAAACCAGCTATTTTCAGCACAGCGCCGATCGCTTCACTGGATAGACCAAACATATTCCTCTCCACAAATCAGTCAAAAATGTTTCGTATATTCATTATAATAAAAATGCCTATCTCTGATTGTGACTGTCAATAATCGTCGAGGTCGCGTCAATACGGTCACGTTTTCAGCTTTTTTATTGCCTTTATTGTCTTTCTCTACTACTCCACTTCGATCATACGAGGAAAAGTACGATGAAAAAGTATTCAGGAAAACTTTATTATGATAACTTCTGAAATAAACATTCGATACGTACTAAAATAACAACCGTGTCTATACAAAACCGTTACAAACCAGGTATACTTATGACTGACTTCGCCTCCCCAGGCCCCGCCCCTCTCACTTCGAGACTCCGCCCACCACGATCTTAGTGGTGTCCTTCTTGAACAACTGCCCAGTGCGCTTCTTCGGAATAGTCTTCATGCGACTGCCAGTGTACTTGCGAGAGTCGTTCCTGCAATGCGCTCGCTTAGCCCCGCCCATCAGGACCCCGCCCCCTTACTTGCTCATATGCTTCTGATCCCTACATCCCTTGCCGCCCTCCCAGAATTGGGATTTTATACGCGTCACCGACTCCTGGCAGTTCACACACGGCTTGTCCTTGTGGAACGGCTGGAAAGCAGCGGTTGGCCACGCCCACTCAGGCCCCGCCCACCTGTTCTCGGCTGCAGAATCCGCAGATCATTCTGTTTGCGAACTTCATCTCGTGGTCGGCCGCCTCTTTTTCGTCGTGGCACACATCGCACGGATACACCTTTCCGCAGCACGGGAACCTGATAGTATAATAATAATAATAATAATAATAATAATAATAATAATAATAATAATAATAATAATAATAATAATAATAATAATAATAATAATAATAATAATAATAATAATAATAATAATAATAATAAAGTATTTTATTATTATTATCATATAATTACACTTCATGGAGTGACAAATCGCGTCAATTAAAATGCTACTCCTCAAGCAGATATTCCACTCTACACTGAAACATATTTCATCCGACATAATAACACGCCCCCACCTGAACCACCGGTAGCTCTTCTTGTAGTGCTGGCAGGTGCCCTGTGCTGGAAGAGGCTGGCCGTCGATGATCGACACTCGCTGCTTGTCCTCCTTCCGAGCACGACACTTCGGCAGGCGAGCGGCCGCGTCACGGTCCTCACCCTGCAAGCTCGCCGCCCATTACTCCACCATCCTTCCTTTCTCTCCCTGATTTTAAATGTATCATCTGTGTCATGTATTTTACAGATTACGAGGATAGTTGGTCACTTTTCCGCGTTTCGAGACAGCTAATGAATGAAAACAGAAAGTCAGGCCGCTCAAGCTTTCTCCCCCGCCTCGCACCTTGACTCGGCTGAAGTCTCCTCGGAAGCGTATGGACTGTATGGTGAACTCGCATAGAGTGTGGCAGCCGCGGCACCAGCTCTTGTGACAAGCGCCGTAGTTCAGTTTCTGCAAACACACAAACTCTCCAGCAACCATCTACGTTAGATAGGAGACATTTAGACACATTTGAAAATTTTAGTAGGAGTAAGGAGGTAAATACAGTTACAATTCTCTGCTCTCACAGTAATTCCATACACGACTACATTGGAACTTGGAACGCACAGATATTTTAAATGTCATCCTGCAGCAAATACGAAACACGATCGCAATACATTTCAAGAAATTAATATTCTACAATGCCATGACGATAAGAAAAACAGATTATTGAAACAAGTTGCTACTTGATTTGAATTAGATAAAAATCAACATAGAAACAAAAACTGCCAACTCACGTGCACATCGTCCACCTTATTGCACGCAAGACACGCGAATCTGAAAAAGATTCTCTTCTCTCTCCTCTCCCTCCCTCCCTCCCTCCCTCCCTCCCTCCATCTCTCTCTTTCTCTCACTCACTCCTCTTCTCTCTGCCCTCCCTCCCCTCTCTCTCCCTCTCTCTCACTTCAGCGAGCTGGCCAATAGGTTGCAGTCAACGGGCTTGCACCCCCTCGCATCCAGACCAGCCAGCACGGGAGACGTCTCGTGCACCAGCAGGGGCTTCAGTCTGCAAGGGAGGGTTGGAGAGAGAGAGAGAGAGAGACAGAGAGAGAGAGACAGAGAGAGAGAGAGAGAGAGAGAGAGAGAGAGAGAGAGAGAGAGAGACAGAGAGAGAGACAGAGATCCTCCTACCTGAGACTCTCTGCGGTGGTGCACCGGGGGCACCTCCACCCGATCGGTCTGTCGTTGGCTGGCACATCGTGGTCCGTGTCCGCTCCACAACGAGAACACTAAAACATTTATATCATATTTCCTATTCCTTGAACCACTTGAAATTTAGCAAATTCAACATCTATCTAAACAAACGCGAAAAATACGCACCGACCACGCATGGTAATACATATAGACCACATCCTTACAATCGGTCTTATCAATCCTTTTCATTCGATAATAACCCCGAAAAACCCGCTCGACCCACCGTGACAGACACGTGCAGACTGGTGGGCTCAAGACTGGCAATGTTGCCACTCGCGTTGTTCCACACCACAACCACCTCGATAGGCAGGTGAGGGTCCAGTGCCTGGGGAGGGACCATTGAGAGAGAGAGAGAGGGGGGGGAAGGGAGAGAGTGAGAACCACCCACCTCGGTGGCTTCTCCCTCCAACTGCACAGCTGCCAGTTGACAGGCGAGTGCGTCGCCTCCCGGTGTGGACAGAAACACGTTGGCTGCCAGGTCCTCTCCCTCCTCCTCCTCCTCTTCTCCTTCTCCATCCTGCTTCTCCTCCCCTTCTTCCTCCGTCTGGTCCTTATCGGGCATCACCAGTACGATTCCAGCCGCCTGAAATCAACGTCATCTCTCTCTCTCTCTCTCTCTCTCTCTCTCTCTCTCTCTCATCTCACCTGCGCTTCCATGACCATCTTCGTCTTCTTCAGGCCTTCTACGAAAATGTTCAAAATGTTGCGATCGATCCACCTGAACCGATCCAGTTAGCTCCCGCCCATTCAAGCCCCGCCCACCTCACGAGCCACTTGCCGCAGTTCTCGTACGCGTCCGTTCTCTCGTACTGCTTCCAGTGATCCTAAAACGACAAGTAAACATCTAAGAAATAAACAAATGTCAACCACCTGAATGGCCTGATTCATAGCGGCGGCGGCGTGTTTGGTGAGAATCTGCGGCAGTCGGTGGTTCTCTTCGAAGAGCGGCACGGCCGAGGGGGCGGAGACTGGGTGGGCGGGGCCAATCGAGAAACACAGTTGCATCACAGCCACGTCGAACGGCTGCAAATTGGTGTCTTCTTAATATAACTTCGTCATATCATTTGAGTAATCGAGAAGCCCTAAAGCAACAAATTATTATAACCACAGTACGGGAATGGATACGTTTCAGCAATCACTTTAATTATGCGTCAAAAAAACGACGAGCAATTAGTATGCAACTTCCTATTGAAAAAAGAGCAATAGCAAATAAAACCGCGACTGACCCACTCGGGATCCTGTATCTCGTATTTGAAGCGAATCATAGTGTCCGCGCCATCTTCCACCAGCCTGCAAAGAACGCCAATAAAACATACAATTTGAAATAAAAACTCTCACACAAAATTGCTCTCAGTATACACATCGTCTATCGGCGGGGAAAGTAAAATCCGGAGCCTTTGAGAAAAGAGGAGACAGTTTAGGAAAATTCTACACAGAAACACTGACTTGCAGCCTGCGAATCGACGCTTGAAGTAGTGCAGCTCTGAGTCGCGCATCTTCTTCTGGTCATCTCCATCCACTGACGCGGCAGGAATCGTCACCTGAACAATCTCTCTCTCTCTCTCTCTCTCTCTCCCCTTCCGCACCTTCTTGGGAATGACCGGTTGGGGTCTGGGTGGGAGCAGGGCAGTCGGCGGCTGGACGATTGAGACTCCTTCGGGAAGAACCGGCGCATCCGACTTGGCTGAAAAGTAACAAACAAACGTAACTAACACTTCTAGCCGTAGTAACCACGAAACGTATTCAGCACAATCAGTTTAAATAACTCATTTTCTTTGAACCAGCTAAAATCATCGCAAACACACACGTTTTCTAATTCGAATCAATCAATAATCCACTCACAGGGGTGCCTGAACTTGCAGTTCTCTCCTGCGGGGCAGTCGCCCGCCTTCCAATAGCGACACACGCGCACTCGCGGCCTCCTCTCCCTCCTCTCCGCCACTGCTCCTCCTGCCTGCTCCTCCTGCTCCGCCGACTTCTCCCCTCCATCCTCCTCCTTCTCCTTCTTCTCCACCTTTGGCTTGCGCGGGGGGCGCGGGCGGAACTTGCGGAACTCGCGCCTCTCCGACTGTGCTTGCGCTCCTAGTCCTCTGGGTGGCGACCTGAACACTTGATCTTGCCCATCACTGATTCGGTGAAGACCTTTGAAAACAACATCGTCGCTATTACACCGCTCCACTGTCTCTGACTTCTCCGAAGTCACCGCCACAAAAACTCTCGCGATACCGTGCAGTATTCACCCAACCGGGAACTTTCACTGCTGCCACATGGCGAAAGGATGGGAAAAAGCGCGGACGAATGGGCGCGGGCTGGCGTATAAAGGTGGCAGTCGCCGTCTCCCGTCCACCCATCCCGGAATGAAGGTGTTCGCTGCTCTTCTCGCTCTCGTCGGCGTCGCTTCCGCTGTTCCCGTCTACATGGGAGGCATGGGTGAGTGACAGCTATACTACCACAATCATGATCAAGCTATAATAGACGTAACAGGATAGTAGGAAGCAAGTGTGCATGGTGAGAACTGCAAAAAGCTTCACCACTACCATCTGTTGATGTAAATGCTGTATTGCAAAAGTGGTACGACTCGTCCAGCAAACGCATACAAAATGCACATTTGCTAATGCTAGGTGTACAACTCATGTGATTCAGGCGGTCCTGGTATGATGGGAGGCATGGGAGGCATGGGCGGCGGATACGGACGAGGAATGGGCATGGGAATGGGACCTGGTGAGTCGACCTTCTCCCCACTCCTCACGGCAATTCACAGTGAACAAAGAAAATTCGACGCGCGGCGCGTTCCGCCGAGGAATCATTTTCCTCAAATCGCCACGCACTCTCGCTCACTCTCGTTTCTTTTTCACTCTCGCGCCGTCTGGCTGTCTCTCTGACTGCACGATCTCTCGCGCACTCTCTGTCTCAATCCGTAGAATGAGTCTCGAAACGAAACCGCTCTAAAACGATTTGTCATCATGCAGCTTCTGTTCAGTTGTGAATTGCCGTGCTCCTCTCTCCTCTCACCACCTCCCCCCCCACTCAATCAGTGGTCCCAGTTGAGAACAAGATGGGGAACTCCCTTCTATTTCTATCACTTCATACTCCATCGCCTACACTATTCAACATCCCAATTTCGCAATGTTCTTCTTCATCTACTGTTCCCTTTCAGGCGGCGGTCGCTACGGCCCGGGAATGGGCATGGGCAGCAAGACTGTCATCACCAAGACCGCCTTCATGGGTTAAACATCACTCGGATAAAGACTATCGAATCCCTCCTGATCTCTTTCATTGATTACTAACTATGGACTGAATTATCTGGACATTAAAAACGAACATTTCGCCGCGCCGCTCGCTTATCAGCGAGTAGCAAGGGTGTAATTAGAGTGTTTTCTAATTATTTCAAATCTGTTTAATTAGCAATAGAGTCAAGTAAAAACATTCGTAAAACTATTCCCACCTCTTCTGCTTCTCCTTGGCTCCTCCTGCTCCGTCTACTCCTTTCTGCTCCTTCTCCTTCCTTTCTTCATTCATTCTACAACACAATTGCAACCCAGTCACAACACGGTCTGATAAGATATCACATCGTTCACAACGAGTTCAATTACTCACAAAACACAACTTGATATTTATTGAAACATATTTATTGACACAGTCTACTACAACCATATAACCTGGGACGACAACACACTAGCAAAAACCTACCGTCGTCTTATACTTTAAACTTTTGAACAATCAGAGAAAGTTGCTCCTCAATCAACTCTGCTCCGTGTTTCGTTTCTCCATTTTCAACCACGACTCCGCTTCCGTTCACCCTTTCTCTCCCACCAGTGAGCATAAAGCAACCACGGTGAACGACTGAGAGACACATGCCAGCAGCGGTGCCAGGAGTATCCTCTCTCGATACCGGTAATTTATAAATTCGTTATATTTTACGGTTTCTTCTTCATTTGTTGATCAAATTAAATACTGAAGCACAACTATTTCAGAATGACCTCCAAAACATCCACTGTTCGCGTATGGTGCGCCGACAAGTGGCAGAAGCACGCGACATCAGAGAACCTGCTGTTGATATGAGGTTTTTTTCTCGATAGTTTTCCAAAACAGATAAACCAGTATTGCGATCAATTTTCAGTGTTGTGTTTTACTTGTGTCTTGTGTGCCACTATATGGCACCTGAGGGAGCTGCAGATGGCCCAGCAACAGCGACTCCAAGACTTCGTAAACAGCAACCCCCGCTTCATCTTGTGTCATAACCCCATCATCATTCCCGAATAAGACAGTCCCGGTTTATCTGCGATTATCCTAATAAAAGCTTTATTTCATAACTCATCAACTTTTTGCTTCTCATGTCCGAAACCAAAATTTTCTGTTATTGACCATGACTGGGCAAAAACTTCTTGGTTGAAAGGACGCTGTTATCAGAAAATGATAGAAAATATTGGCTAGCCAAACGAAAACCAAAATTTTGGTACCCTCACTGCCTGGGACCCAATTATTCAACTCTTTCACATAAGATACGTCTCCTTTTGCCAATAGGGCGCCATAAGCAACGATCACATCATAAAAGAATTGCAACCTTCCTTCAAGCAAGGCGGGGAAAAAGGGCGGGAAAATACATACTACGAGTCTAATTGTACCGGTCGTTGTCATTCATATTCATGCAGCTTTTATATCATCTCTACAAGATTATTTGTTGGCCATACAACCTAGTGCCGGTTACGAACAAAGGGCAGAGTGATGGCTGTGACAGACTCGGATCCAACTGCGGTTAAAAAGCTCGTAGTTGGATCGTGTCACAGTCATCACTGTCACAGGCATCACTCTGCCAACCTACCCTTTGTTCTTAACCGGCACTAGGTTGTTGTGAGTGTTTGATGATTGATGCTTTATGGATAAATCATTATTACTATTATAAGGAATTGACTAAAAGTACAATTATTTCAGAATGACTTCCAGTTTCAAAGTATCTTCTGTACGCGCATGGTGCGCCGAAAAGTGGCAGAAACACGCGACCGCAGAAAACCTGCTATTGATGTGAGCTAAGACATATATGCTATTATTATCCTACTATACTATATTAATATCTCAACATTCAGTGTTTCGTGCATCTTCTGCGCCACTATAATGTACCTGAGGGAGCTGCAGAAGGCCCAGCAACAATACCTCGAAAAGATCGCACGCACCAATCCCCGCTTCATCAAGTGTCAAAATCCCGTCATCATTTCATGATGAAACATAATACCACTCGTTACTGTGATTATCCGATTATCTCAATAAAGCTTATTTCATTACTCATCGATAGTATCCGTGCTCAACATTCAATGGTAAACATGTTTGAGTGATCCACGAACATGTTATAGTGCTCGGAAAATCGAAATATCAGACACTACCAATACTACACACCTACACCTACAAGATTATTAAGTGAGATAGTTCGCGGGGTTACAGTAGAAAATTGGACTTCCCTTTAGTCCCATATCAGATCGTGAGATAAAGCGCGCGATTCGACCGGAAAATCAATGAAAAAACAACTAAAACCAAGAGACCGCGCAACACTAGCCTTTTCCCGCGCCTATCTCACTGGTTACTGATTTTTTTTACTGACCCCTACTGTCAATAGCACAAATTGTGAGCTAAGCGGCGACTAGACACCTACACCTACACCACTAGCATTGAGAGGGCAGCGATGGGACGTTCAGAAATCGGATACAACACGTAAAGACATTATATCAAGAAATAAGAGAGATGTAGAGAGACCTATGCCAACGAACTGGCAGACAAGCGGATCGTTGCCTGGAGTGGTGAAAAATGCAATTATTTTCTTCTCCGACCTCCTTCTCATCACAAGCGATTCTGATGATCAGGACTACCCAAAATATACATGGTAAGACACTAAAGACCGACCAGTTCTGATCTACAGGCGCGAAACTGAACAAAGGGCTGATCTACCAAGGCTACGCGGGAATGAGATCAGCACAGACAGCGGCCATTTGTCACGGTCTTTTTTTGAAAATAATATTCTGCGTAACACTTTTTACATTCCGTTTTACTTCGAATATAAACATAATGAGTGCATATAATGTTTCAAGAATATCCACAACCGTGCAGCACAGATTCAACAAAGACATACACAACACCCCTTTCCACACCGAGCAGCCCCTCACCTTCTGTGGGAAGGCGATCAACACCATCAAGAGGTTGATCCGGGAGAACTGGAAAACGGCAGTTTTCTCGTGAGTATTCGCTATGTTTTTGACATAGTTTTATCTTGCGCTTTCAGATCTGTTTGTCTCCTCGCTGCAATCAGCGCCGACCAGATAAAGAGCATGTTCAAGATCGAATCGAGCACCGTCGTCAGCGTGCAGGTTGCTCCGTGCCCTCCGTGCCCTCACTGCCCCACATCTGGTTATTAGATAAACTGTTTTTTTTCAATGTTTTGAACGTTGTTTTAAGTTTTTGATATTTTTAGTTTCCAGGAGGAGAACCGCAATATCTCGTCAATTGAATGCTTGATTTCCTGAGTCACTTGATTTCGTAGTGTCATTATAATTCATATCGCTTCAGTAAGAGTTCATTTCGAACGCATGCGAAACCATGCAAATAAGAGGAATGAAATTTTCGCACTTCTAAGTGGCTCGCTCGCTGGTTTAAGGACCGTTTATACTACACAACGCGTCAACTTGACGCGCTGCGTCAAGCGTCAAAGTTGACGCCTCGCGTCAAGAATTTTGACGCCTCGCGTCAAGAACTTTGACGCCCCGCGTCAAAATTTGACGCGAGGCGTCAAAAAAACAAAGGAAAAGTGATGTCACTTTGACTCAGCGCGTCAAATTTTGACGCGGGGCGTCAAAATTCTTGACGCGAGGCGTCAACTTTGACGCTTGACGCAGCGCGTCAAGTTGACGCGTTGTGTAGTATAAACGGTCCTTTAACTATCGCTGCTCACAGAAAGTTGCCGAAATGATAACATATAATAATAGTAATAGTTAATCTATAGGTGCAGATATAACACAAAACACAAAATACAAACATGGAAAAATTAATTATTTAAGGACAAGAAGTGAACTCACATGTCTGCCTTCTGCACATCCCATTTGACATCTTCAAACTCAATCTACTCACCTTTTCCTGTTGAATTCACAGACTCCAGTACTATTCAGCTTGATAGAAACAGCTCAATCAACTAGCCAGATATTCAACATTGATTCAAACAATGCCACAATCAAACACAGAACAACAGACCAATCGCATAAAATATTTCTTTGTACAGTACACTCATACAAATATCACAAGAAGCGTGCGTGAGTCGTGGGCACAAGCAAGAAACCAATAGATCTAATCATTATTACTGTTCGATATCATCATGCAAAAACAGAAAAAAAAATCACAAAGTAAGCACACAATTACGTCACAGGCCATCCACATGACGTCACACCGCTTAACGTCATCTACTTGTTGATGAGCGAGCTGAAGACGTTCTGCATGTCGAATTGCGGCATCGTCCACGTTGTGCCATCCGTCCTGAAAACATATATCAATCACGTTTCAAATGGAACATGAATACTTTCAACAAATCATACTATATGGAACGATATCAAATGGATTAATCGATCAAAGTGTTCAATGATACAGTAAAAAAAACGCACCGTCCCCTCTCGAATAGCTTGAGGAGGTACTCGTCGTTGCGGGGGTGCAGCTTCACGTGAGACAGGGCCTCCTCCGCGATCGACCTGCAACGCGTACCTCTCCTCTCTCTCTCTCTTTCTCTTTCCATCTCTTTCTTTCTCTCTATCCCTCTCTCTCCCCTCCTCACCTCGCCTCGTTCCTTCCCACATCTTCTCTGCACTGCAGCATTGCAGTGAGTAGTTCCACTGATACATCCGGGAACTTCCGACCGAATCCCGTCACTTCCAGAGACAGCAGCGACTCAAACACAAAACAATTAAACCGAATCAAAGGTAACGTCTTCCAAAACCCTCGAATTCGAATCCACTCTGAAACTGTGTACGCAACTGAGGACCAAGCAATCATAAATTCTTGAACGAAGTGTCGGAAACCCTGAAATGGCAACCAAGGACCTTCCGGGGGCGCCCCTCATCTTCGGACTCTCACTCTTCCGGGCGGCGGCTGGCTCGCCTCCTCTCCGAAATGCATCATGCGAATCAGACGGTTCACAGTCGCACCCGAATCCACTGGCGCTAGCTGTCAGCAAGGGTTAGAGAGGGGTTAGACTGCTTGATCCACGCTCTTTTTCGCACAGGTTACCTCACCCTTTCCAGTTAGTACCAGATGTGAGGGTACTGTGCAGCGTCAATACCTGTTTCGCGATTTATCGTGTTTTGCAGACCACCCACGATGCTTCTCCCCTGCCCCGCTCACCTTATCCTTGAGTCCAATCACCTCGGCGATAGCCTTCAGCACCAGCGACAGATCAGACACCACCTAAACAATTCGTTTTCAATATCGTCTATTGCTATTTGAAATACGTTACACATAAAATACGCAAAATCAAATGATCGATTACTATAATAATAACATATTCTCAACCAGAAGAATGAAACTACTCACTAGAGCTCTTCAGAAGGCATAGAGTAATATAAAATATTAATGATACAATTCTACCGAGTATAAATTCATATATTTCACCTATCACGTCCACCCAGTGTGTCCACAACACCGTCTAAACAAAATGCTCACAATCAATCTTTTCAAACCCTCCAACTGACCATCAAATCATCTCAAATACGTTCCACATTTCCACGATACAGACCAAGAGAACAAGTACAACAATAGCATTTTGTAGTTCTCCAGACCACCCACGACGCCTGCCCCTCACCGGCAGGTCGTCCATGCCCTGAGTGAGGTGTTCGAATACGGCCCTGTACTTCTCTGCGTCCTTGTCAAGCCAGGCGTGTGCCAGCTCCCGCTCCTGGTACGTAGCGAATGTGAGGCGTCTGCAACACACACAGGTTGGATGGATGGAAGAGTTGTTGTTGTTGTTGTTTGTCAAACTGATTCCGACAATCATGGAGATATGATAATCATGAAGACTGTAATCATGGAGAAACACATCATCAAACCAATACACTCCGATATCTCCTTTGCCCCGGGTATGATGCGAAAAATAGACCGACAATTGACAATTTTGCGAGCACGCATTTGAGAAAACGAATATGCTATTTTTATTCTTTTCCCCGCGGCGTGCGGTCGGCTAGTATCGTCTTCCCACCACTAACCTCGTCAGCCTACCTGTCTTTCTCCGGCGATAGCCGTATCTCGTTTTTTAGGCACTACTGTATGCCTCATATCATTATTATTGTGTTGTCATATTCAGATATAACGATTCCGGATACTCGATTGATTGATTGATTGATTGAAATATGCTACCAATTATATCTTTCACCTAGACAAGTTTACCAATACGCGATTGGAGCTTACCAATATCACGGCCCGGATAGTTGCACAGCGCGCCCCACAGAGAGAGCGGCACAGGCCGCTTTTCGAGTGAATGGGCGCATAGCGATTTCAGTGAAGAAATCATCGCGCTCTAGCGCTTGCTGGTAATTCGCAGTGGAGCTGGCGCGTCGCGTGCTTGCGGAGCGGTCAGTGCGAGCGCCACTGTCCACTGTGCAACTATCCGAACCGTGAATATGTGATAGACAACACTGTCACATGCAACATCTCACAACAGTTGACAGGGCCACAGTTGCCACAGTTGACCCAGTTGACCACAGTTACCCCACGACACCCCTTTCCTTCCTGACTCACCTGCTCTCAATGGCGCGCAGGTACTCGCCCACCACCTTGTACTCCAGCTCCATCACCAACGCACACCTGCAAATATCGATTTATTGATACTTTGACAGTCCATTTTTTTTTTATCATTTCTATGTTCTATCCCTTGAAACTTTTTTGACGTTTTGTTTACACTGCACATCACCAATCCCTCTCTGCGAAAAGCTCAATCTTTTCGAAACCTTTCGTTATGCTGATTCAACGGCTAATGCGGATTCGGCACCGATGAAATAATGTTCACGCTAATGCGGCGCTAGCAAAAAAAGGTTCGCACAGTCACACATGTTTCGTCTCACATAATGCTTCTCTAGATAACAACACTAATCGCTACTTCCTCAGATGACATAAGAAGCCATGACATCGAATCGAACAGAAAAAAAACGTCCATTGGTCCACCTATGTTTGCTGATGTATGTAAAATCTCGAAAACTGTGCTAAAACGTCTCTCACATAATTCTTACAGTTCACAAACGGCATAAAAAATCAAGTACGTTGCACCAATACATTAAAACAAACCTATCGTTACTGAAGCAACCAGTGGTATATCACAGGTGCAAATATTGAAAAAAAAAACATCTCATCTACGTATATTATAATAACAATCCATGACATCTCGAATCTCACCCTTCCAGTTAGTAAGATGTAAGGTTACTATGCAGCGTCGATACCTATTTCGCGTTTTCTCGTTTTCGCACACCACCCACGACATTTCACAGCTTCTCTCCAACCCCAGTACCTGATATGCGGTCTGAGGTGGAGGTAGTCCTCGTTGTAGTCGTGCAGTGTCATGCACACCGTCTCCACTGCGTTACAGCCTTGCAGCCTGCAAATCAAAACATTAGTGTTCACCTGATCCTGCTCTCCCTCCCTCCCTCCCTCCCTCTCTCTCTCTCTCCCTTCTCTCCCTCTCTCTCTCTCCTACCCACCACTTCCTCGTGAATATCTCTGCCAGGGCGGGCGCCAGATCCGCGCAGATCTCCTCCAGAAGACCGTTCACACTGCAAGCAACGGAATAGCTCATGTCCCACATTATTTCACTGCCCCACAAGGAGCATTTCTACAACTCCAATCCAATAAAACCTCTGTAACGAATTACTCACGAACACAATCTAAACGACTCAAAACACTGTACACGGACTCTCTATCTCTGTCTTCTTCTTTTTTTCTCTCTCTCTCATCAGTGACATCGCCACATTCAAACATCACGCAATACGTTCCACCAACCACTCTAATTCCCTCGGCAGTCAGTGATGTCAATTCGAAGTCGCCAACACGAATGTTCATCACTCACGCGCTCTGCATGGCTCCGTTCCATCTCGCATTCAGTTGGTCGACGTTCTCTATCAGCTGCTGTCGGCTCACCCGCCCTCCCCCTCCCCCTCCACCTCCTACTCCATTGCTGCCACGGCGCTCCGTCGAACCGCCCGATGAACCTACAACAATACGAACCAGTGTGAAACAACCAATATCTCAACGAAAAGGTGTCGAAATGTCTGATAAGTCCGTTTCATTGTATCTGTGCAGGTGCACGTACCCTCCTCCATGGTGAGTCGGATGGTCCTCATCTGTCTGTCCGTCGACTCCCGGCACGTGTGCAGGTTGTTCGCCACCGCGATCTGAATCAAAACAATTCATCAATGGTGATGGGGTCTAATCGATGTTAGTATTTTCGATAAGTTTGTTCAAAACTTTCAAACCATTCCCACGTTCCACAAAAACAATGTCACCCTACAATTGCACACTATTCCAATGAGAGGCCAAATGGTAGAACAAAAAAAAACTAATATCAGCAAAAGTGTAAATTAACCGGCAAAGGAAAACACCAACAGAGTAGAAAAGAGAAAAAATCTGGGTGAACCATAACTACAACCGACCATGGTGGAGGTGAACTGGGGGAATCTGCTGCGGTCCTCGAAGTACTTGCCCTTGTACGCCATCGCAGCATCTGCAATCGAAAAAATAAAGAATAATAGTCTGAACCTTTTCGCTGGTAGATTGTCTCAACTGACACGATCGCATACATAAGAAAACAGCGAAACATACGGTTTCAATATAAAAAAAAGTGATTGAACAGTGATCACTGTCAATTTCTATCAAATATTAATAAATCATTTACTTTTTTGAATTATCATCAACCTCAAAAACTGTCTTTGTCACCACCAAATCTCTCTAAGCGATTCCAACTCAAGAACTCTAGGCTTAGCACTTCCAATATATCCACAACATCCTTCTCTCCACTCCCCCACTCACCCTTGTACTTGGCTGCGAAGTCGAGGAACTCCTCAATGGAAACGTGCATGATGGCAGGGATCACATCCACGCTGATCTCCTTGCCCAGAGCGATCTGCAAGCCAACACTTTTTTGTTAGGTTTTTGGTTGTTTGTCTGAATCCGGGGTCTTCCTAGTTGACAACAAGAATGAGTTTTATACAATGCGTTTTTTTTACAATGCGCTCAATTTTTTCTATGTATTCAAATCATTTGTTGTGCATAGTGGTTTTGATTCAATTCAATTTTGTATTGTTTCAACATGTTTCTTACAACTTTTGCATGAATGTTAGTTATGAATGAAATATAGCATGTTAGTCCCTTTTTAAAAACACTATTTAATTTCAAAAAGGAAGTTTTTTCCCCAGTTTTCTTATAAACATCGTCAGATTTACTCGACAAATACCTGGAAGCCTCTGTAATAACCGAGTTAGCTATTACTGGATGGATTGAACATTGAATACGTATCTACTGCAAAACAGGAAACATTTCTGCGTAGCTATGAAAACACTATCCCATCTCACTGCATATATTTAATACTTTAATCTACAGCGTTGCTAAAACTAGATAGAAACCTGACTTTTCACAAATCAGTTTCAATCCGAAACACAGAATACGTGCCCCTGGAATGTCACGAGATTGGTTGCAAACATATCGACTAAGCCGTAGCCAATAGCAAATCAGGAACATCAAAAAGAAGATTAGCCGCGCAAAAAGTGACTATTTAGCCATACACGGATTCAATGTTTATCTCACATGACGTCCTTGATAAGCACATGATACTTGCATCATCACAATAAACAAACATAATCCGAATCACCAGATGAGTATTCAACAAGAAATTCTTCATTTGCACGTGGCTTAGAGGTCAGAGTCCGAGACTTCGATGAAACCAGAATGTAATCAGCAAATGTCATACATTTCAGCAACCGACATGCATACTTATTCGAACTGATCATCATGATAAATTGCTCGCTGACCATTATTATTTCAATAACAAACCAAAATCTCGTTTAAATTGAATTGAAAATCCCTCTGTTTTTCTCAATTATACATCCTTTTCGCCACATTGAAATACACATATAATGTAATTCCTAAACATTTACAATGAATACATATCATGTGTATACACCCCAAGCAAATAACGTATGTTATCCATCACTTTTTAGCAGAATTAAATCGCATTAAGTAGCAACGAAACAACAAAAGTACTACACATGTGACCCACATGTACACACCAATCCGTTTAAGATTAGTCCAATTGCAGGGAGTAATTTGAAATGGATTATCTGTTCAAATGACTACAATACTCTTAAGATGTGCAATAAACATCAAGTGCTATGAGCTCCCCATGACAAAACTAAAAAAAAAACTGCTTACCAATACGATCTCTGATCAATAAATCAATAATCATATGGACCACCGCACCACCTATCATGAGCAGTCAGGAATCGCGCCACACCGTTCCAGAAAAGAAGCCCAAATTCGTCACTGTAGAATTGTGTGTTTCCAGATAACCGGTCATGTTAACATTGTGTGCCGGAATCAGGCACGGTGCATACACATGAGGACCACCCACCGTGTCTTGTATCATTCCGAAAAGGATGCTGGGCAGTTGAGTGTACAGGTATCCATCCGCGTCCTCCTCCGGCCGAACGTGCTTGTACCACTCCTGAAAATACATATTATGTATTTTATTATTATTATTAAACTAAACTTGGATTGGCATATATAAAGCCGCTAGTATTTGTTTCCTTATGACCACATATCATCATCTAGATCCGTTTAAGATTAGTCCAATTGCATAAAGTACATTCAAGTGGATTATCCGTCCAACCAACTACAATGCGCTTAGGATATGACATAAAAATGTGTTTTTGCTGCGCAAAAATTCGTAATTCTGTTATGGGAGGGAACGAGTCACTCATGGCAAACTGCCACGGCACTCAAAAAGTCATTAAAACATCAGTAACACTTGAAAGGTAGAAATCAGCTCCATAACCTCCTCTCTGTATAAATGACTCTTTTAGACACTGTGCTAAAACATATTATTAATATTAATATTATATCCGCCCACTCACGTCCTTCTCCACATCGAGTGTCTTCTTGAGCCACTCCCGCAGATCACACTGCGTCATGTCAACGAACCTGCAATCATGGCGGGAAATAATAAAACGTATCTAGTAATATGTGCACCGAAATATCTAGGTTTCATCACCTGGCTCACTTAAATGATAACAAGTCACGATAATGTTTGCGTATTGTGAAACCAACCAAAAAAGACTTGATATGATCTAGGGTTCAAGCAATGATTCCATGAAAATGTCTCTCGCAACTCACTGATCGCACAGGTTGGCCAGGCTGGCCTTGGTCAGCAGAGGGGCATCCGCTAGCAGGGCCGGCGCGTTGATCGCCAGGCGACGGTTGCCCATCATCTCCTCCGAACTAGAAGAACCACGTGGTGACATCTCTCTCTCTCTCTCTCTCTCTCTCCCTATCCCACCTGTACGCCTGTATCCAACTCAGAAGCTGAACCAGCTCGTTCTTCTCCAGACGCTCCGACGCGATCTCGCGCAGCTGAACGAGATTGATAAATCGATACATCAATCAATAAATCAATATTGTACTTACCCTCCTGGATATGCATCCGTGGTACATAGCGACGAATCGATCGTAGATCTGGTATTCGGGTGGGAAGCACGGAATCGCGCCTGGAAGAGCGAGACATATTGAATGACTGATACATCACCTACCTAACTATGTGACTCTCTGTCATTCTTCATTTCTTATATGCTTTAATTTCGGTACTACTAGCTGATCTTGTGGCATTGTAAGAAAAAAACTCTCACCAGTCCTCGCCACACACAAATCATCGATGACGACACGGCGGCACACCTCCAGATACCTGCAATATGATCTCTCTCTCTCTCTCTCTCTCTCTTTCTCTCTCTCACTCTCTCTCACTCTCTCTCCCGCTCTCTCTCATTCTCTCTCACTATCTCTCTCTCTCTCTCTCTCTCTCTCTCTCTCTACTTCCATGAAACGACAATGTTATCCGATCCCTAACACTTCGAAATAGTAGACCACCTGTAGTCTTATTATTCACCCCGTTCATTCATGAAATCCAATTCTATTCATATTCCTCCCTGCCTTTTCCCATCTGGCTCAGTACAATCACATCACTCTCTGCAGAATACTGATGTAATGTCGCATGTTTGCTTCCGTTCTCGTCCTCTCGTTTCCGAGTCACACAAATCATTGTCCAATTCATGCCTCTCTATCTCTATATATTCCCGGTCTCCCTTTCCAGTTCTCTTTTTTTTGTGTTCTCGTTCGCTCTTGTTTCATCTTTGATCAGATTTATTCAGAATTGTGTGCACTATCTCAATAAGTAGATACTAAATTCGAAATTGGCTCAGAAATATCGATGTTTGCACGTATAGGTATTCCCCCCTTTATCATAAGACAATATTTTCTGGTATTTAACAAACATTATTTGAGACATAATGTTATTTTTTTGAGACGGAATGTTATTGGTCCGCGCAAGATCATTCGATCGCGTGAATCGCGTGGTGTTCTGATTTTAGTACAATTAAAAAATTTTATAAGTCAAATGAAGCGAGTTACATCTCTAGTGCTCGATTTCATTATTTTTTATGACTATATACACAAAAATGCAGATGCACTACAAGGATACATTTATTCCATACAAAACAAACTAAAGGATACATTTATTTCAGTTTCAGACAAAACAAACAAACACTTATTTCCAGTTGAGTCACCATGTCTGATGTCTATCAATCCACATAAAAGAAGAAAGCTTAGTGTTAGTTTCAATTCCCGAGATTTTATTATTATATGTTGACAAAACATTATCGCGTAGATATGTTCCTTTCAAACACAGACGACTCGTTCATGTTATATTTAACTGCAGTTAGCAGAACAAGTGAAAAGCACAGTCTATAGTCTATAGATCACTCCCATTGGGGCTTTAAAGGAAAGTACCACTCTAAATTTAATTTGCTCAAATTTGTTCAAATTGTAATATGATATTCTTGTCAAAATTAGCTGTCCAGTGAGTCTATGCACTTTGAAAAAAATATATTTACAAATTAAATACAAAATTAATTTTTCCACTACGATAGTACACGCAACATTAACATTTCTGTTTTTATTCCGCACTTCTGACGTTTAAAAATGCTTTGAGCGATCGAGTGTTCATTCCGGTTCCGGTTTCGGTGTTATAATAAAGCATTGTGTATATAAGCGGTGAACAGCTGATATTTCTGTTGATTGCAAGTTTTTATAAGTTCACTTGTTTTAAGTGTCTGTTTATGTTGTTTATACGTTATAATAATTCATTCTGTTTGTTAGAAGATCTTGTTACATTGTTTATCGAATACAACCCATGTTACGACCGATTACATTATTTCTTTCCACTTGTTGAGATGCGCTGGAGGGGCTCGTCTCTCCTGTCTTTGTATTTCTTCTCGCCACCTATCTCATTTTACCGAATATTTTACTTTTGAATGTTTCGGAGACGTGCCATGTACCTGTCGCTCGTCCGGCGTGAAGGCAGCGTGACGCGTGACGCCCCTCGCAAGACCACTTTGGACAAGCGACTACGTGGGTTGTCAATTTATTAATTTGTTTTGTTGTGTATTGATTGACGTTGTTCAGATCGTCCTTCTCGGCGATGACTCGCTGCACCTGGCGCAGTTGCAGTACGACACGCCGTGCTGGCTGCTCGGATTCCCCAGCACAAGACCGACGAGCTCGCCAAGCTCATCCACTACAGGAACACGTACAAGGACAAGCTCCAGGTGTGCAATGTGTTGATTGACCGTTTTATTAGTTTCATGTTCGACCAGTGTTCGTCAAACCGCTAGGTAGTTGAGGCGCATGCGTAATATATGTATCGTTTTTTTTCGATCTTCGCTGTTTGCAGCAGAACTCGCAGAAGCGCTGGCATCATCTACAGAAGCGCACCAAGTATCTACTCATGCAGCACAACTACAACAAACAGGTGCGTGTTCCTTTTCCTTATTTATTGAAAGTTCTCATGCGCTTGTTTGTTGTGACATTACTGTTGTTTGCAGGACGAAATCGGCCGCGAGCGTGACCTGGGTGGGGCGAAGAGCCCGACTATTACTACAAGAACAATTCGCGCCGCTCGTTCGAGGATATTGTCATAACCTAGCCCCTGTCCGTGTCCACTAGAGTATATGTGATATGTTTCAATAGAGTTGATGCTTTATAGAACTTGTTGTTTCATTGTGTGTTGATTTAAATAAAATTATGCTTCGAATATTTTAGTTTTTATTATACATCAATAATATCAACAACGTGGACAAAACAAGAAGTGTAACAAAATTCAACTACTATGAGTACTATCACTGGAAGCCAAGTGGATGTAAAGACACAAGACAACAGTAACATACAGAAACGGAAATGAAGACTAGTATTACGTGATGTACCCGCTGTCTTACTGAGTCTTTTCTTGAAGCGCGAAGTGCATTGGAATAGCTTGAACGGCTTCATCACGTCCTCTTCTTCTTCACGACGGCATCATCGTCACCTGGAAGAGAAAATCGCAATTCAACAAACCAACAGTAATTCAGATTTAGCTGACTCACCATCTCTCTCTTGGCGCGCTCGCGGAACATTGGCGACCGAGGTCATCGTGTGCCCAACTGCCTTCATCAGCACCTCGATCGCCTTCTCTTGCATCCTACAGCGTGTATATGGTAAATCGTCACTGGCTGAATACTCACATCTGCGCGCAGACGAGGAATGTGCTTGCCGTCGTCCTGAGCGTAGGGGGTGGGGAGGATGATGAGCGAGCGGTCGAGCAGGTTGGTGGAGATTCCGTGCTGCGAGATGAGCTCCGTGCCGCGTACAGCGCACACCGGCCTGAAAACCTCGACATTCGACATCCTTCATCACAAAAATAAATAAAAACACACACACACATAGAGAATACTCACCTTTTAGTGGCGACTGGCGTCTCGCTTTACGCCCTGGCTCCCCGACGCGGCAGACTTCGCTCTCTGCACGCCGCCAGACTCGAAGACCTGAAAAATTTATCGCTTACCAATAACCAAACAAATATCAACAACATAACATACATAATAACAATTCGATGCTCGTCTTGTAGAAAAAGCGCGTAACATACGAAACATTTCCACGTCATTATGCGTAAGATAGCACAAATTGTCATTCAAAACTTGCATAAACGAAACATTCATAAATGTTACATATCGTATACAAACAAAATAACATTATAAACTTATAAATAGAAAAGAAAAGGCGAAACACATACATAGCTCCGCTCGCCCGATAAAGAAAACAGCAGGGCGGCCGATCGCTCGTTCGTTGTGCAAAAAGTGACGTCACGCCACTTTTCTACATTTCTCACCATGCACGAGAAACTTTCTTGCAATTCTCACTATCTTTTCAATTTGCTTTCGATAAAATTTCTCAGTAATCTTATAATTTTCAACATATGATTTTATTATGAAAAGTGCTTGGATTGCCATGTTCTTTCATGTGGTAGTCGTAGTTTACTCACGAAATTTAGAGTGGTATATCCCTTTAAGTCACAAGGATCTTGTCAGTATTATCTTATCACACTAAATCTATATACACTAATATTAAACCACGTGCTACGTGCTACGATTGTACCTTATATCGTAGAGTATTACTAAAACACTACTTTCGTATCGTATAAGTATAATTCGTTTAAAAGGCCGAGGGAGATCTAATCCAGAAACCGATAAATACGAAAATAAACTACGCTAACAACAATTCTGAAACCCACACATTTTCATATATAGTTTTGAAAAGAATTCATTCGGAGAAAGACGACTATTTTTTTAAAATAAGAAAAAAGTTCATGTTTTATCCTTGATCACTCACATGTAGTTCTAAAAATCTAAAATGTGTCAATATGATTTGTAAGCAAATTTCCAAATCTCGCAATCTGATGGAAAATATATATTTCATATTCCATCAAGATCGCGAAATATATCAAGATAAGTTTATCTCGTTCTCTTCATAATCACGTTTGAAACGCTTTGTGTCACACTACATACAAACCATGATCTAGTTCCCCTCCTACACACTACACTACACACCGAGTTTCAATTTACAAATAACTTCCGAGAAAAGGAAGATAGTATTTTGTGTCTTCTTCCATGGATTAAGATATGCGTAACATAAAACTATCTAATCTCTCCCTCAATATTCCAGTTCCTACCTGAAAAAAATAACGAGATTGTGTGTAGTATTTAATGGAATTCAGAAAACAAAACACAAACTAATCCATGCTTAAATCTTGCGTGATTCAACACATATAAATTACAAATTTAGATTAAACTCACGTCTAACTGTAACTACTTCCACCTACTTGAGCAACATCCAACATATTTCACTCACTCACTCACTCACTCACTCACTCACTCACTCACTCACTCACTCACTCACCTTGCCAGCCACTGTTTGTTGTTTGTCCTGTCCTCCAGCTGGTTTCCCTCCACTCTACTCCACACAGTCTTCTCCAACACTTCCATCGTCTTCTTGCGCCACTGCAAACGTACCGTATACCCACCACACCGTCTACATTAACCCACCTGTCGCGGCCTGCCGGGCGGCATAAAGTCGTTGTTGATGCCGCGCCGGTCAATGTAGTACTTGTCGATTCTGAAAGAATTGCACATACCGTATCATTGTATAAACTACCGTACCTCTCCTCCCTCTCCACAATCCTCAGAGCAGTTACCAGCTCTTGCGGACCGGCGCCAGAGTCGTTGCCCTACAAAACATCACATAATCCTAGAAACATCTCCCTACTAATATAATAATATCGCGACAGTGAAATCCCATTTGTCCTATAACCGCTCGTTTTGTCAAAAAGTCAAAAGCCCCGGATTCTACAATCAATCAATCAATCATTTATCCAGAATCGCTAAATCCTGACTATACAACAAGTGCATACGGTACACCACAAGGGCTAAGCGCTGGGAGAAACACAGTTTAGCAACGGGGATAGTAGGGTCGAAAGTCGATATTAGATCGATATCCAGTCGATAATCATTCGATTTCCTTTCCATAATCCATTAGAATTAGATACCATTGTAGACGACAGTGGAGGTCCGGGTGTTCCTTTTCTTCCATTATAATCCACAATAGTAACTCCGCGGGCTAGGAAGACAGCGTTCTCATGAGCTATTCCCCGCCTTGCTCAAGGGTACTGGGGGAAGATCATTTCGACCCGACCGCGCGATGCGAGAGAGGAAGAAATAATAATTCTACATTCCGGATTCTACATTCGTGTCTAATACGTTAGACTGCTGACTGCCTAGACAGTTGTATCTAAAGAGGGCTTTCCGTTGATCGACTGTAGTGCAAAGCCTAATACGCTAGAGGAGGCCGCGACGGAAACTGTACATCACCAATGCATGAGCGCAGTCCGCAGTGGAATCTGTAGTGGACACCATTCTATAGACAGCACTAACCTTGACCATCTCGAGCGCCCGTCCGATGATGAACCACATGTTCTTCGACAACTCCACAACCAACTCGTCCACGCTCCGGAAGAAGCTCATCAACAGCTGGAAATTTACATAGAAAAGATGATGGAATAAACAAATACACAAACAACCAAGTATTATAGAAAACATACTGATAGAAGAGGACAAAGGACAAAATAGATAGAAGACAAAAGACAGAAGAAAAGAGAGCAGAACACGAACACACATTCTTCTCGTGTTCCGTCTTGGAGGAGGGCAGTTTGTGGATCTCGAACAGCAGCTCGTCTCGGGCCAGCTCCAGCTCCATGATGCTGGAAAGACAGAAAGAGTAACATAATTGCAACACTTCTCACTGCTTCTCATTCCCTTCATTCACAGTGCCATTGCCACATTGAACCATGACACTCTTTTTCACACATCAAAATCAACACCCACATAATCTAGACACTAAGAATAAGTTCCACCAACTACTCTACTCCACTCGCCAGCCAATGTTGTCAATTCAATTTGTACTAGCATTCCTAATAATTTATCTTCCAGGCAAAAGAACATAGAACACTATCCAACCATCCGGGACGGGATACCTAAATACCGATCCGTAGATTTTCTCTCTCTCTCTCTCTCTCTCTCTCTCTTTCTCTTTCTCTCTCTCTCTCTCTCTCTCTCTCTCTGTCTCTCTCTCCCTCTCCCACCCACTTCTTGTGCGCCACCAGCAGTTTGTTCTGAGAGATCGCCTCCCGCGTCGCCTCCACCGTGTTGTTGATGTTGAAGATGTGCTGCAGGACGATATCGTAATCTACCGTACCCCTACCAACCTAGCTACAGAACCGCTGAGCCAAATTACCGTACCCCTCCCCCCTTTCTACCGTACCTTGAGGTTCTCCATGGCGGCTGCGTACTGTCCGTGTCGCTGGTTGGCGTCGCGCAGCTCCTTCATCTTCTCCTTCAGGGCAGGGAAAGGCACGAGGCGGGTGCGGATCGAGTTCAGGCTGCAAGGCTACTTCTCCTCCTGCTCCTTCTCCATTCCTCCTCCAACATATTCATCCTGCCTGCTCCTGCACCTGCTCCAATCTCCAAACTACTACGAAGACCTCACCTGTTCTGAATGGTCTGTATGTCGTCGGGTGCTGTCTTGAGGTGTGCGATGGCCGTTCGGATCCCCTCCAGCTGCGACTGCACGCCAGTGCGCAGCATAGCCTCCACCGATGCCTACATATACGGGTTTATCAGCTATCTCAATCACTCCAAATGTCATGTCAGAATGCATCTTATTTATGATCACTCGAAGCACGCAACTACGCAGCATCGCCTCCACAGATGTCTACATCGAAGGTTTATTTAAGTTATCTCAATCACTCTATCACTCCAAGACTGCAAATTCCATGTCATAGTTCGTGTTTATCATATTTATATTTATGTGCATAGTTGCGTGCGTCACACCCGCAACTATGCACCAGATTACTCATTGATCATTATTCACATTATCACAACCTTCCGCTTATCAAAAAGCGCTCCTTTTCGGCACATCAGGCGGTCACTACAGTGGTCACACGCAAATGAGTTTTTCATTGGCTCACAATCACAAATGACGCTTTTCACGAGACACTAGGGTGGTTAGAGATAGATTAGAGCACATTCAAAGGTTATGAGAGGAAATATTCGCTGTCCAACAGTTTAGTGTACTGTAGAACTATTGAAAGAATCAGATAACAGCTAGAAGAACATTTCAAATTGATTCAATATACTTTTCTTGATCTTTTCCCCATTAGAAAAACTAATGAGACGCTCCTTTTTTCTGTAGGTTCTAATCCGGTGAATAACTTAATCTCTGAGCCTCTGACTTGTCAGACCATTTCCCTTTTCATATATTTATTCAATATAGACACTTCAATATATTTCCGCGAAGTGACCGATATGTAACTTTAACTAGAATTCTCTTTCTCTTTCGGGATGACTTTTCAGACAGAACATTTTATTGGATTGCTTCATCCTTATCACGTTTCGAGGACCGTCACCACAATTTATTGTTCTGTTTTGCTATAATACTTTTCCATTGTATATCTTCGCAGAAAAAAGATGTGTAAGATAAATAATTCATTTTATGAGTTTCGCATATGTTTGAGAAAAAATCATCTCATGCAATAAACGAAATCTGGTTAGAGGTTAGAGGCGAGAAAGAGGCTTATCCAGACTAATGTTTTTTTTTTGTTTAAAAAATAGCGCTGTCACGTGCTAAGTGCTAATAAGTCACATCCAAGAATGCGCTGTCAATCTCTTGTCTCAACACATTCGCAAGAATCGCAAGACTAACTGAGCATCGACTGAATCTCATTCCTGCTAATCATAATCAAAATATATATAAAAAAACATTTGCAAAAGTCTATCTTAATATTAAGCTGATTGGCGGAATTGAGGTAACATCAATAATCAGTTGATAAAATACAATACAGAAAAAAAGAAAAATCCTCGGGTTCTGTGTCTGTGTTCTGTGATTCACTGTTTCCGAACCCAGTCCACGTTTCAGAACTCTGAACATCTCCAGTCCGCGGTAAAAGCTAGATCCAGGTGTTTAGAGCAAAAGTGCAGCAAAAAGTAATCTCGCGACTACAAAACGACCATTTCGTGTTGACTTGTGCTGTCAGAAACCCTGCTACAATCCACGTTTTGTGGTGCGGGTCTTCCCTACAATGGTCGAACCAACAAACAGCAGAAGATTCGAATCAAGCGAGATTTCAAGCAGATCTCTGCGTTCTGCGTAGATGCTTCTAAAAAGATTCATCTCCATCTTACTCATTTGTCATTTGATCGACGCGTGTTGTTATCACTTTTAATGTGAACACATCATTCGGTCAGCGACACTTCGAATATTACACATTAGACACCATTTTTAATCGAGATGTGGGAATGCGAGAACAATGTTCCAGGAATAGTAAATAGATCAAAACAACTCACTCTAAAAATACCATCATTTTCAGGCCACATGACTACGAAGTAATACGATTTTTTGATAGAACACAAAACGTTCCTCGGAATTCATATCCAGATGGACTGCGAGAGTTCATTTCATCACTAACACATAGAATTTCGATCAGAATCATCTCGGTATTAACTAGACTATAGGGAGATAAACCTGAACGCAATCCGCAAGACCGTGATATCACGAAAATTGCAAATTCGATTGGAAGTACGTAGTTCTAATCATCGTCGATAAGATGCTAGCTGCTACAGTAATCCAGTCATCATGATAGTAGAAAGGAAGTAGGAAGTTCGTGTGAGAGGAACTGCTACTCACACAAAACAACAAATTCTTCTCGTAGTTCCTACCATGTGCACTTGTTTCCTCCTATCGTCACCGTACCTTCTTCCTATCGGCTCGCTTCTTGAGTTCTGGTAGTTTCTCTAGCTGGTCGGGCCGAGTGAACTGGGCTGCGACCTGAGAGAGAGCAGAGGCCAGCGCCTCCTCCTCCACGCTCATCTAGGCATACGGTACAGATACGGTATGATTCGAAAGAGACGGTACAATGCATCACTGCATCTGGCAGTTGCGACCAGGTAGAATCAACACACAACATCAAAAAAGAAAACAATAATTTATTATTATTAAATGAGCAAATTACAAATTACAAAATTATTATGCAAGGCACATGTTTCGATAAGTGAATCGCCTAGAGGAACCGCATCTTATAAACTGTAAATTGTAAACATAATATGTGGTCTAAAAATGCAATAGAGACTCCGAACAAACTCAAACCACTTAAAGGTAGTGTACCCTCTGATTCTGATTGCATGAGTTGTTGTTACCAGTTTATTGCTCATTATTTGTTAGTTATAATTCCATAACAAGTTAGTTGAAATTTCAAAAATTACAATTTTAAAAATATAAAAAATAAATTTAAACGTTTGACATTTACCGGAAAAATGGGCATCCTGTAAAATTCAACAATTCAACAATTCAACAACTGGGAAAATTCAACAATTCGGAAAATTCAACAACGAAAAATTCAACAACAAATGACGTCATAGCGAAATTTTCTGAGTGTCTCCAAATAACGGGCCCGTTGAAGAGTTCCGTATTTGTTTGGGGGACCCGGCCCTGTTTTTAATGAATGTGTTTTGCGAAGTATTTTATCATTTATTTTTATTGTTGGAGGCTTTAAGCAGCTATTAAGTTCAAAAAATGACAAAATTTCCAAAAATACATTTTTTCGTATTTTTTGACATTTTGGCAATGGGGCGCGCGAAAATTGTAAAAATTTACAATATTTTTTGACATTTCATTTCGCATTTTTCGGTATTTTTTGACATTTTTTTCACATTTTTTTTGTAATTTTTGGGAACTTAATAGCTGCTTTAGGTCTGCAAACTACTTCAACTACGTTTACAATTCTGAGTTGATGAAGCCGTATTGAAAACGCTTGTGAACGCATCGGAGCAGCGTGGTGCCGAGGACAGTACCGTGGCATATCAGTGATCCGCGTTGCTTGACAACTGACGACGACGTTTCTCTTCGAGACAGATCGTCGAGAAGTGTACCCGTAACGATCAGTCGAATCACATAATCTTTGCCGACTTCTGGACAGTAGCAGTCCTGATCGAGAACTCTGTGCGATTGAGTGCACGCCGATGCAGCTCAACTAATGCTACGCGACCTGTACAGCCAATTTGTACAAAAGGTTTGCAGACGTGTGCATGCAACTATACGTCATCAGTAAATAAAAGTACGTCGCAAAAATATTACATTCGTCGGTTTCATTTAAAAAAGGGCCGGGTTCTCCGGACCCCAAATACAGAACTCTCGAACGGGCCCGTTATTTAGAGACGCTCAGAAAGTTTCGCTATGACGTCATTTGTTGTTGAATTTTTCGTTGTTGAATTTTCCAAATTGTTGAATTTTCCCAGTTGTTGAATTGTTGAATTTTACAGGATGCCGGAAAAATGTAAGCAGTTTTAACCACGCCCGCAAACTTATGTTCACCAACTGCGGTTACATCACCCAACTGACCGGAATGATTCGTTTGTTTCGCACGCAAAATGCGTTCTAATGGTTTTGTGGTTTGTTTTTGATGTTCAATTCACAATCAAAAATCAAAATAAACTTAGAAAAATGTATATTAACAATATTAAACATATTTGTCAAATTTTCATAAAATCGAAGTTTTCATGTTTCTTTCACGTTAAAAGCTTATTTGCATAAGGTTAAAGATATTTTCAAGGGATAGTATATTGACCAGTTATGTTTCTGATAATGAGATTAAACAAATAAACAACACAAATTGCAAATTTGAAGTCATGCGGTCAGAGGGTACACTACCTTTAACGTGATAACATTACTGCTAGATTACTGATACTTACTACTTACTACAACTCTGTCTTGTCCGTTTTCGCAGAGGCGCCTTTTCCGGCAAACTGCTGGCCTTCCAGAGTCACCTCGGCGCACTGAAACCGATATATCCAAAAAATCGATAAATTGATAACCCACATATTCCTGTTTGACGAGGAAGTCCTTTGCCTCGAATGCCTGCGCGCCGTCCTTGAACATGAAGATGGCACGGTCGTCGTCGACTAGAAACACCTGCAAACAAATAAACAAAGGTTTAAACAAATAAATAAACAAGTAAACAACCCACCTGCACGTCCATGTGGTTGTTGTAGAGGTTCGAGTGCCAGATTCCAGTCCACTTGTCGGAAAAGGCACGGGTCGCCTGGAAAGTTAAAGTTCAACTTTGTCTATGATCTATGTCTAGTTTATCATGCTTTACTCACTGTCACATTAGTGATTCCCTCAATTTCCTTGTACATAGGTTTCTATTTGCGAGTCATCATCGTTACGGCGTTACATAGCGTGTTATGGTCGGTCTTTCATTAGCCTCTCGAGATGTGACATGTGTTTCAAATCATAGAATTCCTGATACGTACGCGACCGAAGAATACTGACTGTATGTCTTATGTGTTCACTAGCGGTGCACTTCCCATTCCTCTACGCAGACACCTAAGTTCCCGCTCTAGACATGAGATTTGTTGTCGTATCAAGAACAATCCCAAAACAAATGTTATCCCCGATAAATTTTCGTGTTTTTGTCCGAACATCAGATCGACATGCGCATTATCACTTAATCAGTTCGTACTTATCCGTGATTGTTTCAGGATTCCGGATTCAGGACCAATCACTGCACGCTCCTCGCACGTCGTCCCTCACCTAGCCAGTTATTCGCGCGCAGACCGGGAAGCTTCTCAACAGCTACCGTAAAAAACGACGTCGACACGTCGAGCGACGATGATAAAACGATTATCACACTGGCCACTTGATGATATTGGAACTAGCAATGGTCGCGGAAAGGTGCGGATTAGCGAGATTTGCTGACATTACATTATTACATGAGCCTCCAGGGGCTGCTCGGGATAAGTTGCGACGTTTGCCGAGACGGAGCGGGAGCATGAAGCCGCGCAGTCTTTGCCCCATTATATCCCATGCAGATGCAGGGAATCATCACGAAGTCGATCGGATACGGTAGCAAGTATAATTGTAATGTAATCAAAGCCATGCGTCACATACACAAAACAGTAATGCAATGTTTGGTGGCTGCAAATTCACTGCGCACATGTGTGATGAATGAAAAAGTCAAAAACAACACATACCTTGGCGCCGGGAGCGGATGGGTCGACGATGCCAACGAACATCATTAACTGCTGGCCCTTCTTCGACATGCGGAGCAGGTCCTCGGGCGACTTGGCCTGAAACGGATCGTATGAGAATGAAACGTATCACTTACAAACCGTTGTACTACTACCACTGTTCTATATGTGTGACTTATGACATAACAACTTATGTCGTACCTTTTTCTTGAGTTCATCGACGTCGACGGGCTTTGGTTTGTGCTTGTGCGACGGCTGCTCGTCCTCCTCCAACTCGTCCTCGTCGTTCTTCTCCCATTCCTCAAATGCATTATAATAATGCATTTGTAATCGTGAACAATGTGATGTTTGAAATTGTAACAAGAAGATCGAGGGGCGAGGTGAATCACTTGTTTCGGTGGTGTCATGTGTAAGTCACAACGATTCTCACAGCTTGATTCAGCTCAAGTCGATGCAAGTGTTTCGGTGATGATTCAAACACTGAAGAAGCAAGCAACTCGACTCACCTCGTAGAGCTTTTCGAGATCGGCCTCGGAGTAATCGGCGAGGCTCTTCTTTTTCTGTTTCATAGCCTCCTTACTCGACGCAATACACAGAAGCGCCATACAAATAGGCAAGACTAATCGCATCTGAACGTGGCACAGTTATGAAAAAGTTAAAGTTAATATAAAGTACAGTATTAAAAGAAGATAAACAAGTGACATGGAACGAGCAAACAGCTGATGCTGTGGCTAATCTGCCGGCTATCCACGCTTTTCACGTGTATTTGTCAATTGGACACGTAGTGAAATATTCTTTGAAGCGTATTCGTTACAGTTTCAATGTTTTTTTATAATTCTTTCATGTACGTTTATTGTTAATGAAAAAAGGTGTCTTTTTATGTCATACGAGTAAATATTTACATGCACTACCATTCACTTAATCTAATAATACACCCCTGCTACAAACAATGGGTTTTCATTCGTGAGGCGAGGCGAGCGGTATCTATGAGTGAAGAAGAGTGTGTTGTTGACTGTGTGCGTAGATGTCCTCACCAAAAAGAAATTGTATGTGAATGTGTATATTCTTAGAAACCCATTCGATTACAGGCAAACATCCGACGACGACGAGAGCGGAACGACGACCGATCGTAGTCTGAAGATGACATTTGAAAGAGAACATCGTGAAGCCAGCCGAGTGAGAGAAGACACTCTGTGATCCACCGTATTCACAGAAGAGACGAATCGAGGATACCTCTTCGAAGTTCGGAAGCCAATTCCTCCCCATTCCCCGGTTCCATGCCCATCCCATGTCCCATTTGGAAGGGAACATCGTGAATCCAGCCGAATGAGAGAAGACTCTTTTGATCTACCGTATTCGAGACGAATCGAGGACGCCACTCCGGAACCCATCCCCTCCCCATTCCCCGATCCCCGATCCACCATCCCATGTCCCATTCCCTCACAACAATGAAAAATTATAATAATAATTTTACTTTTTCAACGATGTGTGCATATACAATACAAAGGCACTTGACGATACCCATCACTCTAGTTTATCTAGAAAATGCTAACAATCTGCGTCTAACGAGCGTCTAACGGACAAAAACAACAACAAATTGCAGCCAGCCAGCGTTGGAATAGATGGCGTGTCGGCGACCCGTCGGCGAGGAGATACGGTAGTATGATGGGAGTACGGTAGGGGTACTGTAGTAGCATGGGAGTACGGTAGCCGGAAAATGGCAGGAAGATCACTGCGACGGGCGCGGTCGGGATACGGTAATGGAGGAAAATCGTCGGTTGGTGGAAAGGGATGCGCGGCTCCAGGAGTAGACAGTGGGGTACTCATAGTCGCCAGTGGGGAAATGGATCATGGTGAAAGTGATCGGGCGGTAGCTGCTCAGGAGAGCGGACAGCCGAGTTGCCCGAGGGTCAGTGCCTCCCACTTATATACCCCTGCCTAGCTCCTCCCCTCACAGAAGGATCTCCGCGAGAATATGGGGATGGGAGGGAGCAGAGGGAGACAGAGCTGGAATGGGCAGAGACGCAGAGCAGCCGGCGTGCTATCCTGCTCACTATGTAGTTACTGTAGAATCTACCCGAGTAGTATTGTGTTTTGAATTTTAGCGTGGCGAGTTGGCACTTGTGAATGAGTGCAGACAGGGTGGGTGCACGAGAGCGGAGGTGAGGACTGCGCCTTAGTGATTCAGCGTCACACTTTATGCATTGCCAATGTCCAATAGGATTCTGCAACGCACTCTTGAATGGACGCTCTTCCGCCACAAATACACCTTCCGTATATAGACAGACTGCACGTGCAGGAAGCAACCATGCGATTCCAACACGAGACAAACTGCATCTGTGACAGTGTCAAATCAACACATTTTCACATTTGACGCGCAACGCAACTCTAAATTATAAATAATTGCATCTTCCTTGCAGCCGAGACCTTATGTACGCAATAGAACACGTGTCGCCCCGTTTACCCTTTTATTAGCTTGACGAGATTACTCGGTCTTGCTCAATTCCTGACTTCCTGCCTAGCCAATCTCCTTCCTCACAGACCCATTTGTTTGTACTTTAGTTTCTTTCATAAATCCTATTCAATAGAATAGAAAAACAAGTCATGAGTAGACCATCCAGCTACAATACAAACACGAGAATGGGTTATTGTAAATATACTTATTCACGTATTCACATAAAAAAATTGATTGATCTCTCGGATAGAACTGACTTCTTTCGGTGTGTTGTAGTTTCTGCGAAGTTCTGCACATTCGTAGTTTAGAGTCCTTTTTTATTTTGGCATGCTGAGATCTCTGTGGCATGCGATTTCAGTCGTCACACACCAAAGTAAATCCCGAAGAAATCTTCATTCAAAACATTTCCATTTCGTTCTTAATCTGTGTTCGAATTGGTCACTGTCTAATCCCGCAAATCAGCCTTTCAAAAATGTTTTCAAACTCTCATAGAACGCCCCCGGAAAGAGTCAGAGGGATCAAGCTTGTTTGCTGCGAGCTTTCAAGTAGATTATGTTAGTTCGTCATTCATTGCTCGACCAGTGACCAGGGCGCTTCTTCTCAGCTGCAAGCTGGTGCTACAATCTACCAGTTAGTGCATCAATCCTGTCGAGAGTATAGTATAAACACATAAGAACCATGATCTTTGGAGAAATACAAGCGTCTAGTCATGTTTATGCTGATTCCTCAATGCTCCGTTGCTCATTCGGAATCCCCCTTTGATGTCAGCGAGCCTAAACTGCTCCCTTTATCTTCTCAGTCCATTTCCATTCACAAATAGACAATACTGAAAGTGATGCGACTACTGGATGATATCAAACTCTAAAGAATTACACTGTAGAACAACGATCACAGTGTCGTTATCAGCAGAGATCGTTCAGAGCAGTGCACGTATCTGTTAGTTACCCATTATGTTAATTCTGTTAGTTACTGTTAGTTTCCAGTTAGCTATATATAAGACGCCAGAGGACCAGATGGCTTACCGACAGAATATCCTCGCTAGTTGTTTTTTTTTCTTCATTTTTGTGTTTATTACAGCAATGCTGCACAAAAACTCCAAATTGGCGTATATTTACATAACTTTCTCGTCATTTCTCCCATGTCTGGAAACTAGTCGATAATGCCGTACGATGATATTGGGGGGAATGGCCTATACCTCCGAGCCTCCGAGCAACGTACAGACTGTCTACTCCATGAATCAGCCTATCGCAAAACCCGCGAATGGCGTGCCCGAAAAGACTTTGTGTCTTCTCGTAACTCACTGGTGCTGTGAATAGACATGCATATGCATATGTGCAAGAAGCTACCATAAAAGGCAGCACGCTGTCTGACCGAATGCGACGTAATATGCGTCACGCACCTTGCAAGTTGTTTGTAGTATTTTTCTTAGAGTTTTTCTAAAGGAATACAAATCTACCGCGTGATTGGCAAGTTTCCATGTGCGGATGCCGATTCGTACTTTCTGAAGTGTCAGCGTGTCTAAAGAGCGAGAAAGAGAGAGAGAAGAGAGAAGAGAGAAGAGAGAGAGAGAGAGAGAGAGAGGGAAAGAGAGAGAGAGAGAGAGAGAGAGAGAGAGAGAGAGATACTATGTTGCTTGCTCATTAAGCACACTTACCAAAGAAGAACATCCTATTTTTGTTCTGCAATGGCATCATTCCTGTCGTATCCAGTTGAACGACGCTCATTGCACTCGTCTCCTCTCTCTCTCTCTCTCTCTCTCTCTCTCTCTCCATCCCTCTCTCCATCCCTCTCTCCCTCCTCCCTCCTCCCCCTCCCTCTCTTCCTCTCTCTCTCCGTCTGTCTGTCGAGAGTATTTCGGGAGGTCTCACACCTATTGGATGATGCTACCGCGGCGTAGAAAGGGCGAGTACACTGAAAACTGAAATAGCCACGAGCTCAGACTCACAAAATATGGGTGGATCACTAGTGTAGAAAATGATGTCAAACAACAGAAGAAATAATGGCTTGTGTCTGTTTCTGACACGTAATTAGTTCTCATCAGAACAAATTCGGGTCGAAAACAGCTCATTTTATGGTTTTATTTCTCACACAAAATACACGTCGCGATTTTTAAAGGGGAAAGTTTCAAATGAAAAAAAGAGTACTCTGAACCACGGGACCACGGGACTCGAACTTCCATAGTTCGATCTCCCGTAAGCGTAACGCGTGAGCGTAACCACAACTCTATGATGCCACGAGCTGGCGAAGTCATATTGATATTGATGAGAACGAGGTGAGTACAATAGCTGTGTCTATAAAGACGACAATTTCATTTGTTTAATGCAACGATTTTTATATGTAAAGTGAATTTGGTTTTTTCACCAGACAAAGAGAGCATAAGTATAAGAAAGAGTCACAATTAAATACTCTGATTCACACATTCGCAGTGGTTACGTATAATATATAAGCGAATTCTGTATCTTTTCGATTGACCATAATAATCCGCTATTTTCATCTAATTTCGTGGATACAAATGAAACGATAATTTTTTTAATAATAATTTAATGTTGTTGCCATGATTCATCTCTAATAGCTTCGCATAAAACCAGTATCGAGAAACGAGTGCAAATATATAAACATTATCATAAGTGGATATTGATATTGACTGAAATAGTGCAATTATTATTTTAGACTGTGAAAAATGCGGTACAATCAGGGAGAGAGGAAATGTGCTTTGTTATCTCTTCCCAGAGACGGAAACCCGGAAACATTTGCAAAGGTGAATGGAGGAAAATCGGGGAGAGAAGATTGTTAGATTTTGATATCATGTTTATATAGTCAGAATGGCAGCTGCCGCACGCGGATGGTGGGAACGCGACCCGGACCTAGTTCTCTATTTTATAGTACTCTCTCCACGTCTTGACCTTGTGAAAAGAGAGAGAGAGAGAGAGAGAGAGAGAGAGAGAGAAGCGGGAGGCGACCTTTCTAAGAGTTTATCCATTTGCGATTCGACCTCGCAAAAAAAAACTATCCCTTTTTAACTGTTTCATCTTCATCATCTACGAACAAAAAAGTAGGGGATTGTAGGTTAGACGAGTGCACTACGCTCTAATAAAACAAATAAAACACACTAAGCGAGGGAGAGATAGTGATAAAAGAGAGATAGAGAAAGAAGGAGTTATCACAACTCACCTTCTTTTTTTAGATGATGTTACCGTTCTTCGAACTCGAAACGTTTCCGGCATTGCCTACTCAATTTGGAACGCCAATAAAAATCATGAAAAGAAGATATGCCGAGGAATTATATCTCTTCTTCAATAATTGTGCTATCTAGGACAATTTGTCAATATTCTGCTGGCAGTCGACTGCGTAGCTCACGCTCAAAGCCATATCCAGATATCAATCATTTTCTCTGAGTGATCACTGATATTAATTTCACAGGGTGCCAACAATGGAAGGGGGTGCCAAAAAATGTTTATTGTTGATTGAAATCACAATAGTGGATCACTGATCACACAGTTCAGAATACAACTGAATCATCACTTTCTACGAAACGATAGGTGGGAGAGAGAGGAGAGTTGAACGTCTACATCTGTCCACAGTTGGCGATGAGGACCTCCTTGGAAGTATCGCCATCCTCCGATCCAACCTTCTCAATCTGCAAAAGGCACCTGACATTACTGCTCAACGAGAGAGAGAGAGAGAGAGAGAGAGAGAGAGAGAGAGAGAGAGAGAGAGGGAGGGAGAATCGCACCTTCTTGACAACGTCCATGCCGGAGACGACCTTTCCGAACACGACGTGCTTCCCGTCCAGCCACTCAGTCTTGTCAGTGCACAGGAAGAACTTAGAGAAACAATTGATAATCAATCGATAACGATCGATTATCACCTGGGATCCGTTGGTGTTGGGTCCAGCGTTGGCCATCGACAGAACGCCGGGGCCAGTGTGCTTCTCCTGAAACGCAATCGATAATCAATCGATAATCACCGAGTTCACCTTGAAGTTCTCGTCGTCGAAGCACTCTCCGTAGATCGACTCGCCGCCCGTGCCGTTGCCCTTAGTGAAGTCGCCGCCCTGAATCAATCGATAATCAATCGATAACGAGAGAGAGAGAGAGAGAGAGAGAGAGAGAGAGAGAGAGAGAGAGTACCTGGCACATGAAACCGGGGATGACCCTGTGGAAGGCGCTTCCCTTGAAGTGCAGCTTCTTCCCCGACTTTCCCACGCCCTTCTCCCCAGTGCACAGACAACGGAAGTTCTCCGCCGTCTTCGGCACAACGTCGTTGTACAGCTACAAACAAATCGATAATCGATCGATTCACAAACAGAAGCTCTACCAATGGTGTGTTGTACAAACTATCAGACGAATCAATACTTAATCAATAATCGATCGATACCTCCATGACGATCTTTCCGGCAGCGGCGCCGCCGATCTTCATCTCGAAGAAGACCTTGGGACGCGGCATGGCAGGCAGAGGGTGGAGGGGGGAATGAGCGGGGGAAGAAAGGATGAGAGGGGGAGAGAGGGGAGGGCACGCTAATTCCAGTTGTTCTAGTCTCACGAGGTAGTATATACAAATGACATTTATTCGAAACAAAGGGAATAGTTTAGAGCTGTCCACAGTCCCAGATCTCGACGCGTTTCGAAGTGGTGCCGGCAGGGACAGAGCCGACAGCCTCCATCTAGAGAGGAGGGACGGTGAGAGAGAGAGAGAGAGAGAGAGAGAGAGAGAGAGATACTCGCCTTCTTGACGACGTCCATCCCCTCCACGACGCGCCCGAACACCACGTGTTTCCCGTCCAGCCACTCAGTCTTCACAGTGCACAGGAAGAACTGGAAAACCAATCGATCATCAATCGATCATCGATTGATTATCAATAACCTGGGATCCGTTGGTGTTCTTGCCGCAGTTGGCCATAGACAGAACGCCCGGTCCGGTGTGCTTCTCCTATGGAATATATTTATTTTGAGTAGTCCAATATGACAAAAGCTCGTTATAGAAGATTTGTCGATATGAACCTCTTAGAAGCCTCCATGCTATGCTCACCACCCACCTTGAAGTTCTCGTCTTCGAAGGCCTCTCCGTAGATGGACTCGCCGCCCGTGCCGTTGGCGTTGGTGAAGTCACCACCCTACAATCTCTCTCTTTCTCTCTCTCTCTCTCCTCTCTTCCCATACCTGACACATAAAGTTGGGGATGACCCTGTGGAAGATGCTTCCCTTGAAGTGCAGCTTCTTTCCAGACTTGCCCATTCCCTTCTCGCCGGTGCACAGACAGCGGAAGTTCTCGGCAGTGCGCGGTACGATGTCGGAGTAGAGCTGTGATCGATCGATTACCGATCGATGATCGATTGACACACCTCCATGACAATGCGTCCGGAGACGGCGCCGCCGATGGTAATGTCGAAGAAGACGCGCGGACGAGCCATCTCCCACGAGTGGTAGAAGAAGGAATGACGGTGAGGCGAACAAGTGACAACTTTATCCCCGAGTAGTCAATCAACCAAGCTGATTAGGCGGATGTAAAGACGTCTGATAACTTGACAAGTTTCTTTTTTGTGACAGATAAGGCATTGTTATTGATATTGTGTGTTTTGTTGTTTGTTTTGATTAATAGGATTTCTGGAAGCAATAATTGCAACTCCAATTCTATTATTTCGCGCCAATACCGTAGTACTGCGTATCAGCTGAAATGCATGACGTCGATAGGCAGTGTAGAAGAGATTGCAGACATGGAGACAAAAAGTGGGCGGAGCTTGTGAGTGCGCGCGATGACATGAACATCTGATTTCGCTATTTTTCGAAGTTCTTTGTTTGCGTAGCCGGTTCGAATTTTCTTGATTGTTGTTTACACATGCTTATATCATTATCAGTGCTGTAACATGGGTACGTTTCAGTGCGTGATAGCTGAACTAGCGCGAGATTACAACGCACCGCCCCGATCTCTGCGTGCGTGTTGTGCCCCCTCTCTCTTTTCGTATAATTCCACTTGATTCGCTTTCTACTTGATCTACACTTGTTTCTTCACAATGGACACCAGCGACTTCAATCTCTCCGACGACCAGCTCGCCAAGCTCAATCAGTTCCAGGTACGTTCCTCTGACTTCTCAAAATGTTTTGAAATGTCGTTTGCATATTCTAACATACTAAATTTTTCTACGTTGAACTCGGAACTCTGTTCGCTTTGACCAGATTACTCGTCTGCACTCCCGGTCCATGGTGTTGAAATGTTGGAGAGTATCGTTAGTCAGCGCGCTCGCTCGCGTCATGTGATCGCGCAATGTGCTCTAGTGCGGGGCAGAGAGAGAGAGTGCTCCGGGTCAGCTGTCCGTCACGTGCGCGCGCATGCATCACGTAGCATATCTCTTATTAGTGGTAATAGGTAATATGCGTTATATACGCTGGGAATTGCGTTTTCTGTTTTCTGAGAATCTATATATCAAATCTTACGTAACCATCGTTAGTAACTTTGTTTATCATGGGGGCACGGAAGGAGCGAGTTCAAAAGGGTTTCAACAGGACTTTATTGCAGCTTGACTCGTGTCTTGAGAATGCGAGTTGATACTGAAAGCTATTCAGTCACCAGATCCAGAACGCTGGTCGCTGGTGTACTTGAAAAAATTGATTACGGGGAATCTCGGTCAATGTTGCGAAATAGTGTTGTGAGGAGAATGAGTAAGCTCATAATCAAGTGAGAGATGAACAAGACGCATGATAACTGGAATCTTTTTCAACACAGTGACATGGTAACAAGTAGCAATGTGCTCGTGTCTAGGAGGTGTGCGGTCTGGAGGACGCGCAGGTGTCGATGGCGACGCTCGCCTCGCTGGGCTGGGACGTGGAGCGCGCCATCGAGTCGTTCCTGTCGGGTGGCGGCGGCGGGGGAGGCGCGGACGACGTGGTGGTGGTGGGAGAACGGCCCGCCCCCCACACACTGCCCATCCAGCCCGTCAACATGCACGACAACGTCAACGCCGTCGAGTGAGTAGCCTACGATTCAAGAGACGGTGTTCGAGGACTGTGGCGCGACTCCATAGCCCAGTGGTTTTCGAAAGCTCTCTATTTTCGCATTGTTTTTTTGTACCTTGCAGTATGGATGAGGTGATCGACTCTGACGACGACGGGATGACGGCGTTTGTGTCGCGCGCGCAGCAGGAGCTCGCGCGTCGCCATGCCGAGAGCGCGGACCGCGTCGGCGGAGCCGTGCCCTTCCAGCCCGCCGCATTCGAGGGTACGTCCTAGTCCACTCTCGCCGTACTCAGTAATCACGTTCAGACTATATCCGCAACATGGCGTCGATGTCCATGCCCATGCCCATGAATGGACGGGCGCGGCGTGCGCATGGTATTGTATACGTGTGCACTCACTCTGCTTATAGACGCGGTGCGCGGGCAGTCTAGTCAGATTGCCTGCGCACTGTTTAGTGCTAGTATAGATAGCCGCTCTCCACCCTGTTCTGTCGTTGTGTTCCTTTCCGCTTCATCGTCCCGTGTGGCCCAACTGACCCGTGTCGTTCAGATGACATGGAGGTGATTCCGCCGTCGTCGTCTCGTCACTCTGCGGGAGCGACTGGAGGCAATTCGTGGTCGGACGACGACGATGACGACTACGTGCTCGATGGACACGACGAGGCCGACGACTATGGAACGGTGCGTCACATTGACTTGATTCATGCGAAATGAAGCCGTATTGGTTTTATTGTTGTGTTGGCGTTGAGATTTTATTACATGCCGCGTGCTGCGCCACATGTTTAGCGGGTGTTTTGTGGTTTTGACGTGCTTATTGATTTGTTTTGTTGCAGAACCCTCGCGACGACCAGGTGCCGCTGATTCCGACAGACTGCGATTCGATCGACGAGGCCATTCAGAACTTCATCTCCGTCTTCGAGGCCAGGTGTGGCGGGGGAGGGAGACGGGAGAAGGGTTTCTGATGTGACGTACGAATTACGAATCTTCATCGTATATTGTTAGGCATTTATTTGTTGAAACTTTAGTTTTCGTTGAAACCTAGATTGTTTTATGTATGATGAAACAGCTTTGCTTCCGTTATTTTATTAGTTTCAAAGATGTTTGTCTCCTATTCAAACAACCACGAAACGTATTTCGCGTTTTTCAGGTTCGGCCAGAATGGTCCGGTGCCCTCTTTCTACACGGGTTCTCTGCAGATGGCCATGAGGTAGGGGTTTGTTTGTCATCTGAATACTTTACCTGTGTACCTTTGGTGGGTGTTTCTCACCTTGTTTGTGCTTTACATACTCTTTTACTTGTTTACCTGTGGTCCCGTGGTGAGTGTCGCTCACCCGTGTGTGCTTGAGGGAGGCGTTCGAGGCGCCCCATCGCGGGGCGGAGGAGCGTCGTCCGCTCGCCGTCTACCTCCACCACGACAGGAGCGTCGCCGCCAACATCTTCCCCACCACGGTACGCGAGACAGAGAGAAGGAATTGGATTACTCTATTGTATAGATTGTTATAGTTGGACTAAAGAGAGATGGCATTTATGAGGTAATTTTCGCTTTTGACATGTAGATAAAGTGAAACATATCTCTCAGGATTTTAGTAAGGATTTTAGTAAGGCTAGTAGTTTGCTGGGTTGCTGCCATCCTGTATAGCGCGATAGAGAGAGAAAAGATTTGAATTTTTCAAAGGTTTGTAGTATTTTGCTGGGTGCTGGGTTGCTGCCCCCTGTACAGCGAGGGAGAGAGAGAAAGAAAATAAGAAGAAATTTGATTACTTGTTTGGAATATTTCATTTTTAGGATTTCGGTACATTGAAGAGACAATTAATGTGGTAATTTCCGTATATGACATGTTCATAGGGTGAAACACAACGTTTACGTTTTAATAGTGTTGTGTTGCCGTCTGGCATAGCATGGCTGTTGAGGTGCTGTGCGTGGACTCTATCGTGCAGCTTCTGCGTGCGCAGTACGTGCTCTGGCCTTGGGACGTGACCCAGAAGGAGAACGAGACAAAGGTACGGGTGGGCAGAGGGACAGCGAATCTGTTTTGAGAAAATGGTTTTGGTTTATAGAGTGTTAATTGTTGTTTTTGAGGGTGCTAGAATAGCAATTTTATGAGAACAGGGAATTAATTGATTTGGCATTAATGTAGTTTTTATGCATTGGATTTCATGTGACGTGCGAAACGTATTGTTGGTAGGCTTGGAATAAAAACTTGTTGTTGTTCAGCTGAAGGACTGGATGTCGACGTGTGGTATGTCGGAGATTCGCCGGCAGCTGGACATGATGGCCAGGGAGAAGGACAAGTGGGTGGAGGGAGGGGAGGGGGACTGTGCACCTGTCAAGTCGGGCCGCTCAAGGACACTGTCTGTTAGAAGAGCAAGATGTATGGAATAGGGAAACTATATGAATGGACAATTTTCGTATTGTTGATGTATGTGGATCAGACTTATTTTTTCACTTTTTTTTTATCTAACAGGTACCCCCTGCTGGCTATTCTGAGCCGCGAGAAGGGTACGATTGAGCTGGTCGACGTGTGCTATGGTGGGTGCTGGGTACTGTACTGGTACTGGTTGGATTGCTGTATCATTGTCTGTAGCCTGTCTATTGTGTTTTGACGCGTTTGCGTTGCAGGCAACGACTCTGTGAACGATGCGATGGGCAAGTTGATGTCTGGTGTGGAGGTGTTTGGTGCTATCCGGACGGCGGAGATGGGAGAGGAGCGGGAGAGGCGGGAGAGGGAACGGGTGCGCACCGAGCAGGCCAGGGAGTACGAGGAGAGTCTGGCAGCAGACAAGGCCCGCATGGAGGCGAAGAAGGAGGAGGCGCGCGCCCACCAGGAGGCACTCGAGAAGGAGCAGAGGGAGAAGGAGGAGGAGCAGATGAAGCTCAAGCTGATCGAGAGCGCCCTGCCCGACGAGCCGGCGGAGGGCGCCGGGGTGCTCAACATCAAGTTCCGTCTGCCCGGAGGGGAGCAGCTGATGAGGCGGTTCCGGCCGACTGAGACGCCTGCCATCCTCTTCAACTACCTCCACACCAAGGGATTCGACAAGACCAAGTACAAGTTCTTCAACTCGGACTTCCCCAAGAAGGACGTGAGTGCATCTATTTTTTCAATTATTATTACGTTTCACTATTGCATTATGCTTAGCGTTTGATGTGATACACAATTGACGCTGTATTGTGCTTTCAATGTGTACAATTACAATCCTCTTCCAGATCACGACTTTTGCGGAGACGTCGTCGTTTGTTGATTTGAATTGGCCGGCGAGGGAGCAGATCTTTGTGGAGGAGATGTGAGGAGGGAGGAGAAGGAGACGGGTCGAAACACCACATACTCACGCGCCTTTCAACCTATCCTGTACATACTCACTTGATACTAACACACGACTCACATCCCTCGGTCCATTCACCCCCCAGTCATTGTCAACTTTGATTGTATCTCTCTCTCTCTCGCAACCCCATATACTCTATACACCACACACACATGCACCCCTATATAGTCTTCGATTAGAGCTTTTATCGGTTGGTATTTATGCACAAATGGTATCCATCAGATGCAGATAATGTATGTCTATATTTGTGCATAGGTAATGTCTGCTCGCACGTTTGTATTCGTGAGCGTCTTTGTGAAATAAAAACCTATTTGTATCCCCTTGGTCCTATGCGCTATGTGGTCTAGTTTTGGTTACTGGGTCATGGCGCATAAGTTGTAATCAGCGAATCCCTCGGTATCCGTTGTGATAACTAGGCTATGTCGATAAGTGATTGGTATGTGATAGGCTGATAGGCGAATCATGTTGGACAGGACGAAAACAATGGAGGATCCCGCGAGAGCCAGTTTGTGGATGAGCTATCCAGTACGACGAGATAACGAGTCCTCGCGTAGACCGCGACTCGCGCTTTCCATTTCGGTCCATTGTCTCACCCGTCCCTTTGGTTTTTGCGAGGTCTAACCCAGTTCACCCCATCCGCATTCTCGAAATCGCTCGATCTACCAAGACAGCAAGAGACACCCGGATTGAGCGTGACTCGACGGGGTGTGAGCCCGTCTCTTTATTACACTTGAAAGGACATGCAAAATGTTTTGTGTTTGGTTGAGGGGGAGGGGGAGGTCACCCGCGGGTGGCGGGCGCAGCCCGTGTGGGGCTGACTCGGCCGACGACGACAGTCTAGTAGCCGGGGGGAGTGCGGGGGGCTGAAACAAGCACATGAGAAGGGTATAGAGAGAGGAGAGGAGAGATGGGCACTCACCGGGGCAGTGTCCGCAGTCTCCGGGCTCTCCGGCGGGTCCGGCCGGTCCGGGGTTGCCGTTGCCGCCGTTCTTTCCCTCTTTTCCGGGCTGTCCAGCCTCTCCGGGCGGGCCGGGGGGTCCGGGGTACGACTGTCCGTCGGGTCCGGGGTTTCCCTTGGGTCCGGGGGGTCCCTTGGGTCCGGCCTTTCCGGGGGGTCCCATCGGTCCGGGCACGGGAATGAGGCGTCCGGCGGCTCCGGGGGCTCCGCGCATACCGTCGCGTCCGGGGCGTCCCATCGGTCCGGGCTGTCCCTGCATACCGTCCTCGCCGGCGATTCCGTCCTTGGGCGCCTCTCCGGGGGATCCCTTGGGTCCGGGGGGTCCCTTGGGTCCCATGTTTCCGGCGGGTCCGGGGGGTCCGGGCGGGCAGATGATGCACGGCTCGCTGGCGGGGGCGGCCAGCAGCTCGGCGTCGCGTCCGTTCTTTCCGTCGCCTCCGTTGCCTCCGTCCTTTCCGTCGTTTCCGGGGGGTCCCTCGGGTCCGGGGGGTCCGGCGGCTCCCTGGTTGCAGGTGCAGCACACGGCGTTGGCGTCGGCGTTGACGGCCGATCCTCCGTATCCTCCGAATCCGGCAGGGTTGCTGCTGCCTCCGCCGCCGCCGCCGCCGGTGTTGTATCCTCCGGACGCGCCAGCCTGGTTGTATCCGGCTCCTCCGCCAGCTCCTCCCTCCGGGATCCACTGACCGAACAGCCATCCTCTCTTCTGCCTGTGCGCGAATCCCTTGCCCGCCTGCAGAGCGGTCATCTCCAGCCACATGTCGCGAGAGCGCGCCTACAAACAGGGATTAGACCATTGAAGTACGGTATTGACAAAGGGTGTACGGTACCTTGCAGTAGTCGGTCTCGACCATGAGGTGGGACTGGAAGCTCTGCACGTAGTTGTAGAGCATGGGGAGGGTGACGACCGAGGCGATGACGGCGGCGGTCGACACGACGACGGCGACGAAGGCGATGCGGCGCATCTGGCGCTGCTCCGCGTCGCACTCCTTCTCCATTCTCGAGCAGAGGACGATGTTCGACTGGCGGCGAGCAGGCCTTTTATAGCAGGGGACAGCCAGTGGGCCCGCCCCCGTGGGTCAAGCGAGAGAGAGCGGGTGGACTCGCTAACACAGGAACGGGATCTCGCGCCGCTCGCTGGAGCAAGAGAGACACCGAGAGTCCGTATTGGCATACTCGGTGCACTACTGAATGTAAATGCTCTACCGGATGTCTTTGTATGTGGTTAACTCTGTTTTGATTTGTTCACTGTTCACTGTTTCACTGTTTCTATGCGCAGTCAATGGCGTAGGAACTTGACAATCAAGTGCTTGCGAATTGCTCGAATCACATGGAACGATTTTTTTCTTTGAGTGTTTTGTTGAAATACGTAATTTCACATATAAGTCTGAACTTCTATGATTACTAGTTTCTCTGATAATGATAAACTCTCTCGCTTCTCTCTCTCTCTCTCTCTCTCTCTCTCTCTCTCGCAGCATACTCGATCGCCTGTAGCCACGCTGGGATACCCGATGGGGGAGCGGTTTTTCCAGTCTCTCTCCCCCTCTCTCTCTCTCTCTTCTCTCTCTCTCTCTCTCTCTCTCTCTCTCAAAGGAGAACGCCTCGGCAATAGCCGCCTGCAGATATCTATGTCATCCCCGCCTAACCATACCAGACACATCACTAACACCCTTATCACCTAGTCTTTACTAACAACAAAAACCATAGGACAACAAGGATATGTAGAATCTCTCTGTCTACCCACTCAATATGTCATGACAAATGCCAATGGTGCCTATCTATCGTACCCTACTTGGAGAGGACCAGGGGTCCGCCTCCGACTCGACTGAGGATGAGGTTCTTGATCTCGGGGCCGTCGGAGGCGGCGGCGAGAGACGCGAGCTGATCCGAGAACTCTGCCTCGCAGGCGGTGCACAGACGGGAGAACACCTGGAAAAAACATTCGTAATCTACTTATTCAAGAGAAAGACGAAATATAATATCCTATATATAATATCCTTGTCGATCGATAATCTCTGCGAACTTTTGTGCCTTGATATCTTGCCGACTGAAACATTCCCACTTTCTAAGCCATTACGGGTGATCACTATTTACCGCACTCCCGGTTACTCTACCGATAAAAAATGCGCTGGTCGTAAACTATTCCGCCATCTAGAACAGCTGATTTCTCCCGATTCTCACATGCACATTATACAAGGCGATTTAAATGCACCGTCGGCTGACTGGGATTCGTTCCAGGCAGCCGATGCTTTTGATAGGTCTCTAGTCACTTTTGCCTCTCTCCACTCACTCACTCAAATGGTTCGCCAGGCGACGATGGTGAGACGAGCGGGGCGAAAGGCGCATATTCTTGACATTGTATTGACTGACTCCCCTTGTCTCTTTCAACATACGCGTGTATTGGGGCGTTTCTCTTTATGTGATCACCTCCCTGTCGAGTTTCGGTTGCGACTCGGTATGGAGGCCGCGGCGAGAGAGCCGCTTCGGCGCGCATATGGGAAGGCTAAGTGGGGTGAGATCAATGCGGCTATAGCATGTACTGATTGGACGCGAGTTTTTATTGGTTTAAATATTGAAGAGGCAACTTCCGCGTTTGTCCAGCGAATGCAACATCTCATTACCGAGTATATTCCCCTTATGAAACATACTAAAGCTGTCAGTATTCCTCTCTATATTTATAAATTGAAACGCCGTGCGTTACGCTACTCTATACTTATTCCAGAATCGAAGACTGCTGATAAGGCGCAGCGTAAACTGCGAAACGCTATTTTCTCGTGGCAATGTAAGCGCGAAGCGAAACTTATCAACGGTAACAATAAACGCGCATTATACAAGGATGTTAGAAAAAAGATGTTTCCTGCTGATGGTATCAGCTCGCTGTCACACAATGGTGAGTTGGTCCATGATTCGAGGGAAAAGGCGGAGGTGTTCGGGGAATACTTAGACTCGATATTCTCTGGTGGAAGTGTTGCTCCGACCGGCTCTGCCCTTCCTCCTCTCTCAAATCAACTCACCATGATTGACGTTTCTTATGCACTTGTTCACAAGACCATACAACGATTGGATTCAAAAATCAATACCAGTCCCGATGGAATCACCCACACTTTTCTGAAAAATACAGTTGATACAATAAGTCTCCCGCTTTCGATTCTTTTTTCTATGTCTCTATCAGTGTGCGCTATCCCCAATATTTGGAAAGTCGCTTATATAAAACCGCTGTATAAAAAGGGTTCTCGTGATAATCCAGCTAACTATCGTCCCATTAGCCTAACAAGTAGTGTTGCGAAATTATTAGAGCGCATTATAGTCAGGCAAATGACTGATTTTCTCGAGTCTAATAGCTTGATTTCTTCCAGACAGTTTGGTTTTCGTAAGAAAATGTCTACCAACGCACAACTTATTGAATGTTATAGTCACTGGCTGAAACATATTTCCAATGGCCTTGTTATTGATTGTATTTATTTCGACTTTAAGAAAGCTTTTGACACAATCAATCATAAACTACTATTCAAAAAATTGCATTCGCTGGGCATTCGTGGAAACGTTCTCGGGTGGATTCGAGCCTTCCTTTCTGACCGTTGCCAACAAGTTATGGTTGGAGATGAGCTCTCGTCTCCTCGACTCGTCAACTGTGGCGTGCCGCAGGAGTCGTGTCTTGGACCCATACTCTTCAATATCTTTATCAATAATATTGTTGATAGCCTGCCTGATTATGTCGAGTGTGCTCTATACGCAGACGATTTGAAAATATACTTCGCTTTTGATCCGGGTGATAATTTGGCTAAAATTATGTTTCAAAAAGCAATTGACGCTGTCGCAAAGTGGGCTTTAGAATGGGGTCTGCAGATCTCCACTGAGAAAACGCAGATACTGCACATAGGCCGCCGAAATCCCAAACATGAGTATACAGCACATGGCACTACGCTCGCACCTGCTAACTCTGTAAGGGACCTTGGTGTGACTATGTGTGGGTCCTTGTTTTCTGATGACCATTTTGCGAACATTGTTAAAGGCACCCTAAATGCCATAAATGATTTTCTGAGAGTTTATCGTACAAGAGACTTGAAGGTTCTTGTCACCGCTTACACAACGTATTTCCGCTGCAAGCTAGAGTATTGTACTGAATTGTGGAACCCTCAGGATGTGGGATCAGTGAACTTGATCGAGTCAGTGCAGCGATACTATACGCGCCGAATATGTCGTCGCGCTGGCTTGTTCTCACTCACCTATCCCCAACGCCTCCAGCTTCTTGGCCTTCAAACTCTCGAACAACGCCGCTTTATAAATGACGTAGCGTACATACACAAGGTTATCACTAAAGCAACCTTTCTTAATTATTCTGGTCTTTTTACACTAGTCCCAACTCGGGCGCGCACATCTCATAAATATCGTCTTTTGCCGTCATATGACTCGTTTCTGCGGAGCAGCGCGTTTTTTTCAGAGGGTTTATGGAGTATGGAACTCACTTCCATCTGATATTGTTGAATCTGCGAAAACCAGTAACGTGAAATCCCACTTAGTAGACAACCCCCATTTGCATCCTATGTCGAAAATTCGACATTTGTAGTTTGCTTATTTTTATTTTATCTATTTTTGTCTACTCTTCGAATGTTTCTTCCTATTTTCCCACTTTTACTATCCTACCGTAAGCACTGTTATGTTTTCTATGATGCACTCGCTAAGTACTCAACGCGGTAATAAACTATTTATTTATTTTATAATAATAAGCTTATTGTATAGTACCTCCGGAGAGCAGCGGAAGCGGGAGAGGAGCGAGGTGATGAGAGCAGGGACCTGGAATGGCATGGTGATCGGAGGATGTCCCTCCCCACTCCCCGCTCACCTCTTCCTTGGTGGTAAACACACAGGCGTTCGCCCCGGCGTCGAACGTGTACGCGTACTTCTCACCCTGAAGCAATCTCTCTCTCTCCATCTCTCTCTCCTCTCTCTCTCCCCTCTCTCCTCTCTCTCTCCCTCTCCCCCTCACCTCCTCGCTCTCTCCGTTCAGCTCGTTCACAACCGATATCACGCGCCACGACGCGTCTGACATGTACTGAAATCAAACACAGTTCTATAACTGTTATAGGATATTCACCACCATCAATTAGATTTTCATCCAAATTTATGACTGAAGGAATTTTTTAGGTCAACTATATGTAGAGGACAAATTATCAGAATATGACATGCACTCTTATAATAGACTCGCACTTAGCTCAGGATTTTTCGATGAAAACATTATCGTGGGCAGTTATCATACAGCATACTGAATGAAATGCATTGCACATTTTGCTCGGCGTATCTCCAATTGGTAGATGCTCTCACATGACCACGTGGCGTAGTGGTAGCGCTCTCGCTTAGCACTCAGCGGTCCGCGGGTTCGATCTGGGTACCCTCTGGCAAAATTTTGTCAAATTGAAAACGTCATCCAATTGGTTCTGTTCTGATCTTTGTCTAACCACCCTGATGTCTCTCGTGAAAAGATGAGAGCTAATTCGCGGTCCACTATAGTCACATACCGATAAAACATACTTTTCGAAAAATTAGGTTCATTACAAAACATACACGCAACGGTAAAAAAGAAAGATAAATGCACTCAAAACGTTCAGTAATATCGAAATTAAGCCTACGATTGTTGTGACCTTGGGTTTGTTCGACTTGAATAGTATTAACCATATGTCATAACCAACACATGTTTCTGTCCTGTCAACATTCACCGTCCTTGTCCGCTTTGTCCTGTCCTGTCATGTCTCTGTCCTATGGAACCGATAAAGGCTATTCTCTCTATGCGGCGCGGTATTTCACTCATTTTCCCTCGGTGTCTCTATTGATTCGTCGCTGTTGTTGTTGTTTTTCGCTTTCCCGATCTATATCTACTATTCCATCATATTGCTCAACTATTTCATTTTCTATTGTTTGCATTTCGCTCACATTATTTCGTTCCGAGATTAATGTCTATCACTCAGCATTACAAAAGACGAAACGCACGGACCCTGAGCGGGGGGAAGGTGTCCTGGCAGCAGGCGTGGAACTGGTTGCTGTCCTGCATTGCGATGCGCGCCAAAGAGGGGAAGTCGCGAGAGGAGAAGGCGGAGATCAGACTGCAACACGCACAACTACCCTTCCCCTACACAACTCGACCACGAAACTACTGGTCGTACAAGGCAGATAGGCACAGATAGGCAGAGAGAGAGAGAGAGAGAGAGAGAGAGAGAGAGAGAGAGAGACTCACCCCTCCACCCTCTCCGGCACCACCTCCTTCACCCTGTGCTCCAGCAGTCGACTCGTGCGCACGGTCGTCTGCATGCCAACCGTGCTGCCCACCTGAACACACACACACACTCTCTCCCTCTCCTCCTCTCTCTCCCCTCTCTCTCCCTCCCTCTCCCTCCCTCTCTCTCTCCCACCTCCTTCTCCGCCTCCTCCAGCACCACTATCAGCGCGCGCAGCTCCGGCCAGTGAGTCGACGGGAACACAGACTGCAACAAGTACATATGCTATACTTTTCTCATTACTCGAAGATCCGCACACTTCCATTAATAATATGCTGCTCGTAGCACTACTGTTGAAATACAACATCTACATACAATTTACAGTAGTACTTAGTACATTAAAACTCGTCTACCTCCGAGTAGCAGTCTGCTCCTGTGTCGCTCTCTCCCGCCCGCCAGCGCACCAGACCAGCCAGCACACTGCGACACGCAGAGCCGGAACCTGACAACAACATCCTCATTATATGTTCCAGGCATTGATGTAACGAGCCGGCTAATTTCTGCAGCAATATGATTCTTGGTCTCGCCCAGATCACCACACACATGCAAATGACTACTTCTTCAAACGATATGTTGTTGACTGATATGAGCGCGAATATCACTAGCACTTGTAGACGATCTGATGCCCACCGATCAACTCATACATTAATTAATTTGAGCTAATTTGCTGATAACATGAACACAGTAAGTCAAATTCTATAATACTTCTCTCACCGATGCGTGCCGCCCTGCTGATCTGCTTCCCCTCCAGTCCGAATGCCTCCCCGAGGGCGACTGCGATGGCTGCGAAGCCAGCGGCAGAAGACGCCAGACCAGCACCCACAGGGAAGTTCGTCACCGAGGAGACCTGGACAGGGTGATCAGTTTCTTTCTCCTTAGATTACGATAAAAGGATGTATTTGTTTTATCCTACTTATATCATCCTACTGAGGTATACGGTAGTATTTTATTCGTTTTTTTTTTCTACTAGGATTACGGTAGGAGAATAAATCGACTTATTTGTTTTCCGTAGAACTACGCTGTGAGAAAACTCCCACCGCTTATGATAACAGTACGAGAGTAATAGACCAATAAAGACTGACATGGAATGAAAGCTTCTCGGGCGCGTCGGCGTCGGCGGCTCGCTTACGAAGCACGCGGCGAACCTCCTGAACAGTCACCACCCCCTCTCTCTCTTTCCCTCTCTCCCTCCCTCCCCTCCCTCCCTCCCTCCCTCCCTCCCTCCCTCCCTCTCTCCCCCTCTCTCTCTCTCTCCCTCCCTCTCTCTCTCTCTCTCGCTTTCTCTCTCTCTCTCTCTCTCTCGCTCTCGCTCTCGCTCTCTCTCTCTCTCTCTCTCTCTCTCTCTCTCTCTCTCTCTCTCTCTCGCTCTCTCTCTCTCTCTCTCGCTCTCGCTCTCCCTTCCTCTCTCTCGTTCTCTCTCTCCCCTCTCCCCCCCTCTCCAACTCACGGCGAAGCATCGTCCGAACCGCTTGCTCTTTCCGAGATCCACCGCCTGACCATTGATCTCCACACTGTCCTGCCAAACAAACAACTATCATCCTCATGACTCGAATCGATAAAGTAGTGCAATTCATACACGCAATAAACGCAAAAGAAAATAAGATAAAACTATGTTTCACCGACACCATTACCTCCCATAAACGAGAAAAATCTAATAGTCCTTCATTGCTCTTTAAAGACCGCAAATATCATAATACATAATCCATGGAATTGATTTGAAAACAACACGAGCGATAGTTCTCATCAAAACAGAAAACCACACAATTTCAGCTTCTAAACTACCTTAGCCAACACGTATGGAACCCCAAGATCTTGGCCTAATCGTGTTATTGAGATGTCATACTCTATAACGATACCGTATGAATCCCCACAACACCCCTCGCCTCTCTCCCACCTGCTCGCCCGCGTCTCCGAGTCGCAGGCGAGTCCTCGCGAACACATCGTCGATAGACAGAGACACCGAGTCGTTCAGAGGCAGGATCAGCTCCTCGCCAGCCTTCTGGAAGGCCTCTCTCTTCATCTCTCTATTCCTTCCCCCTTCTCTCTTTCTCTCTCTACCTCTAGGTCCCTTGAATGAAACAATCCCTCACCGTGTCCCTCTTTCCCCAGTACTTGATGAGGGCGATGTTGATCGGCACCTGCACTTCAATCTCCCGCGCTCCCTCCGCAGCCGACACCATACCTGCACATCATACCAGATATTACAGTACTGTAACCTTTCCACTACACCAGTAGAGATTGTACATCCTTTACTGTGAAACCTAACTGTACTGTGAGATCCGCCCCTTTCGATATCAATACCGTTGCAACGAGAAAAATTGTCCAAATAATTCCATAACAAAGAGTGAATAGCTTTATCACGATGTAAATTCACAATCAATGCATATTAATATTATTATTTCAGTCTGATCAGTTCATAATTATGCGATATAATTCTCTAATAGGAGTCTTTGGCAAAAAAAAAACACGGGAACTGTGACATTGCATGACATGAGTGAGAAAAAGACGAGTAGATTCGAGAGAACTGGGCAAATGCGAGGGCGCGAGTAGCATAGTACAAAATGGGCGGGGTCAATATGGGCGTGGTATTTGAGCCGGGGGCCGGGCTCTCACAACGAACTCGACTGATTGTGGATGGGTGTGTGTGTGAAATGCAAAGTGAATCAGAATCAATCACGAGACGAAAAATACGATAATATGGCTATTCGTTACAAACACACACAAAACTGAAAGACGGATGAAAGTGAAAGAGTGCGTATGATAATGACGGATGCATACTCCCTAGAACATGGAGTGCTTCTTCTTGAGACTTCTCTTGCGGGCCGGCTCCTCGCCACTTCCAGCCGCCGCCTCCCACTGCTCGTTGCTCAGAGAGTGCGTCGCCGCAGAAGAGTCGAGCCGGGTGCGAGGGGGCTCAGAGGAGTCCAGGGAACCCTGACAGGATACAATGAGAGGGGGGGGAAGAGAGAGAAAGGCGCTCACCCCAGGCGGCGCCATGTCGAGGCTGTGTTGTCCCCCTCGCATCCTCCACGACCTCCTCCGTGTCATCGCCCCTTCTGCCGCCTGCCACTGCTGCTGCGACACCGACGATGAAGACTGAAAGACAATTCAAATCAATATTGATCCAGAATAGCATCCTCATTCACCACATCCATCATTAATCTCTATGTCCATAGGAGACTTCAAAGTAACACCATTTTTCGAGTGGTTGCAGAACATGAACACTAAGTTTCACTCCCGACACAACATTCGCAATTAATTGAAGATACAATTATCCGTTTTCTCTCATTAAACACACACCCACTATCAAAAAACCTACCTGCGAGGCGTTCTTCTGGCCGAGCGGCGGGCGCTGCTTCGGCGTCTGCGCGGTCACCGCAGCGATCAACTGCAATCAGTACAGTCGGTTCACATCCCTGTCTTTCTTTCTTTCTTTCTTTCTTTCTCTTTTTCTCTCTCTCCCACCTCCTGCTCCTTCCTCTCCCTCTCCCTGTCCGCCTCCTCCTCCTCGGCGGGCAGCTCGGGCGTGGGTGCGAGTGAGTGTCCGTCCCCCGCGTGCAGCAGCTGGTAGTGGGCAAAGTCGGCCGACTTCGAGTTCGAAGCGTGTCGCGGCGGCAGAACCGGCGACAGGAACCTGCAACACGAATTTCATTCCCAAAAACGTCTATCTCTTTCTTCTTTGAGTAGTGTTAGAAATCCATGTATTCTACGTTTCCATGCTGAACAAAGTCTGATACGTTTCTTAGCGAAACAATCGTGGATTTGTAGAAGCCTCAAATACGCACCACTCGCTGCGGCTCTTCATCCGCTCGGTCTGCTTCTCGTGCACTCCATCGAGGAAGGTGAGTGATCGGGTCGAGTCGCGGACTCCCTCGGCCTGTCGCCACAGCAGACACTCCTCGTCCCCTCCGTCGCCCTCCTCCAAAGGATCCCCGCCCACGCCGCCCCCGCACGAACGGTGCATCACCTCAAACGTTGGGCATACGTTTCACCCAAATAATAATTCGAAAATCGTATTCTTTTTCTCAATGATTCTTTGTTCTAGGACGAAAAACAAAATACAAATTGCAACGTACCTCTCCGACACTGCTGCTGAGTCTTCCGGTGATTCGCTCAGCGAGGCGCGCAGCCGGACCGCGCATGCGCCGCCGACTCGGCCCCGCCTCTCCATGCCCCGCCCCCTCGTCGTCATCCTCACACTCCAGATCACTCACAATCACCTCGGGGTGAGAGAACGCCCCTAAACGAGGAGATTACTACGATCATAATTATATATAATTCATTTTAGTTTCCCCAAAGACATTCAAAATTGACATAACAAAACAACAAAATCTGCTTACCTCGAATCCATATCTTCACACCACTCCCACCGATGCAAAACAGAAAGAGAGAGAGGGGAGAGAAAGAGAGAAAGAAAGAGAGAGAGAGAGAGAAAAAGAGAATAGAAAGACATTCCCTACTTCCTACTCAACACACACAAAGGGGCCTAGAGATTATATACATCCTTTATCAATTATCGGTTGATAATCCGCAGTAAAAATAGAGCGACACATATCGAAAAAAACTTGTGTACACACAACTCAACATTCACGATAATTTTTGTAGGGAGAAGGAGGAGAACATTCGATCATTACGCATCGCGCATGTGACAATAAAAACTCAAAACGAAAACATTCGCAACAATCACACGATTCACATGGATTCACAAACATCTCTCAAAAATTCTCTGCTAGGATGCAATGAGCGCAGAACGTTTGAGAGAAGTCGCAAGACAAGAGAAGAGTGCAGTGAGATGGGTTTTGAACAACAACAAGGGACAACCCGCGCGGCAAGTACAGTATACGCCACATGATCGCGCGGGGTCGGCAAAGGCGGGAGAGAGACAGAGAGACGCGAGCCAAGTGAGGCCGTCTCCGCGGGACACGTATGCTTGAAGATCATCGAGTGGGTGTGGTGGTGAGGGTGGATGAAAGACATTCAGAAGTCGCAGCTGGCCGCGTCCTGCTGCTGCGGGAGGGAGCGGCGCGCCAGCGGAGACCCGCTCTCCCCCGCCGGCCCCGAAGACTCGCCCAGGTGGAGGGCCGCCAGAGAACACGCAGCCGTCGCCCCACGCAGCTGCGGCCACGAACACACCGACACCGCCTCCGACGCCGCTGCAAGCACACCCATACACCCTCACACTCACGCACCACAACCACACGCCGAGGGGAAGCTGAGAGAGCAAGGCAACTAGGTGAGCGAGGGGAGAAAGCACGGCAAGCAACGAGAGGGGACTGACACACACAAGTGGCGAGGCAGGAAGCGGCATGGCCGGGACAGACTGATGCACACACAGACACACACTCACCAGACAGCGTGCAGGGCAACTGGGAGACGACGACGACGATGACAGCACGACAACGAGTGAGTGTGATGGTGAGGTGTAGTGGAGAGAGGGGTGACGGATGGAGAGGAGGGGAGAGGCAGCAGCACAGTATGTACAACACCAAGTGAGTGCGCGCGAGGCTCGGCACACCACCTCTCACACTGAAACACAACAATGCCACTGGTGGGGTGAAGACAAACAACACATTGGTTGATTGGTTGGTGCAATATAATCATGCGGGGAGAATGATATACACTATCATGCAGGGAAAGAGAGGACAGGGGCAGGAGACATGCACATGCGATAGAGAAGAGCTTGTCACATTGCGGATGCGAGCTTGCTTGCTCATTCGCGGTCAGAGAGTGCGCGTGGGACAGAGGGAGGCTGGTAGAGCAGAGAGGAGAGGAGGCTTATCGGATAGGAGACGTGTGCAGAGGTGTGCAGAGGACAAGTGGACATCGACATCGGACAGGTATATGGACATCGGTGGAGGTGTGTGTGGAGGTGTGGATGGATCGAGGAAGGAGGAGGAGGAGAGGAAGGGAGAAGCACCCAAGGCCATTCAGGCGAGCCATTCATTGCAATCATTGCCAATCCGGGAAAAGAGTGCTAGTCAACCGAGAGACAACAAGTGGTCGACTGATTAGTTCAAGGAGCTCACTCTTCTAAACTCTAAACAAAAACAACTAGGTAAATCTCTATGTCAATCTCTCGTCGAGTCTACCCAAACACAAAGGAAACCGAAAAAGTCAAGCCCAGGAATGTAAGGTGAACTCACTGCTTGGATACTGGAAGGTGAACAGCCAGTTCTCGTCGACCCTCAGCGTGCGGCCTGTGATGCGAGCATAGAACTCGTAGCATTCCCTGCAACACAAACTTCTATACTAATCCTTGATCACTGTTTTCCTCCTTCTCAATAACGTATAGTGGGTCCCCCGTTTTCGCGGTAGGCGAATTATCTCTGGCCGAAGAAATGACGCAGACCGATGAGAAAATTATGCAAATGCGCCTCATTCCCAGGATTGCTATATATAGTTGAAAATTTCTGTAATAGGAGAAACAAAATCACAAATGTGCTCTCCGAGAGTTGTAGTGGGGGTCAAGAACCACCTACTGACGAAGTTTGAGCGGTTTTCATGAAGCGACTGTGGAGTTATTTAGCGAACTGTGTCTTCTCATAGGGAAAACTACTGTTCAACATCATACTATGATCTTAGTAATGTGCCAACTAAGTCCCTATAGGTGTCAATAGACAACTGGTACTTGATATCGATCAATTTATCGGCTGGATTTTAAGATATGACTCCAATGTAATTAGCATTTTATTAATTATCTCTCCTCTGAGAAACAGTTTGCAAAATCCGCTCTCCGAGATTTGTAGGGAACCCATCCAAGAACCTCATATCAAATTTTTGTGCAATTTCATGAAGTTTGGAAAGAGTTATTTCCGTTCTTAGGTTCACGGATACTGTATCGAACACGCTCATTTGCATGTCATTTCCATAAACTTATCGTCACTGATCGGTCAACAGACACCGGTCGACCGGTTTTGAGAGTGCGCAATGAAGAAAATATCAACTGTTCAACGCATCAAGTATGCGCTTGTGCATAATAAAAGAATGACGATTCACAACTTGCCTACCGCCAAAACGGGGGAGCCACTATAATGAGGGAAAGTACGCGAGATTCCTCGCACAACATACCTGGGGAAGAGGTGCGTGTGGCCGAAGGAGGTGATGATCTTGGATACGACCTGGGAGGCGAGCTTGAACCGCTGCACGTCCTCCATCTTGGCCTTCTGTCCGTCGTGGATGCACGAGTGGAAGAGGGACGGGGCGACCGAGATGCCGATCGCGTCCGGCGTCATCTTCGTGTTGAACTGCTCCGCGCCGTCAGCCACCTAAACAATACAAACTAAAAATGAACGATATGTTTCACAGACAAGTTTGCACACATTTGCAATTACCGATTCAATTGAACGTACATATCGATACAATACTGCCGGAACATTACAATTACTATATGTTTCACATGCAAACTTTCACAAATGTAAATGGCAAATGGCTAATTCGATCCCGGTAATTCTTCCTATTCCCCCCTACTGACCTGCCGGAACGTTCCAAAGAGCAGCACGAGGAGGTGTTGCGACGGCACCGGAAGCGAGCAGAACAATCTGAAACAAACACATTACACAGGTCCCACAACATCTCTATAAATACGTAGACTGTTTACGTATTCGTATTCGCCAATTTCGACCGTCACGCCAATCACCAATCATCATTTGAGAAAACGATTCAGACTCTGACTGTGACAATCAATCACACTTGCTTACAGCGTGTACCCACCAAACAACCAACACACCCTTGTCTATTTTGTGTCTGTCTGTTGGTCTGTTCATTGCGATGCCGTTTCCGCGCCCCCGATTCGATCCATTCATTCATTCAATCAATCAGCCATCCGCATCCGCCCATCCCATATAATTGCCCAGCACCATGATCACGCATAGTCATCATAGGCATATTAACGATCCATTATACGCCCCCCGCCGATTATATGCCCTTTCAGTGCAATGGGACTTACACGTGGAGAGAGAGAGAGAGAGAGAGAGAGAGAGAGAGATTGGTGCAATCTCGGAATCTCGCACATTCGCTTGTTCCGCCTTTCTCACTCCCTTCATTCACAATCCACGACGGATGGCCTCTGCCGCTGCCTCCCTCCCCCGAGAGTTGCACAACTAGAGATCACTTCTCACATGGATGCAGCAAGAAACACATAAACCAACAGTCACCCAGTGTCAGCCGAGGCAACTCGCAGCAACTCGTTTCGTCCCATCAACCTGTGCAATGGAGAGAAATAGAGAGAGAGAGAGAGAGAGAGAGAGAATGCACCTGCTGGAAACCAGTTGACAGTCACGAGGCGCAGACTGCGGGAGACGCCAAGAAAGGCAGCAATCAACACCCTTTCCACTCTTCTACTCTTTCCCTTTCTTATTCCATCCACACATTCCCACTCCCTCGCACCAGGAAGAAAAAGGAAGAAGAAACGAAAAGTGTCTGCAACAGACAAGAGAGGGAAAGAGACCATGCCTTTCTCTCTCCTCTTCCTCCATCTAACACCAGAATAGGCGCGCGCCCAGAATAGCAACAAACAACCACTACTCCAATCAACCATCGAGACAAGAGAGAGAGAGAGAGGGGGGGACGTGGAGCAGAGAGAGAGAGCAAGGAGAGAGGAGCCGCCGGGAGCAGTCTTGTCAAATTGGCCCAATCATGCGCGATGCGCGTTGGAAGACGACAAGACTCAACGCGCACGCAACTCCCAAAATAGACACAGACACTTCATCTCTCTCTCTCTCTCTACAGAACAACCAGCACGCAACAACATGCCCCTGCCAAACCCCCAAACAACAACAAAAATACCATGGCGAAAAGTGATGTTCGACCGATTTTTTTTACTTTTGACGTCGCGCGTTTCCGCAAACTCAGGTAATCAAATTACTAATACAAGAAGATGATTGGAACATAATCGGTCCTTAGAACTGCTTCCTTCCCCTCGCCCCCGCGCATCTTTCATTCCCTGGGGAGACGTATATGCCCACGCAGTGCAAGCTGCAGATGCAACTCTAGCCTCATACACGCTCCTCTCATACACGCCACTGCAAACGACAGACACACACCGCGCAGAGATTCGATTCCGCTGCCCATTCACTATCGACTGCTAATTAAACCATCCCACCAATCATTCAGACATTACAAAACTGCTGTGTCAAGAGGGCCAGGATGTTCCCGGTGCACTTTCCCCTTCTACCCCATCGTGCAAACATGGCAGGCCCAGGCACACGCGACTCCCACCACAACAAAATAACATCTCCCGCTTTTTGCAAAACACAAGAGAGACGGAGAAGGGGAAGGGGAGGGGAGAGAGAAAGAAAGAGAGATAATCGAAAATGCAGTGCACACACTATACAACAGCGACAGAGGCAGAGACCGTTGCTTCTTCGATAGCAGCAACACAACAACAACCCCGCAAATGTGGACAGCCCTCACAAAATAGATAAACGAGTGACCCTCGGGGTAAACAACGGTACCTGAAAAAGATGTCCCTCTGCTTCTCCACGTCTCCTCCATTGTTCAGCACCGAGTTGAACAGCAACTGCTCATTGTCCGGACCGAAAATGCCGCCGGGCAGCTTCGATAGAAACTTCTGCAACAATCGATAAATCAATATGTTATGATCAAAACAAATCGATGAATCGATACCCACCTTGATCACAGAGGCGGCAGTGTACACCGAGAAGTTGGCAATGTTGACTAACCGACCGTGCTGCATCACGTGGGACAGTTTCCGTACCTAGAGACGATCAATAAAAATCAATCGATAAATCAAAAACACTCACCTGAGCCTGGTTGCCGGGCGCGCGCCATATGTCCTTCTTCAACGGGCCCTCCTTGTTCACCTTCAGCAACAATACCTGCAAGAATCTTAGTCATTTCACAATCCACGTAATCCGAACCACGCCGACCACAATATGTCTCCACTCCACACACACAGAGATGCCCCCAGGCCTCAGGGGGATTAGCATTTGCAAACGGCAAACGTCATGTGCCCTACTCACATGCCATGTATGGATATATATGCCATGCCATCCCAGAACAATGCATTTGGATGGTGGATGGGGTGGGCAGCGCAGGCCCCCGTCGGGCCAGGCCATGCATCCTCCCCAGTCAATGTCAATTACATCGCTCATCCCATCTCCTCCATCCACCATCGCCACGCTAGGCCACACAGCCATGGCCATTCCATTGCCCTCTGCTTCTCCCTGCCTGCCTGCTCCCACTGCTCCTCCACTCCACCACCACTATATTAGATCGCTAATCACCCTTCTGCCCTCTCCTCTCGCACTGCACTCCTCCATCCATTCTTTCCCATTACATTTGCCGCCCGTCCCCTGCGCGTGCGCACATCACACTCTCTCCTCACTCCTCCCCACAAAAATGATCGCAACTCAAAACGCCTACGAGAGTACATTATCTGATACGGTAATGTCGACTAATTAACGCACGCGTGCAAAAACGCGCAGTGTGTACAGTAAACTAGCGTACAGTTTGGCTCGTTAGGCAATTTGAGATAATGCAAACGCCGTAACGAAGCAATCCCGCGAGGGCGCAAGGCGAAAAATCAAAGCCATGAGACTCGCGCGTCACACATTCATGTCGCACGTAGCCGAAATTAGGTAATAAAGTGTATTTTTTGTTTACAACATTAATAAATATAATAACTCACAAGTAGCGTGGCGGGAATGTCGTGGGCAAACGCCTCGTTGATGGGCACGCCAAACTTGACCCTACAACAGCGGGTAAACAAGAGTGAACAAGTAAACAAACACTGAACAACCCACTTCTCTATCCGGCCCCTGTATCTGTGGTGCGCGTCGTCGCCTCCATTACAAAGGACCATCCCGTACGACGCCACCACCGTCATCCCTGTAAACAACACAGTAAACAACAACAAACAGAGTAAACACCAACACTTGCCGACCGGTATGCCGCCTATATAGAAATGACCAACTCTCGTCAAGTCATCGAAAACAATGATCACTCAAATACGCCCCAAAGTGTACCTGAGTGCTAAGGCGCGTCGTCGTCGTCGTTGCGAGCCGTCGTCGTGGCGCCGTCTCTGCACGTCGTCGACTTCAATGTGACAATGTCTTCTTCTTTCGTGCGCGCACACACACCGCGTGTCTCCGACTGCAATGAACGCACATGAGAACGAGAACAGCGTCACACCATACAGAATACAAAACCGTAGACGAACACGGGTGGGCAGAGCGCACAAAAAGGAGAATAAGGAACTATGCGACCAACATCCCACATTCATGTCCGCCAGCCTAACAAAACAGCCCGAGACAGGAGAGAATACCCCCCACACACTATATCCACTACTAGTCCCCCTCGCAGCGAGATCCACTCAAAAAGGAGAGGGAGGAGAGAGAAGAGAACGACATACTACACATACAGAGTGGAGAGAGACAGACAAGCGACACAGGCCGACATGCAGTCGCTCAGAGATCGAAACGCGAAATGGGTCGCCGCTCAGTGACGACATCATAGACCGAATGCAAACCAACACACATCATACAGATGGCGTATGCCAGCACGCAATCCACACATGCACACACACACACACACACACACCAACAATGTGCGAGTGCAATGCGCACGCGGCTGCGACGCAAATGGCATGTTCGCGGGGAGAGAGGAGAAGAGAGGGGAGGAGTTGGCGAGAAGAGAGACTGATTGAATAATTGTAATTGATGAGATGAACTCATGGAAACCTACGCAGTCTCACATATACTACATTCGAGAGCGATTATCTGCATCGCGCGGGCGGGGCGGCATTTCGACACTGGTCACTCTCCCCTTTTCTCCGACACACAAACCCGCGGCATGCATGAATCGGTCAATTTGACGGCCATAGCGAAAACCGAGCCCCAGCGAAGGCCACTCTGCAACAGCAACTGCTGCGTATCGGATAAAGACGCGGAAAGGCGAGAGCGACGCCGAGACGCCATCATCCCTCTCCTCTCTCCCGCCCGTCCACTATAGTGGCCAATGGGTAAAACCGGGAACCGCCGGCGGACGCGAGCCAAATATAGCCCGCGCGGACATAAATATAGCAGCCGGCGGTGCTGCTGCTGCCTACACGCGCTGCCGCACCCACAGCAATTGCGCATAAACCAAGCGAGAGGAGAGATGCGAGAGGGGAACGAGAACAATGCTGCGGTACACGGATGAGAGGACAATCGGGAGACAGCGCGCCGGCGGCGGAGGCGGCAGAGCCACAGAGAGACAGAGAGCGTGCGTCGCGAGTGGAGCGTCCAGTCACTCTACCACCAACAACGCCCTGCCATGCACATCACACACACAAATGAGGAAATGCCAAATGCGCAGCCACTCATCACACATATAGTGTGCAGTGTGTGTACGATGCAGTGACACGCATATTACGCACAGGCTCAGGCACACACACAAATCGCTTCGCCGTTTCCCCTCTCCTCTCTATACAAGTCAGCGACTCAACCGAAAGCGGCAAAAGGCAAACATCGAATCGTTGCTCACACTCTCACGCAACCGATACGCCAATCGCACTCACCACAGTTCCAATTCGCGCAATACGCGGCGGCGGACAACGGGCGAGTCGGCATCACGCACACATACGTCAAACAAGAAAGGCAAGGAAACAAAACGAGAGAGAATAGAGCAAGTACGACTCGGTCGTCTGCCTGCCCGCTGTACACAAACAGCGAACACGAGTAGTGCGTAGTACTGCAGTAAATGGACGAATCGAGTTTTCGGTGGCGGCGGCAGCGGCGACCGCGAAGGCACCGCCGCTGTTCGCTGTATTTCTCTCTTTCTTTTCCGCAATTCACACAGCGAAGCAACAACCACGACCGATCAAAGGCAACAAGAACACAATGAACATTACCACTCTCTTGTCCTAGCATCACGCAGCATCACGCGAGTTCACGAAAACGACCTCGCCGCTAATGCGTAGAGAAATACAAGCAGTCACAGACCGCGTGTGAATACGTGTGACCAGAGTGGTCAAAGTGGAGGCGGTGGACACACGCGAATCAACGAGACGCCGTCGATCGAGTGAAGCGAGTTAGTCACAGAGTCAGTCGGGTCAATCGATCAACGCCCACCCATCACCAAATACGGGATGCAAAGGGCGAGATTAGATGCGGAGCGAGACGAGAGACACACAAGCACAAACACTCTCACTCTCTCGTCTGCACACATACACGCATCGCATTTGCATACAACCGAGACCGAGATGCGGGGCGAGTGAGAGAGAGATGCAAATGCGATTGTCCGTCCCCTAGTTCGGGTGGATTGGATACCGGCGGCGAGAAAGCGGGAGCGATACGCACGCCGCTCCCACACAGAACGGGGTCAGCTCGGCAGGAATCGAACCCACCGCCTTCTAACCACCCCAGGGGCAACGAAAAACACCCTTCCCGCGGGGAGAGGTGGAGAGGAGAGAGAGAAGAGCGGCAATCCAACATAATTGCATCTACCTCCACGGTCACCGACGACCAACCCGGCCAAACCGGGCGCATCACAGAGTCAGACAAATGTGAGCGTCAAAACGATGACACGGTTCCCGCAATGCGACGAGCGACGAGTATAGTCATTCGCATTCAGCAGGTCGCGGCTGGTGCAGACTGTTCTGCGAGAGAGGACGCGCACAACACAACTGGTATTCCTCCACATCAACGCCGGTCGCATTTTCCACAGCGGGTGGCGGTAACGATCCTCCTCCTCCTTCGCGATCTATCCATCCATCCAGCCGACCAGCCGGCAATCAACCACTCTCCTCTCAATAGTACTCGAGTGGATCCACATCCGCGCACATAATCACCGTCTCTCTCCTCTCGCGCCGTAATCGCATATGGAAATAGAATACTACCGGTCCGTCGATGCGATGGGCGTTGTTTGGAATGGAATGGAGTGAAATGGCAAACACCAAGTGCGAGTAGTGTCGTGGCGGGCTGCGGTCGACAGTCAGTGTAACACGCAGACAAGTGAGAGCGGGCTGCCGAAAAAGGGCCGCAGCTCCCGTCTTCTGACTTTGCACAGAGGACAAAATGGGAGAGATGGGCGTCACATGATGGCTATCTATCGGTATCTCATCACACTCCCTTCCACTCGGCTGCCAGCCAGGCGCCGACTCGTCCACTCTACTCTACGTGTGCTCTCACAGAGTAGAGTTCAAGTGAGCGTGGGCGGACATGCAATCCACCACGATGACAATGTGAAGTCAATCGGTCAACCGACGCAGCCATCATTACTGTATCAGCACATACACTACAATACAAAATGTAACAACTATATTAACACGAGAGTATCATGTCGGATACGCGTAGGAAATGATCGTGATCTGGCATGTGCTCCTCCCGCTGAGAGTCAAGTGGTTGCGAGTGAGACGGTGCACAGAGAGTACGCGAAATCGAGAGGGTTCAGCGCAGGGATCCCTCTCCGGCGAAACAGTGAGCGGCAGCACACACACAAACACATCGAATGCGATCCAGATGCGATCTGATGTGAGCTGTGAGAGTAGAGAGTGGGAGAAAGTGAATCAACAGATCATCCCCTACTCTCTCCCCGCAACCCGCATCTCGCGCGCCTCTTCATTCAAATCACAAACACATTGCAGCGGTCTAGCTCGCTATCAAATAGTGAACGTACGACGCACCGTCGGTCGCTGGCTCGCGGGCGTGATTAGATAGCAGTAGTAACATTGACTCATTTGTCTATACGCCAAACGAAAGACACAGCGAGCATCGAACATCATCACGTTACTATACTACACTGGGCGGCGCATCGAATGAATAGAATGAAACGGGAGGCACTGCCGAGCATGAACACACACAAACACAACAACAAGAGTGACGTGCGGGGCTGCTCACCTGGGAGGTGTGCCTTGTGGGGGCGCGAGTAGTGTCGAGTGCCCCGCCTGCCTATCACATGCGGCGCGCGTCGCCCCCCGCTCACGCCTGCAACAACGCTCATGTTGTTCTGCTCCTCCTCGCCCAGCAGGGCAAACACACCTATCTGGTTGCGCTACTGTTTGATTGTTTTGCTCGCTCTCTTCACGGGTTGAGTAGCATATTGCATATGATATGACTCGTCAAACAGTACACGGCGCGTTCGTTCGTTCGCACGCGGCGAGCACAGTGAGAAAGCACAATATATCCACGCCCGCGCCGTCTCTTACAAAAATACACACACTCGATCATATCACAGCGCGATTCGAAAACAAAACGAAAAGAAGACAGTTGGGGTGAGAGACAGCGGAAATGGCGGATGATCAATTGATCATCAAATCAGATATCATCGAAAAAATGTTGGTCAAAAACGGTCAGTGAGAGATATCGAATCAATGCGAAGTATGCCTGGCATCAAAATGCGCAAAGAAGTTTTCGTTGGTAGGCGAAGGAAATTCGAAGAACATCAGCAATCGAAAGACTAGCTAGCTCACGTACAAAATTAATGATCGCAGGGACTTTCAGTTACACGATGTCTCAAAAACAAAACTACTAAATGGAGAATAGTGAATAGAAGTATGGAAGGTAGTAATGTAGCGATAGGTGAAGGGCGTTCGTCCGGGCGGCTAGCGAGAGCACTGCCCAGCATCCATACATACACGCACACGCGAAAATCGATGCCGGTCGGAAAGGGAGAGCGGAGAGTGTGGGAGAGAGGGTGGTGATACTCGGCGTTGCTCGGCGCTCAGTACCAGTTCAACTTGGCATCGATCAGATCGGGTGCACACACGCGCATCCCACCCACGCCTGCACCACTCGTCCGACTATAGTCGGGCATGCTGCATGCAAACATACACACATGTGTGCCGCAGCCAGCGCCTCGCCGTCTGCCGCCCTCCTCGCGTCGCGTGCTCCCTCGCCCACGCTCGCTGCTCGAAAACGCCGCTCCTCATCCCATATAGCCCGCTCCACAGTACACATTTGCATAGGAGCGGTCGATGAGAGGAGAGAGACTAATTAGCAGCGAAAGGGGGCGTCATTGATAGGGTGAGTGCGAGTGAAACGGGCTGCCTCCGATAATACGGGTGCCCTTCCCTCGAAGCAAAAGGATTAAGCAAAGAGAAAGAAAGAAGAGAGAGGGAGAGAGAGAGAAAGAGGGAGAGAGAGAAAGAGGGAGAGAGAGATGGAGAGAGAGGGAATACGGACGAGGTGAGATTAGCTCCGACGATGCCAGTCAGCCGATATTCATATCTACAGCTGCCACAATTAATCGACGACCGATGGGCTTGTAATTTATACAGGTGCAATCGCGAGGATATCGCGAGATATTCTCGGCGAAGAAACAGGTGTGATAATACACCCCTCCGGAGGCAGGGAGCACAGCTGCAAAGCAGAAAACGAGTGCAGAGGCAGAAGGAGAGAGAGAGAGTCGAATGACCGATCGGACCTCGCCTGTTTCTTTCTCTCACTCTCTCTCCCTCGCCCTATCACATCACATTCGACACATAGCCCTTCTTTCCGCCCGCCACAACAATAACATAGCTGAATAAACACAACAGACATGTACAGAGGAACTACAACGACCCTTCAACGAGTTTTTGTTTAAAAATTAATGTCAATACAGGTAACTTCGGGAGTTTGCGAAGATCCCTGGAAAGAATCTAGCAATTTGGAACATTGATAAAAATAATCTAGCATTGGAAAGAATGTAGCAATATTTAAAAACAACGCATTATTTCTATCCGAGATAAATGTCTAACACTCATCAATATACGATCATGTTATACGAACAATATATTTTTTCTCCATTTTCGAACTTCGACCATATGTCGCGCACTAGAGACAGGAAGGATATTTTATAACCAATAATGATATCAAAATTTTTAAGAGAAGAACATCGAAAACAAACCAAAATGAGGGAAAATACCGAAAACTATCACATAACAAAAATAAAGTGAGGAATCCCAACATTGAGTGTGCGCACAACAAAAGTTGCACACCACAGAACACTAAAAAAAAAACTGGTGACAAATTTAAAAAATGATTAAAAAAATGAACTGGTGACAAATTTAAAAAAGAAAGAAACCTAGGGCTTGACATCACAGTTGTGTGAAACGTGGGCGCCACCGGGACCGGTCAAATGTGCGGTAGCTTGGTTGGTAAACTGGAGTGGGTGGCGAGGCGACAGGAGAGAGGAGAGGACAGGGCGCGGCTGGGCTAGGATAAAGTGGAGTGGAGTGGCACTTCGGAACAGAGACGCGGATGCTACTATCACATACAAGAACTATCCAGTACAAAATATACACGAAACTAAAGAAAACAAGATCCCTAATCTGTTGAGGCATTTGATCGATGCGTTTTCATGGAGTTATCTTCATATCACAAAGTGACCTATAAATTTGCAAAAAAATATTCGGTCATAATCTTGGAGTAATCTCATCAGATTCGCTCTTATTAGTCTGTACACTTGTCCAGATTTGCTCTCCTATATGGCGCCTGCCTCGCATCCACGCCTGATAAGCCCCTCTTCTCTGATATCGCACTCTATTTTCCCCCGACCGCACCCACATTGAAACATATTCTGTACACCACTTATCTATCTCCCTGTTCCAATATTATTGCATTCGTAATTTGTTTTGCAAATTATCGTTCCATTTGTTGTTGTTTGTGTTTTTCATATTCCTTATTTGAAGGTATGAAGGTGGCGTTGATTGGTGTGTTGGTGGTGGTTGGACTGGGAGTGGCCGCCTCGATTGCTATAGCAGTGGGACTCTCCGTCGGCAACAGCAATAAGGCGTCGTCCAATGCAGCCGTCAACACCACAACGACTATTGCGCCTACCACGCAAAACAACGGACTGACAACCACTACTGCGTCTTCTGGTAGTACTTCGAGTGGTCCGAAAACTACTACCGTAAACGGAGCGACTACAACGAATGGTGCCACTACAACCGTAGTGCGTAGTAGCAGTCGTAGTCCGATCACAACAACCGGAGCTATCACTACCACTGGTGCCACGACTACCACTGGTGCAACCACCACAACAGGAGCTACTACCACCACTGGTGCCACGACCATCACTGGTGCAACCACCACTACAGGGGCTACCACCACCACTGGTGCCACGACCACCACTGGTGCCACGACCACCACTGGTGCAACCACCACAACAGGAGCTACTACCACTACTGGTGCCACGACCACCATTGGTGCAACCACCACAACAGGAGCTACCACCACCACTGGTGCCACGACCACCACTGGTGCCACAACCACCACTGGTGCAACCACCACAACAGGAACTACTACCACTACTGATGCCACGACCACCACTGGTGCAACCACCACAACAGGAGCTACCATCACCACTGGTGCCACGACCACCACTGGTGCAACCACCACAACAGGAGCTACTACCACTACTGGTGCCACGACCACCACTGGTGCAACCACCACAACAGGAGCTACCACCACCACTGGTGCCACAACCACCACTGGTGCCACAACCACCACTGGTGCCATGACCACCACTGGTGCAACCACCACAACAGGAGCTACTACCACTTCTGGTGTCACGACCACCGCTGGTGCAACCACCACAACAGGAGCTACTACCACTACAGATGCAACGATCACCACTGGTGCAACCACCACAACAGGAGCTACTACCACTACTGGTGCCACGACCACCACTGGTGCAACCACCACAACAGGAGCTACTACCACCACTGGTGCCACGACCACCACTGGTGCAATCACCACTACAGGGGCTACCACCACCACTGGTGCAACGACCACCACTGGTGCAACCACCACAACAGGAGCTACTACCACTTCTGGTGTCACGACCACCGCTGGTGCAACCACCACAACAGGAGCTACCACCAGCACTGATGCAACCACCACTACAGGGGCTACCACCACTACAGGGGCTACCACCACAACAGGAGCAACCACCACCACTGGTGCAACACCCACTACAGGGGCTACCACCACCACTGGTGCGACGACTACCACTATTGCTACGAACACGACTGGCGCAACCACCGCAACAGGAGCTTCTACCACTACTGGTGCAACCACCACAACAGGAACAATCACTACCACTGGTTCCACGACCACCACTGGTGCAACCACCACAACAGGAGCTACCACCACCACTGGTGCAACCACCACAACAGGAGCTACCACCACTTCAGAGGCTACAACCACCACTGGTGCCACGACCACCACTGGTGCAACCACCACAACAGGAGCAACCATCACCACTGGTGCCACGACCACCACTGGTGCAACCCCCACAACAGGAGCTACCACCACCACTGGTGCAACCACCACTACAGGGGCTACCACCACTACAGGGGCTACCACCACAACAGGAACAACCACCACCACTGGTGCAACCACCACTACAGGAGCTACCACCACCACTGGTGCCACGATCACCACTTTTGCTACGACCACGACTGGCGCAACCACCACAACGGCTTCTCAAACCACAACCACTACTAGTACTACTACTGCTACAACAACTACCGCGCCTACCACCACCACCACTCCGCTCCCTACCGCTCCCACAACCCCCGGCATCTGCTATGGGCGAAAGATCCCCACCGAAGACATTCTCATCGTCTATGAGAACACGAAGGGCAGCGACGACTTCGCACAGAGCAAGGTGAGAGAGCTGCTTGAATCAGTGGCACTCCTCTTCCTCACAGCAGTCGAATGATTGTGACTCTATTGCAGGCGACCGAAGCGTTCATCGCTACCTTCTCCGGCTCGCTCACCCTCCAGGCCGACGCGTACAACAAACGCGCGCAGAGGATCGCCATCCTGCCCTACCCCCACACCAACGAGTATGGGGTGAGTGGTGAACACTGAGTACTCCTCGCTTGTATTCTGGTTGGACTGTCCGATTTCATCAGCTCCCCGCGTTCTCACGCTATCGTGGAGTGGAAGATGTGAAGCATATCCTGACTGTTATTGACGCGCTGGCGGAGACCTTCTCTGAACTGACGACGCCGAATATTACCGAGTGAGTGAAGCGTTAACTTTTGGTAGATCATGCACGACGACACAAAGACAATGCTATGTATGTTGTGCAGCGCTCTGACGTACGCCGCTACGGCTGGCTTCTCTCCGCGCCCGACAGCCAACATACTCATTCTCTCGCGCACGGCCGCAGACCAGCAGATACAGGCTGCCAAGGACGCGCTCACGAGCCTCACCGAGTACGGCAGAGTCATGACGGTGAGTAGTTTTTGAGACATCACCCTTCTCATTCTTATAATTCGTAGACCACCCCGTTTCACAGGTTTCGATCGGCACTGCCAACATCTCCCCACTCGCTTCGAATCTCACCACCTACGCATTCACTCTCGCAGACCAGAATAACGCCAAGGACGTGAACAAGGTCATCAGCAAGATCACTGGAGCTTTCGGTGAGTCGCTCTCCCTCGAGTCGCGTCAACTCTCTCATAAGTGTCTATCTTGTTATCAACTATCTCTCGTTTTACGTCTTTCACGTGTACCCGAAAGCCGTGAAAACTATTCATAACAACTTTCGTTCAGCCGGCGACCCGACCACGTGCTACTACGACACCAAGCCCACAACAACCGCCACCACCACCAGGTCTGATCGAAATTCTTTTTGATTAGAGTTATTGAATGCTAAGATGCGGTAATTCTCTTTGGAAACAATTCTGAAGTGTTCGGGAGTAAGACAATTTGGGTGTGTTTCGAAGAGACTAATAATAATAATAGTTTTATTCATTTGTGGTGAAAACACGGGATAGAAGGAAATACAATAAGATGATCGAGCGGCACATCAGCCCCCGTCGTCGGTCCGTATCCCTGCGACCCGGTACAACCACACTCTTCCCAGAAATCAGAGTTAACATGATCTATGCAGAAAAAATCAGTCTCATCACCCGAAACGAGATAAAAGTGAGTGATAAAAACGGTCCATATGTGCCGTTTGCCACCACTTCCGAATAAGAGTTGCCCCAGCTTCATATCATATTTTAGAAATTAGTGGGGTCTTGTATGTTAAGTGAACACGAAATAGTGCCATTTTTGATATGGAAATTTATATGACTATTTAAGCTTTTTCTGAATCGGTGTTTATCGAAGATTTTTACAACGTTATGAGGAAGCAAGTTCCAAGTGTTAACGACCGAATGAAGTATGAAGGATTGTTGAATGGTGTTTTTAGCGCTACTGTAAAGTTTATACCCATTAGAACGGTTCCTAGATAATCTTGAGTTGGAATCTATGACGTTAAAAGGGTTTTGACTGACCGCAAAAGCAACATTTCAGCGCCCCAACCACTACCCCTGCCACTACCACGACTCCGCTCGCTCCGACCACCCCCGATGCTCGCTGTCCCACGGGCAGCATGCAGCCAGTGCTAGACTTGCTCGTCGTCTACCAGCTCACCAACGAGGAAGGCACCAGGGACAAGGTGCGTTCACGTCCAGCAAGTCCTGTCCGGTCTCATCAGTTTGAGACAGTTTCGTGAGGCAATATGTGTTGTTGAGGACGTGTCTCGGGTGGTGTCTCGCGTGTTGTCGTCGCTCGCTCTGTCGCCGGATGCCGTCTCCGGCCAACGCGCCACGCAAGCCGCCCTCCTGCCCTTCCCCGGGACACAACACATGGAGTCGCCAACGGTAAACCACCCAGTTCAACCGAGAAACATGAGTGTCTTTTCCAGCCGCAGCCCCTTGTCACCACCAAGTCTCAAAAGGACGCGCAGACTCTCCTCGACCTATTCCGAAAGGAAGAACAGGAAGCTGAGCCTAAGATACAAGAGTGAGTTCAGATTTAGATCTAGCTCTCACGATACATCACGATACTTATCAACTTATCTTTCATTCAGCGCGTTCGCCTACGTCTCGCAAGCGCCCTCCGGCCAGTACGCGCCTCGCTCCAATTCCACGCCATACGCCATTGTGTTCGCATATAATACGACGTAAGACAGACAGTGCGAGAGAGCGTGGGAAACCGAGAGACACAGACATTAACTAACCATCAAAACACATACGCATAGTGTTATATTAAAATTTTAGTGATGCTATTCTGAAAGCTACGAAGGATGCTCTAGCGAGTGTAAAGGGCGGATATCAAGTGATCACTGTGAGTGGAGCATACTGTAACAGTAGACTCTACTGTTGTATCGCAGGTTTCGATCGGAAAAAAATCCATTCTTTCCACTCTCGCGTCTTTCTCCAAGCTCTCCCTGCAACTGCCCGACTATCAAGAATCATCAATCGACACTCTCATCGGAGAGATTTCTCAAATCACTGGTAGCACATCTACTTCTACTCAAATAAGTACTTCAATCCTTTTTCAGCCTCGGCTAAGCAAATCTGCTGGCACGCGCCGCAACTATGGATCGACGTCTAACGTATTGGCTAGTCTTCTATTGCTCACACGAAGGTGAGTCACATCTCTCATCTCTCTTATACAATCCTTCGTAACCTTTTGCAGGGCCTTCTTTTTGATCTCTCCCCGCTCAACTTGCCGGATCAGAATGTGCTGACAACTGATAAACGTATTAACAAGATGTTATCAAATGTCGCGCACAACGAAACCTCCTTTATCCATGGTCTGAGCGTTTGTACATGCGGGGACGCGGCGGCGTGAAACGTATCGGGGGGGGGGGGGTATACGTTTCACTGTTCGTACTCGAGTCTGTGGCGGGGGCGCCGCAAGTGGAGGACGGCTTCGGTGAACGCGTTCTGCTGGCCCTCCAGGCTCACGCCCGGAATCTGCAATAAAACAGTCCGCATGTTCCTATTGACATCTCCGTTTTGAGAAGTAGTATCGAATTTGATTTTCTACGCCCACTCGTTTGTCAAAGTCAAATGTTATTTTTGAGAGTTGCGATTGCGATGTTTATCTCGAATTTTGTGGGTTCATGGTGACGTGGTGGAAATGGAATTTAGGTCTACTCTCTCTCTCTCTTTCTCTCTCTCTCTCTCTCTCTCATAACTCTGGCTCTCTAAGATCCCGGGATGGAATCGACGGGTCTATAGACTTTTTGCCGGGTTTAGAGATGAAAACAGCAGCTCTATTTTATAACTCTCCGAAATATACGAGAACATACGTCTGGTATGCAGAATTCTCCCGAATTGTCGCACATAAAACCGTTAGAACAGCACGTTCTGAAAATTAGAAATTGTCAAAACATGTCACTAATGAATACACTACACGCTTAGACTCGCACGATACGACACACTAGTTACTAGTCGCATCTTTGTAAAAACTCTTGGTCACGTGTAGTCAATCCTCAGTATCTGTCGGTACATCCCATACCCATACTCATTGCCGAATCAAGCCAGCGTGTACTCAAAACTGGATACACATAGCTATGATGGAGTCACTAAACGCCATTCAGGAAAGCAACTTTCCCTCGTCAGTTATGTCCACGTATGTAATTTCCAGCGGATATCTTTCGTGCTTATCTAAAGCAACATTGCACCACTTCCATCTATATCACTTCCACACCTTTCTCATTTCCGTTACTATGCTATCGCAACGCCCTCAACCACCTTTCTCGATTGGCTCATCAGCTATGCGAATACACCTGCTTTCTCTCTCTCTCTCTCTCTCTCTCTCTCTCTCTCTCTCTCCAACCGTGCTATTTTTATCACAGGACTGCACTATATAGAATGTGAAATGTGAATCAGGCTCTATGAATGCACAATTACGCTGAAAGCATGTCCAAACAGACACATTGTGTTTCCACTATTGTCAATTACACTTGAATAGTAAAGTAATAAGTCAAAAAGTGCATAACAAGCCTAGACTCCCTAGACTCTGTCACTGAACTACAGTATTAGCAAAACCATCAGCGAACCATCTATCCAAAACAGCTTCTACAGTATGTTTCGCCTTGGTGATACCGTGACATATAAAGTAATGAAACGTATTGGAACGTGCCCGTCTCCGCAGCAGACTCCGTTGAATGCGGGACAACACCCGGGGTTCGCGCGGTTCTCCGGCGATTTCATCATCTTCGGATCGATACAACAGGTGCCTGAAAAAAGTTTATGTGTTCATTCTTCTTCTTTCCACTCTCATTTTTCATCATCTTGGCATCTTTTTTGCCTTATAATAGTCAGCAAACAAAACGCAAGTACGGCGAAATTACATTATTTTTTCTCTTTCAAGATTTTGTGACTTACCTAGTCTCTCGTCACAGGCTTTACAAGGTGTTTCGTCCAACCAGGGAAAGATGGATTGCAACTTGAACGAGGCTGCCTGAAAGGATACTGTAATTGCACCGACCTACAGTATGTCTTAAGTAGCGGTCAGTCTCTTTGAAACGCCCTTCGATACTGAATTCGAAATCCTTTGAAACAAGACCAAAAAGCGTGTTTTGAAGGCGTTTTGAAGGGGCTGTTTCGAAGAGACTTTTACTTTCCTCACACCTTTACACACCTTTACGACCACACCTTTACTTTCTTACTTACAGTATGGATGAGGAGAAGGAGCAGTGGGGCGAGGATTCGCATGGTTGGAGGAGGAGAAGGAGGAGTGGGGAAGTGGTGGAGGGAGGGGAGGGGTCGACCAAGCTATGACTGCCGCCGCAATTACGTGTTATGGAGGGGAGAGCAACCGCCTAACCCCTCTCCCCCTCCCACCCACCCAGACATCTCTCTCTCTCTCTCTCTCTCTCTCTCTCTCTCTCTCTATCTCTCTCTCCCCCCCTCTCTCTCTCTCCTCTATCCATATAAGGCATAAGCAATCTGTCGACAGGAGATAGGGAGAGATACAGATAGATCATAGATAGAGAGAGAGCCCTATTTGTCCATTATGAATAACAATGAGGGTCCGAATGAAGGTGCTTTATATAGAATATGCATGTAGTATGGTCGAGATCAGTACAGTATCACATTCACATAACGTGTTGCGATAAAACAACAAACGAAAAAGTGTTATATTTCCTATTCTATAGATTCTTGGGAGATCTATTTCCACATGTCCTCGTAGTTTTTCCAGTACATCTTTTCCGTCTCGTCTCGACTGAAATAAAACTTATCAAACACATTATCAATTTATCATTTAGTCATTTCCCACAAAAAAATTCTCTCTACTTACCTGGTATGATTATGTGTATTTTTTCAAAAATACTTTTTTATAACTCTATCGTTTACTGAATCACCTCTATTTCTCACCTGGTAAGAAAGACGCTTTCCTTTTACGCTTTACAGTGTCACTCTGCTCACCTGAATATCATTTGGCTGCCATCGGCCGTGCGTACGTCCTTGACATCTTCAGATTGTGGAGGCGTCTCCACCCTGAATGCACTTCATTCACTCATCACTAGACAATCCAAAGTAGTCCCTAAACTTCCTCAACTATTTCGGATGCTCACTGTATTAGCCTCTTGCGTCACTCGCATACTACGACTAACGAGATTGAGAGAGAGAGAAGAGAGAGAGAGAGAGAGAGAGAGAGAGAGAGAGAGAGAGAGGAGAGAGAGAGAGAGATAGAGGGACATAGTTTGGACAATTGCCGAAACACTTGGTCCCGCAATTGCTTAGCCTTGTGACGGCATTTCTTTGATTGATTACAATAGGTTGGGGTGGTATTTGGGGACTCTATATATGCCTTCAGTTAATCATGTACGTAGATAATGTATGCATGATCATACATCGGGTGACATTTGTTAGGTCGCGATTTTTGACGTTTTTAGAAGTTATATTCTGTCTTTTCGATACTGAAGTGAAACATGAAAGTAGTCGATAAAATTAAAAAGAATCACCTCGTATTTCTCTTCGGTATATAGGAGAGCATCTCGCGTTTCCATGTCGGATGACCATTCAGAATGATCACCATAACGGAAGTGCACTGCAATTAGAATAATATAAGCAATGGAATATGAATTATTTAATGTTTTTAAGATCCCTTGCAAGAACAGTTTTCGCATGATCAATTTTTACGTTTTGGCCATAGCTGCAAGACTAGCACTGCTCGTTAGAAATGTAGAACTAGTGTTTGGACCAATTTATCGACCAGATTTCTGGTCGAATGACCGGCCAAAATAAAACCAATGACCGGTTATTTTCTGGTTGGCCAGAGAAATGACCGGCCAAAATAAACCGGTTTTGAGAAATCTGGCCAAACCAGAACCAGAACCAGAAATTTCTGGTTTTGTAGTTTGTACCTCTGGTTTTTTGGACCGGTCAATATTATCATTTCTCGATTCTCGAATGAGATGAGGTATGATGAGGACATTTCATGGCTAAATGACAATGAGACGTCACATTTTTCGAACGACCGCCAAACCAAAACCAGTACTGGCCAAATGAAAACCAGAACCAGAAATTTCTGGTTTTTTTCGACCGAAAACCAGAAATATCTGGTCCGGCCAATGACCTGGCCAATTTTTTCTGGTTTTAAATGACGCTGGTTTTGAAAAGGGCGCCAAATTTCTGGTTAACCAGAAATAAACCGGTAATTTGGTCCAAACACTATGTAGAACTCATGAAACGTTGCAAAAAGTGGTCAATTAAAAAGCTTCAGTGAGCAAGAATGATATTGGTGGGATGGTGGGATGTTTGCGGTTTGAAATATCAGAACATCAAGTGTTAGAAACATGTTATGAAGAAGATGTTCTCAACAAACTCAATCGACCGCATTTTTCCCTCTTTGAAATCCACTCAAGCATAGAATGTTCTTGTGATTGGCTGGCAAAACATGAAAGTGTCCTCGGAAAGGCCAGATAAAAAAGAGGAAGGAGGAAGACACAATTACAAGAAGCTAGGTGCTAGGAGTGTTTGTAATCTATCAGACAATCATGATTAGGAGAAAAACGTATCTGAAACGTTTGGAAACGTATTTGAAACGTACGTGGCAGATGTACTGTATGAGGTAGATGTCGTGAGTGAGTGGCTCGTATTCGAAAGGAAAGAACATGTAGACAAGCCAGTAGCCAAGCAGAAGAATCGGGTACCTGAACACGGACCTCTCTCTCTCCCTCTCTCTCCCTCTCCCTCCCTCTCTCCCTCCCCCCTCTCTCTCCCTCTCTCTCTCCAATCTACTCAACCGTGTTATAATTCTTTGCCAGTACCCATTACTTGATATTAATCAACTGTCGCATTTTATGATACAAGTGAAACGTACCAGACACACAGGTAGAATATCATGAGCTGAACGAGCTTCACGGTGCGCATATTCTCAATGGACTGATAGCGCTCGTTCCTGCAATGTATGGATACAGTAACCTACAGTGGTTTGCACAGTACACAGTTCACAGAACCTACGTATATCAAGTCAGCTATAGGTCCAAAAAACATTTAAAAAAAAAACTACGCACGCCTGGTTCCTGTCGCTCTTGAACCGTCTCTCGATGGCTCTCCGATACGCGGCGCGAGTCGTGCGTGGAAGCACCAGAGCTGTCTGAAATGATGTCACTTTATCACTGTTAGCTCAGATCACAAGATGGAAGAATTGTATTCAATGTGGAAACCTTTCTTAAATCATTTTCGTGAAACGTATTTGGAAACGTACCACAATGGCGAATGGTGTGATGATGCAGAGCGAGAGCCACACGTAGAAGATGGTTATGATCTCTGGAATCAGCAAGTTCGAATTCAAATACAATCGATGTTGTGTGACAAGGGGTAGCCCATATATTTTTTTCGGTCACTATTGGTGTTACCGGCATTGTATGTGACGTTATCGACAATGCAGAGCGTATTGTTTTGAGCCGGCAGTGAAACGTACTGAGACTCATGAGTGAGAGGACAACAGCCGAGCAGATCCACTGATGGCAGACGAGGAAGACGGCCAGCATCGGACGACCACCGCACATCTGAAGCATCTCTCTCTCTCTCTCTCTCTTCCTCATGGTACGGACAATTGCAGGGATTCTCGTAAAACTTACAAGTATCTATAGTGCCAGTACCTTTTCGTACTTGACGACGTAGGCGCAGGCGACGACCCTCTCGACGACCAGCGAGTACAGGTTGAAGGCGTTCGAGTACAGGCCTGCAACATATTATTTCTACCACTTATAGCAATGCTAACTAATAAGATTATCACGTTCGTTGGTTGTACCATGATAAGCAGCGGATTCGGTTTTCAAATCCCTATACCAAGCAGTACAAGCTCTCAAGATCTCATCTCCCGTACCGTTATCACATGTTCCTAATGGATATTTGGAGTGTTCAGAGTGTCTATCCGCAGTCGTATATTCTCTATTCCTTCCTCTCCCACACATTTTTGTCTCTCAGAAATCGTACCCAGTCCTCATTTGCATATTCTCGGTTCCTCGTGTTTTAGCCATACGTTCAGAATTCATTGAAAAGTGTAGCGTAGCGTCACAGTATATGTCTCAACCAAACACCGTTTCCAAGCGAAACAATGTATACATAGAACAGAGGGCAACTACATTTCATTTCTGCTTTCACTCTAAATAAAGATTCAAGTACATTTTCCATTTCAAAGTGCAGGTTTATTTGACAATGTATAGTTACGGTAATGATGTGTGAAAAAACGATTGTGAAAAAGACATACCGAGCGTGTGCACATAATAGAATAACATTTTCACGTCCAGGCTTTCTATTCCCAAAACGTCCATCGTATCTGTTATCATCGGAACAGTGAATATGACCTAAAAACATTTGATTGTAATAGTGATGAAGTCTTTTGCGAATTCGTCATACAACTCTATACTCTATGCCATAAATCATACAAGTACATGATGTGTGTACATGCATGTCAGCATGTCGTGAGTTTTTTCGTCAAAAATTGCTATTTTTATTGTTTTTTTCTTCATAGGGTGTTTAGTTAGTTTAGTAATCACATTGTGGTTATTGAAAAAAATGAAAGTGCAGTACACTATCATTTAGTTCTGTTTTTCAGAAGTCTTCTTCTAGGAAATTCTTGATTAAGATTTTTGATGGAATTACTCATTATTATAGACCATCAAGCGAACTCACAATAGATGAAAATGGTACTGCAATGAAGAGAAAGTGTAGGTTCCAATGAAAAACCTGAAAAAAACATGATCCGAGTGAAACTTGGAGGTTTATAGAATACGCACGTAAAGTGATTACATTTATGATGTACTTTTTCTATTCGTTCTTCTTATCAAATATCCAGGATACACTTAGACATTCTACTTAGGATTCTAGCTAGAGTGGGCTCGCGAATGAGTTCAACTTTTTTCACGATAAAGATAAGGGTGGTTAGAGAAAGTCCAGCCGGTATTCAACCTGTGAACACTTTTTTCTAATAAGCGAGAGCGTTACCACTATGGCTACGCTGACAATACATGGGTTCAGATACTCGAATTGGAAATGTGAATGTGAAACGTGATATGAATTGTATACTGTACAACAGGAAAACATGATTACGAAAAATGTTGAGTTGAGTTCGAGCCAAATATATATATATATATATATATATATATATATATATATATAATACAAAATTTGTACATTATACATGGCGCGACGATAGCGCAGTAGCGCAATTCTCAAGCGAAAGGCCGAAAGTTCGCGGATTCGATGCCGCCAGTGGGCCAGTGGGTTCACTGGGTTGGCGAACACCCTGACACGTTGTCAGCCGCTAGCCAGAAGACACACCGTCTACGTTATGTTTTCATTTCAAGGTCTACCTTGGTGTAATTGAAAAGTTAAGAACCCACCCTATTTCTGAATAGTATTTTGTAGTAGAAGCATACGAGAATGAAATAGATGATCGCCAATATATTCTGAAAAAAGGTTAATAATCTTGCTTTGATTTACAATTACCTTGATCGTGGAAAATACAATGACCAAATCGGCAATTTGTTCATATCGAAAGTCCTCTCTCGCTTCCATAATAGCTCGTTTCTGGGCTCGTCGACTATCCTGAAAATGACAACATGAGATAAGCAAAAGTTGACATGTTGCGTCAAGGCAGAAAGCAGGAAGAGAGTGCTAAAAAGATATTTGAAGGACAGATTATAGATTATCTTTTCATAACAATGAAGACGCAATCGGCTAGTGAGCGATTAGTAGAATGTCGATGGAAAGTTCGTGCACTTACACCATTCTCACATGTAAATGTTAAGGCTTTTGAGTGAGGAATTTTTAATTTTTAAAGTTTGGAAAGAATAAAACAAAATAACATGTAAACTTTTTGCTAAACAAAACTTGTGTGTTTTCGTGGTTGAATTGCTACATTATTACGATACCAAAATCACGCAGATTTTGTGCAGAAGATTTCAATGATTTCAAAGTGATGGGGTTCATACTTTTCTATTTCTGCACGTACAAAACAGGAACGAAATGTTACAATGATAGGCCAAAATGTTCGAATGATCAGCAGGAAAGTCAAGCAGTTCTAATAGCCCCATTCTAACGGAGATTGCGCTTTTTCCGTCTTTTGAATAATCTTTAATACACTAAGGACACGGTACAACAATAGTATGTACAACAAAACATTTCTTCAACTCACCGCATTGAAAACGCGCGATTCGTTATTCGGCGACATTTGTGCCATTTGTAGAGGAGTGGAAGAGGAGGAGGAGGAGGAGGATCAGAAGGAGTGCCTACTTCTGTGATCAGTGCGTGAACAGTGGTGTAGCCCAATGAGTTATATACAAAAGTATAGCGAAGTCAAAAATCAGAAAAATATGAACAGCAGTTATAGCTTGATATATTCGTGTACCTAATGTCACGGTTGATAAACACTACTATTGTGCAAACACATAGTGAAAATCCTTTGAAAACGAGAAATGAACACGAGGGAAACGGAAAATTCGCACGTTTTCAACAAGTTGAACAACAAGAAAAAAAAGATAAAACATCACTCTCACTAACTTGAAACTTGAAAAGCACAGTACTCAATTCCCAAGGGAACATGACATCAACACTGTTTCTAGAATGAATATGTAAGAGAGTTAAAGTGCGATGGCAAATTGGACAAATTGGGCTAATCAGCGGTTAATCCAATTATGGTAAGTTGAGGGAAGATGTCTGATGAATGTGGTTCGTGTGCTCTCACTTTATATGCGCCGCCGCACAAGGTCTAAGGACGCATGCTCGATTGGAGTCGAATGCATGAAGGGAGAAAGAAACAGCAGAGAGACTATGAAAGAACGAGCTATCACGGGATTCTAGGCGGAATTCGTTGAAACAACAACGCCCACACACGACAGTCACTCAAACAAAGATTGCTAATGCAAAACAGTCCGGAAAAAGCTAAAAACGTGTGATGTGTATAATAGGATCACAGAACAACATCATGATCGGCACTAATCAACAACTGATTGCAAGCACTTTTTGAGAGATCTTTATCTCTAGTTCTATCGCAGTATTTTCTTTTTTGTCTCACGCGTAATAACTTATTACTCATTTGCATATTTTGAAGTAAGTGAAAATTGTGTGTATGTAGTGCTATAACCGTATTAGTCTGGAACTATATATAACTGTGTGGCAAGAGTAGAAAATGAACAAGTGAATAATTATAAAAAAAACAGGCGAAAACATCGGCACAGTGACATGATAATGGAAAAGGAGAAAGAGAAAAGAGGAGGATGTGGATACAAAATATTTGACAAATGAAATGTGTAACACATAAGACAAAAAAACCGTTTTGATTCTTTGATTCATCATTTTATAACGACGAAGAGATTTGTATTTTTTACTGAATGAACTCTAAACGATTATTCAAAGCGTTTGATTTAAATTTTCACGAATTATTGTAACTATCATTATGTTTAAACAGTTTCAACCTAATAATTTTAGATCGAGTAATGGCGGAGAGCGCTACTTTCTAATGTATATGCTCGCAATGTATATACAAAGGTAATTGCAGATTGATTGGCTAGATTCTAGCTGTTTTATATTGGCTCTATAAGCGAAATAAGACTACTGCAACAGTAGAAATCGATGAAAGATAGGACGATAACAAAAACAACAATTTGCAATACGCTATTTTCTATTAGATAATATCTGTAGCATCTGTCAGCGAGCCAGCGTATAATAATAATGTTTTATAATAATAATATTTATTACCGTGTATACTATATAGAAGAACATAGGGCAAACACATAAATAGAGTGAGTACGGCAAGCGTGATTGGAAAATAAATAAACACAAAAATAGGATAAAACAGATAACACAGGTTCCCAAATGAGCACTCATCTAATTTTGGACGGAGGGAACAAATGGGGGTTATCTAGGAGGTACGATTTCACTGTTTGATGTTTCGCAGATAAAATGATGTTGTTGGGGAGTGTGTTCCATAGTGCAAAACCCTACTGAAAAACGTGCTGCTCTTTAAAGTTGTGTCAAAGCAAGGAATCAGGCGCCACCCATGAGAAACACGAGACCGGGAAGGTACAATGTTGAAGAGGCCAGAATACTCTAGACTAGTGCGATTAGTCATAACCTTATGAATATACGCGATATCGTTTATTAAGCGTCGCTCTTCGAGCGTTTGAAGATCTAATAGCTGGAGGCGTTGGGGATAAGTGAGCGAGAAAAAGCCGGCACGATGACATATTCGGCGCGTAAAATGTCTCTGTACCGACTCAATCAGATTCACCGATCCCACATCTTTAGGATTCCATAATTTCTGTACAATACTCAAGTTTGCACCGGAAATAGGTTACGTATGCGACTTTAAGAACAGTGAGATTGCGAGTGCGATATACGCGCAGAAAGTCGTTTATGGAGTGAAGCGTGTTCTGAACAATGTTGGAATAGTGATCGTCAAAGACAAGAGAACTGCTGATAGAGACGCCTAAATCCCTGACAGTATCGGCAGGGGCGAGAGTTGTGCCGTGTGCGGAATACTCATGCCTGGGATTACGACGTCCTATATGCAGTATCTGTGTTTTTTGAGTAGATATTTGTAAACCCCACTGAAGGGACCACCATGCGACAAAATCAATTGCCACTTGAAATTTATGCTGGGCGGAAGGATCATTCGCATCAAATGCGAAAGAAATTTTCAAATCATCGGCGTAAAGCGCACACTCAACATAGTCGGGAAGATTGGAGATGATATCATTAATATAGACATTGAACAGTATGGGACCTAGGCAAGACCCCTGTGGTACACCACAGTTGACAAGCCGTGGAGAGGAGAGCTCATCACCGACCATTACTTGTTGGCGACGGTCGGTCAAGAAACTTCTAATCCATCCCAGTACGTTACCGCGAATTCCCAGCGAATGCAACTTTTTGTATAGCAAGTTGTGATTAATAGTATCGAATGCCTTCTTGAAATCAAAGTATATACAATCGATAACCATTCCATTAGATAGGTGTTTCAACCAGTGACTATGGCACTCAATAAGTTGAGCGTTTGTAGATCTATTCTTGCGAAAGCCAAATTGCCTAGATGTAAGAAGCGAATTCCTCTCAAGAAATTCCGTAATTTGCTTGACGCATATGCGTTCCAGAACTTTCGCAACACTACTTATAAGGCTGATAGGCCTGTAGTTGAGTGGATCATCACGAGTTATCTCACTCTCACATTCTGAGAGCAAATGCCAGACTTCCTCAAATGTCAAGAAATTTCTAACTATAACATTTATTTCGTAATTACATACAATATGCGTGCATCACACTTTGTACTTCAAACATCTCTCTCTCTCTCTCTCTCTCTCTCTCTCTCTCTCTCTTCCGCATTCGTCCGTTCTTGGCTTGTGAACAGATCGCTGCCTGGGAAAGATGGATGAGCGAATCTGAAATAGCCATGTGATTTCTATTTCGGTCTCCCCCCGACGAAAAGATAAGTTTCACCAGTGTTCGCCCCCCGAAAAACATCGCACATCTGTCGAAAGAGAGCATTCTCCGCGAGAGAGCGCCAGACGGCGAGCGGGCGAGAAATCGGCGAATCGAAATGGGCATATCATTCCGGGGCGAGCTCGTTGATGACGTCACGCCCCGTGTACAGCGTCTGGACCTCTCCAGTTCGCGCACTCTCTCGTCGTTCTCTGACGACGGCGTAGTTCGGTCCATCATATCTGGAACACGATAAACAGCTGGGAATGCGGGGAATGCGTTGATCCAATCAGGCGCCTGCTCCCTCGCTGCTCCTTCCCCTTCTCCCGAGAGAAAGAGGTGACCCCTACATCATCCTATCAGGGCATCCCACCAAACTGGTAATCTGCGTACAATAGTCAAGGATCCGCGCTGCTTGTATCTGCTTTGATCGCTATTAGTGACCATAAATCGCCCGCTGAGTGGCGAAAGAACTAATTTACGATGGAGTTGCAGCGTTTCGGCGTTCTTTGGAGGAGAGCGAGAGAGAGAGAGATAGAGAGGGAGAGAGAAAGAGAGAGAGAGAGGGGAGAGAGAGAGGGAGCGAGGGAGAGAATGTCCGTAGCGTACCGTACGTCATGAGAATGGAATGCGCGAGTGCGTTCGTTTCGAAACGGTCTTCCTCTTTTTTGTGGTTTTTGCTCACAGATGCGTGCAATAACAGGACATTCTTGGACTGTCTTCTGCGTCTTTCATTCCCTCCATGAATGCAATGGGGAAACGAGTTACGCGGTCAGTGTTACCTTGCCTCTCTCTCACTCTCCCCCCTCCCCCCTCTCTCTCTCTCTCTCCTCTCTCCCCCTCTCCCACGGTCAGAGAGACACCACAATACATACAAAAGACCGTTTCCATCGCTAGCAGTAATGTATTCAATGGAATTGAAAGGCAGAGTGGGCCGTTCCAGCTTCCTTTCCTTTCGGGCGCGCCTGAAAAGTTTGCGGCCATAAAATTCGCATTATGTATTTAGTGCGCGGGTCTTGCAAGTCTTTATTTACGAGCCACTTAGTCCCTCTGCGCCCCGCCTAGGTCATATCCCAGGCCGATCGCCTAAGGGCAAAAACAGACAGGCAGAGAGAGAGAGAGAGAGAGAGAGAGAGAGAGAGAGAGAGAGAGAGAGATGGGGGGGGGGAAGAGGGGGAGCCCTTTATCGGATGCTGGAATCATGGAATGTGTTTGTGTGCTCGTGTATTTGATTCATATCCGAACTTACAAGTGGCAAAATCTCAAAATTCGATCTCGAACGTCTAAAAAGAGAGAGGGGGAGATCGGGGCCGGGAAAGGTCGCCGTTCGCACGTCAATATGTCTGCGATGACGGGAGAAGATCCACAGACATGAGAAGAAAAGTTGAGATTTGAGATAAACCACGAATGGCTCTGCTTCTATTTTCGTTCGGTGGTAAATGCCTTTTTTGGACCAGTTGTCTGCGATGACGAGAGAAGAGAAGATTCACAAACAAGCAAAGAAAAGTTGAGATGATGAGCTGACGAGATGTTGATATGATCTAGCAAAATGTAATTCACTTTCAGTGATCCAGTCACCCGAATCACACTCGGAAAAAATCACACTCGGAACATGAATTCTCATGGCTATTGCTTTGAAATTCCAGGTAGATTTCCGAAATGAGGTTGAAGTGACAAGCGGTTGACGAATTGCCAGGTGTGAAGTCTGGACAAAGATCGTGATTGTAAGTGGCGATAAGGTGTGGTCAAGTCATTCGAACAGACTAGTCGACCATACTTCTGGACAGCATAGCTCACGTGACGTCCTGCGGTTCTCCTATCCCTGTCCCTGACACCATGACGTGGGAGAGACGTGTGAAACTGACAACCCTACCAAAGATCATACACCAAAGAAGAGCAGACGGAAATCTTTGAGATAACCATTTGTTTACCTACTTCTAGAAGATTGTATGTGAGATATAGTATATATCGCGACGGTAGTGAAGTAGTGGTATCTGATGCAGCTACATAGATCGTATTTACATCGGGCAGGAGTTGGTTGCGATCTATGGGGCGAGCCTAGGTGAATCACAGTCAGACCACCGTCTGGGTTGCAAAAGTTTACGCGCGCGCGCAACCTCGAGCCATTTCCAGCATTCCTTGCGGGTGATTGGATCAACCGAAAGTGTTGTTTCCCAAATCACAGCTGTGTGAATCATATCGCCCCTGTGTTGTCCCATCAGATCTTCATTTTCCAGAAACAGAACGCACGCGCAAACACGATAGGCTTCTCTCTCTCTCTCTCTCTCTCTCTCTCTCTCTCTCCTCTCATATGACCAATCACACGACCGAACATATCACATATCATCTATTATCACATCACACACTCAGTTCCATATCGGGACACAGAGCATGGAATGTGGTGTGCTGGGGAGAAAAAGAGGTGTCGAATGATCCGTCAAACTGTTTGACAGTGTAACACTGGACAAAGCGACATGTAGACATGTTACATTTCCATTGGGGGCCAAAGTAAGTAAAAGTGGGTGAATATGTAAACAAGTTTGTCTTATTTGGAACGCATCCAAAAGACTCGCCGGTTTGCAACTTGATTTGATGTCGTCACTTCCTCCTTTCCCTTCCCAGAGTGCAGGGTGGACGAAGAAAAGATGCCTGTTATTCTCTGATTCGATTCGAACGCATTGAAACAAGAGTTCCAGGCACTAGAAATCAGAATATCAGAAATGCGGAACTGCAAAGCAAATGAATCACGAATGCATCAAGGCTGTGGGCTACGCAAGAGACAAGTAACGCTTGAAGAAGTCTCTGGAATGCGGCTTTTCCCCCAACCACACCAAAAACCACTTGCCAGCGTGCGCGAGTTGACCCGAAAAGTCAAGAACACGTCTGGGTGGAATCTCTCTCTCTCTCTCTCTCTCTCTCTCTCTCTCTCTCTCTCTCTCTCGATGTTGTACCCATGATCTGTTACAGTGGGATGACTCGTGTGCGCGTGTCGCGCAGGCCCGCCCCTCACAGGCCTATATAAGGCATCGGGGCAGGGCAGCCGACAACACTCACTCACTCACATTCCAATGCATTCCTTCCTCTGCATTTGCCTCATTGCGGCAGCCACTGCCGCGCCTCTTCAGCAGGCCGAGTCTCCCGGTATGTGTGTACTTTCGCAATTCCAGTTACCAGTTACTATTCGAGTGTCTGTGACCGTCTATTGTATAAGTGGACGCGTCCCATTGACCGTAGACGATTGACCGTATAGTGTATGTGGAGAGATCAAGAATCCCCCCACGAAACGTGCTTAGTAGTGTGACTGTGTGACCTAAGCGATCGAAAATCTCTGCGATCACGTTTCTCTCTCTCGCGCGCGCACCCGAAATAGGCAGTTCGGAGCGATCTTGAACGATGATGACACTTCCTTATTGGTTCTAGACAACACAGCGACAAACTACAGTATCCTTGACTGAGTATCTTTCAGACGCGCGCTTCACTCGCTCCGACGCGGACCGCACCGGGTCGCTCACCTTCGACGAATTCCTCCACACCGACCTCGAGTACGAGAAGGCAAAGAAGGAGGAGTTCGATGTACTTGATACTAACGGTGAGGCACTGTTTCTGCTCCTTCTCCTTCTCCTTCTCCTTCTCCTTCTCCTTCTCCTTCTCCTTCTCCTTCTCCTTCTCCTTCTCCTTCTCCTTCTCCTTCTCCTTCTCCTTCTCCTTCTCCTTCTCCTTCTCCTTCTCCTTCTCCTTCTCCTTCTCCTTCTCCTTCTCCTTCTCCTTCTCCTTCTCCTTCTCCTTCTCCTTCTCCTTCTCCTTCTCCTTCTCCTTCTCCTTCTCCTTCTCCTTCTCCTTCTCCTTCTCCTTCTCCTTCTCCTTCTCCTTCTCCTTCTCCTTCTCCTTCTCCTTCTCCTTCTCCTTCTCCTTCTCCTTCTCCTTCTCCTTCTCCTTCTCCTTCTCCTTCTCCTTCTCCTTCTCCTTCTCCTTCTCCTTCTCCTTCTCCTTCTCCTCCTCTTCCTCCTGCTCCTGCTCCTGCTCTTCCTGCTCCTTCTCCTTCTTCTCTTCCTCCTCTTCCTTCTCCATCTTCTTCTCCTTCTCCTTCTTCTCCACCTCCTCCTCCTCCTCTCACCCTATCCTTTACCAGAGGACGGCATCATCTCTCGTGTCGAGTACGACGCCCACTACTCCACCCAGAAACAGGATCTCGACGACCTGCAGGCCGAGTACTTCGGCAAGCTTTTCGAGCAGTTCGACGCCGACGAAGACATGGAGATCAGCGAGGTGAGACCCCGCCCCCTCTAGCCACGCCCCTTACCCCACACTTTCCAGGACGAGATCAAGACGCTGCTGGCTAAGCGCTTCTTCGTGCAGCCCACGTCCTCTTTCCCGGCCACCTTCGCCTCTTTCGACGTCGACCAGTCGGGAGGCCTCGACGTCAGCGAGTACATGGCATTCGACAAGGGCTTCAACTTCGACGACACCCAGCCCCTGTCCGCCTCCTCCACTCTCGCCTCGAAGAAGTCGGAGAAGAAGCCGTTCCAGAAGATGAACAAGGAGGAGGAGGAGGAGGAGGAGGAGGAGGAGGATGACACGGACGACGCGGACATTGAGGCTGTGATGGCTGTGGCGCGGCAGGCGGACTCGGACCCGTCTGTGGTGGCCCTCGCCGCGAAGACATTCGAGCTGCCCGCCCAGCCGCGACCCGTGTCGGCCTTCCATGTGCGCAGGAGGCGCGTCTGAGTCGCCCCTCCCCTCCCACTCACTGATCCTCATAGCCCTAGCCGAAATGCGCGGTAGCTTTATTCTGTGATTAGCCCCACCCCTTGCAAACCCGTCGGCCAGAACGGCCATGTACAAAGTGTAAATAAAGTTATTATTATTACTACTTATGATCTTTTCGGCAGACCAGTTTGGACAGAACAGAGCAAAACGGATGCATAACAAACAAACAGTAAACAATCGTATAGAAATATGTGAGTCATACATTGTTGTACAGCTAGAAAATACAAGATATAGTGATAGACGGCCTACTCATATTTAAGCAGCAGATGTACAATTATAAATGTAGCATCATTTATAGTTATAGGTGTGTACTTTTCTGACAAGACGAATCTCATAGTGTTTGTTGTGCAAGAAGAACGAAGCATGCAAGAAGAACGAAGCAATACCATCTGTCTATCACTGCAAAATGTGAAACTGTGAATTCACATTCACCGTTACGACTATCGTCGTAAAGTGGAAGTCTTTGCGACTTTGCGTAAACACATCAAACAACAAAGTGAGTTTCATGATTTTATTCGCACACTGAACAAACTGATGGTCTACTCACTGCTAACCACTATCACTCAATCAGCTGATCGACAGCTGATCGATTAGACGCGCTTGCTTCGCATGAGATGGAACATTCTGCGAGCTGCGGGGTCAGAGAAGACCGGCTTTGGCTGAGCGGCCATCGGACGGATGGGAGCAATGGGGACGAGAGGAGCAGGAGCAGGAGCAGAGGTGGAGGGAGCAGGGAGAGAGGGAGCAGCCGCGATCGGAGCAGCAACCACAGAAGCAGCGGGAGCGGCAGGCAGAGGGGCGGGGCCAGCGGGGGCGGCGCCTCCAGCCTCCTGCTGAGCCATGGCCATCACCATCCGGATAGCAGCGTCGTCCTCATCCTGGTTTCCAGCCACCTCCTCGACCTTGTTCTGCTCCACTTGGGCGTTGGTGGGCGCGGAAGCAGCGGGGTCGTTGGACACGGGGTCAGTCTCCTCGAAGGGGAACTCGCGGTCGAATCGCATGTACTCAGACAGGTCCAGGCCTCCAGAATGGTCGACGTCGAATCCGAAGAAGAGACGGTTGAAGCTGCCACGGGGACGCACGAGGAAACGCTCGGCTAGCAGACGGGTCAGCTCCTCCTAGAGAGAGAGAGGGAGTACAAAGGAAGAGAGGGAGAGAGAGGGAGGAGAGAAAGAGAGACAGAGAGAGAAAGGAAGGAGAAAGAGGAAAGGAGGAAGGGACACACCTGGTTGAGGGACTTGTCCTTGTTGACGTCGAACTGTTCGAAGACGTCAGTGAAGTACTCGTTTCTCAGGGCATCCGAACGCGTCTTCTCAGCATAGAAGTGCGCGTCGAACTCGGATCGAGACACGATGTTGTCCTCTGAACAGGGAGACCGTCTCTCTCTCTCTTTTTCTCTTTCTCTCCATCTCTCTCTCTCTCTCTCTCTCTTCCACTCACTGTTAGTGTCGAGGGCGTTGAACTCGTCTCTCTTCGCATGCTCGTATGCCATATCCATGTGGAGGAACTCGTTGAAAGTGAGTGCCGCCGACTTATCCCCGTCAGATCGAAGAAACTTGGAATCTGAATGAGAAGATGAAGAAGGAAGAAGGGGAGGAAGAGAGGGGTAGACTGACCGGGAGTCTCCTGAATAGTGAGGGGCGCTGCGAGAGCGACTCCGAGGACAGAAAGAGAGCAGATGAGACGAGCCATTGGAATGGAAGGCAATGGATGGATGGATGGATGGATGGATGGATGGTGCTTCTCCCTCCGATCACACTCCTTATATAGTAGGGAAGACACGCGACTGACCATCACACCGGTAGAATGGAAGAGAGAGAGAGAGAGAGAGAGAGAGAGAGAAAAGAGAGAGAGAAAGAGAAAGAAAGTGTGAGTGTAAGAAAAGCATTACAAACCGGCGTACTCGCTTGTTACTGGTATGATAGCGGTCGACAGAGAATGGTCACTGGAACAATGACACAGCAACAACATAACCAATCACATAGCATTCGATATGTTAGATAAGAAAACATATAATGTTCTATAATAAAATATTGGTTCATAAAGTATAAAGATTGGTTAAAAAGTATAAAAACCGAACAATTTTTTTTGCAAGCTGTTGTGTAAGTGTGAGTCTGATAGTAAATAAATTGTAAATGCAACTATTTATTGTTTTGTTCCTCGCATAAACATATAACTCAATTATGTGTTTTCTTTCATTTGCATATGATAATGTGTTGCTTACTGTTGTTACTGTCTCCTCTACCCACTCACCCACTAACACACATGCGTACTCATACTCATACCAGTTCGACTCTTCTCCGTTTGTAATGCTTGTCTTACACTGTCTCTCTTCCATTCTACCGGTGTGATGGTCAGTCGCGTGTCTTCCCTACTATATAAGGAGTGTGATCGGAGGGAGAAGCACCATCCATCCATCCATCCATCCATTGCCTTCCATTCCAATGGCTCGTCTCATCTGCTCTCTTTCTGTCCTCGGAGTCGCTCTCGCAGCGCCCCTCACTATTCAGGAGACTCCCGGTCAGTCTACCCCTCTCTTCCTCCCCTTCTTCCTTCTTCATCTTCTCATTCAGATTCCAAGTTCCTTCGATCTGACGGGGATAAATCGGCGGCACTCACTTTCAACGAGTTCCTCCACATGGATATGGCATACGAGCATGCGAAGAGAGACGAGTTCAACGCCCTCGACACTAACAGTGAGTGAAACAGAGAGAGAGAGAGAGAGAGAGAGGGAGAGAGAGAGAGAAGAGAGAAGAGAGAAAAGAGAGAGAGAGAGAGAGAGAGAGAGAGAGAGAGAGAGAGAGAGAGAGACGGTCTCCCTGTTCAGAGGACAACATCGTGTCTCGATCCGAGTTCGACGCGCACTTCTATGCTGAGAAGACGCGTTCGGATGCCCTGAGGAACGAGTACTTCACTGACGTCTTCGAGCAGTTCGACGTCAACAAGGACAAGTCCCTCAACCAGGTGTGTCCCTCTCTCTCCCTCCGTCCCCCTCCCTCTCCTCTCTCTATCTCCCTCTCTCTCTAGGAGGAGCTGACCCGTCTGCTGGCCGAGCGTTTCCTCGTGCGTCCCCGTGGCAGCTTCAACCGTCTCTTCTTCGGATTCGACGTCGACCATTCTGGAGGCCTGGACCTGTCCGAGTACATGCGATTCGACCGCGAGTTCCCCTTCGAGGAGACTGACCCCGTCTCCAACGACCCTGCTGCTGCTCCCAAGAAGTCCGAGAAGCTACCCGGAGAGAAGAATGACGTCACCGAGGATGCCAACCAGGATGAGGACGATGCTGCTATCCGGATGGTGATGGCCATGGCTCAGCAGGAGGCTGGAGGCGCCGCCCCCGCTGGCCCCGCCCCTCTGCCTGCCGCTCCCGCTGCTTCTGTGGTTGCTGCTCCGATCGCGGCTGCTCCCTCTCTCCCTGCTCCCTCCACCTCTGCTCCTGCTCCTCTCGTCCCCATTGCTCCCATCCGTCCGATGGCCGCGCAGCCGAAAACGGTCTTCTCTGACCCCGCAACTCGCAGAATGTTCCATCTCATGCGAAGCAAGCGCGTCTAATCAGTTGTTCATCAGTTGATTGAGTGATAGCGAGTAGCAGTCAGTAGACCATCAGTGAACCAGTTCGAATAAAATCATGAAAATAAAACCATGAAACTCACTTGGTTGTTTGATGTGTTCGATGATACAACTGCTCACTGATGAGGCAGTAGATAAGTTCTTAAGTCCTCACACTCAGGAAAACACACAAATCAAAGATAGCATAATATACATGTAAGTAAGTATACACAAATTTTAAAAAAAAAGTATACAACCAATAATGTATACAAAATGTATACCATGTATACAAACAGTCAACAACACATAAACATAAAGATAAAAACCTATAAAATATAAATGATACACTAACAATCTGGTGAAACTGTTCTGAAATTACTTAAAACTCACAACACAAGGACAACATATACATATGAGCTTTGTGTTTGTATTGTTTGTATAATAATCGTCACCTAATATATCTAATTACACATGCAACAACACATGCATGTACCCATACCGCATGGTAAGCAAACGGAAATAGAACTGTTCGTGAACATTTGAACTCTTTGAAAACAATGGTGAAAACAGCATCGATCGGATATGAATGTGTGTATTGTGTAAGTGTGAGTGTTGCTATGATGCGGCATAAATAGAAGTACATAATGTTATTGTGAGTATTAAAGATATTATAAAACGCTCCGTTGGAATGCCGTTTTCGAATTTCAAAGGGCACTGACGTAAACTGCACGTGCAATTCGAAATATTTCGTATGTATCTACTCATTTAACATTGAATACGTTCGCACTTTTTTTCTCGTTAAAAACATTATCGTGAATTTTGAACACAACGTATGTATACTGAGTGAACAAAATGCGCAGCTTATTTGTTTTTCATATATCTACTTCACTGTTCCTCTCACATAACCACGCGTCGTAGTGATAACGCTCTCGCTCAACAAGCAGCGGTACGCGGATTCCATCTTGGGTACCCACGCAATTGTTTGTCAACTTCAAAACATAATCCAAAGGGCTCGATAATAAATCGTGGTTCTGGTTCGGCGTCGTGGTGGTATTGATTCTAATTTTTCATGCTTTTCTTTATCTCTTTATTTAACTCACAACTACAAATTATCGGAGGCCTTCATTTTGTACGCTAAAACCGTACTACACAACAGAAAATACACACACCACAAAACATCAAAAAATAGTATGAAATTGGCATCGTCTTCACTTTCGCCGATTCGGCATCTTGTAGTGTATCTGCAAATCGTCTTGAAGTCTTGTAGTGTATCTGCAAAACAAAAGTCTTGTAGTGTATGTATCTGCAAATTACTATTCAAAATATGTTCCAGCTATTTTTTACCAACGTTATTCTGAGAATAAATAAAGCAATAGTAAATACAACTCACGCGTCTTTGCTATTCCCACTTGTCATCAAAACTGATTATTGATTATATAAGAACCAGCGGAATCGGAAAAAACATTAACTGTGATCAAAAAAGTCAATACCTACCATTTAGGGATTGATACAGAATGGTTCCGTGCAATGAACAAGTCTGTTAAAAGACACATGAATAAAATAAGTTAGAACTGCGAGTGTGCACGTGTCTGTTTATGTGTACGTGTCTGTCCAGGATAGGTTTGAGAGACAGGAGCAAGGGAGAGACAGGCAGAGAGAGAGAGAGAGAGAGAGAGAGAGAGAGAGAGAGAGAGAGAGAGCCTACCCTACATGGATCCAGGATGAACTATGTAAATGAGCGTGAAGGGAAGACATGCGAGGTAGTGTAGTGACAGACAAATGACAGACAACTGAGAGCGCACAGGCGAGCGAGAGAAGGGAAGAGGAGTGCGCGGACGGTTACAAAAACGGAACAACAAAAAGGGAGGAACATACATAGCTTTTCAGAATCAGTGTTTTTGTTCACCTCAATAATTATCAAAGACACATTTATGTAGTTGAAGTATTTATTCTGATCAATAGTCACTAACACGGACAACGAACAACGAAGTTTGTTTTTCTAGAACTTCTTGGGCGCCGGAATGAGCATCAACGGCTGTTGGGCGACTTTCCTAGCTTCCTCAGGATCCACCGACCCCCTCTCCTCCCTCTCCTCCCTCTCTTCAGCCTGCCTCACCACCCTCCTCTTCCCCTCCAACGCCTCCACGTCGTCCTTCGGGAAGTTGGCGTCGAGTTGGATGTACTCCACGAGGTCGAGGCTTCCGTTGCCGTCGGCGTCGAAGGCGCGGATGACGTAAGCGACGTCGGTCTTCGGACGCACCAGGAAGTGCTCCTCGAGAACGCGCGAGAATTCCTCCGCCGACAGACTCATGTCTAGGTCCGAGTCGAACTCCTCGAAGACGCGGTTGAAGGAGGCGGCGGACCGCGCGCTGCCCGGGTTGTGATGGTCCGTCCACTCGGCGCGGGTGAGCAGATGGTCCTCTGCAAGGGGGAGAGTGGGGGAAGGAGAGAAGGGGGAAAGGAACTCACTGTTGACGTCGATGGAGTCAAAGTCCTCTTTCTTGGCGTGCTCATAGACCACATCCATGTGGAGAAACTCATCGAAAGTCAGCTGGTTGTCCTTGTTCTCATCCGATCGGATGAACTTCTGGTCTGAGAGAAAGGTCTCTCTCTCTCTCTCTCCTTCTCTTTCTCTCCCTCTCCCTCTCCCTCTCTCTCTCTCCCTCTCTCTCTCTCTTACCAGGTGTCTCCTTGTCGACTGTTCCTTCCAGGTTGAATGTGGGTGCAGCCAGGGTCTGTCCGGCAAGGCACACAAGTACAAGCTTCAACATGATTCGAGTATGCTTCCCACTCTTTCCCCAGCTCTTTTGTACTGGTCAGTTGTACACTCCGGTACCGACAACCGGTACCAAACTGTTCAAGCAACAACTAAACTGTAAAGCGTCACAACGTCAGCTAGTGTATTAGACTAATTATCGATCGTAGAGGAAATGAGGCGAGGATCATCATAACCAGGAATAACAACATCATTTCTCCCCCGGCCGCAATGAAGGACCCGTGGGTTTTGTCTTTCGTTTCTCTTTGCCCACTGATTGACGAGGAGTAACATACCTGAGAAATATGAGAGAAAGAGAAAGAGAGAGTGAGTGAGAGAGAGAGAGAGAGATTCCCTCGCAGACTTCCGGGCTTGGTCAAGATCCATGCGATCACCTTTGGCTACTCGCACACCGGCATGGAGATGTGAGGAATAGTATACTACGGATTACTAATGACAGGGGTACTGTAGCACCTGGGAAGGTTACTGTAATAATGAATGCTACTGTAGCTATCCTGTACAACCTTCCAGGGACTACTTTGGCTACGGCTGTCTCGCCATGTGGACGTGCGTGCGTGAGTGACGAATCTATCGATAAGTAATCGATAGCCAATCGATAATCGATCGATCCTGCAGTGGTGGCGATCTTCTTCTGTGGCTGGCTGGACATTCGACCGATGCGCACTCGCGCGCGCAAGCTCCAGATGCGCGCCAAGAACCGCTTGCGCAACAAGAAGCACAACGGACAGGTATACAGTAGTCGCCGTGGGGCGCTATTATCTCATGGATTGGGTCACTATTTTCAGAGCGAGACGGGCACGGATCGCTTCTCCGTCAACGCGCGCTCCAACCAAAACCCGCCTGTCTGATTGGGGGTACTGTAGCCGTTCTGTGTCGTGTACTGTACTTTGAATTGTTCGATAAATGAGTTTGTTTACGAGTGGATGGTCGATTGATCCCGGAAGAAAAGGGAAGTTTGGTTGTAATTTCGATAGAGTATTGTGGTTGTAAGTAGAGTAGAGACCGGTATGTGATAGAGTTGAACGCTAAACGCTTATGTGGTTGTTGCTTCTCGACTGTACAGTAGTACCGGTCTCTGACGCGGCATTCTGACCAGTCGAACCAAGAGTATAAAAGAGTGGAAGAAAGTGTGGGAAGCATACTCGAATCATGTTGAAGCTTGTACTTGTGTGCCTTGCCGGACAGACCCTGGCTGCACCCACATTCAACCTGGAAGGAACAGTCGACAAGGAGACACCTGGTAAGAGAGAGAGAGAGAGAGAGAGAGAGAGAGAGAGAGAGAGGGAGGGAGAGAGTCCATTCTCTCAGATCAGAAGTTCATCCGATCGGATGAGAACAAGGACAACCAGCTGACTTTCGATGAGTTTCTCCACATGGATGTGGTCTATGAGCACGCAAAGAAAGAGGACTTTGACTCCATCGACGTCAACAGTGAGTTCCTTGCCCCCTTCTCTCCTTCCCCCACCCTCCCCCTTGCAGAGGACCATCTGCTCACCCGCGCCGAGTGGACGGACCATCACAACCCGGGCAGCGCGCGGTCCGCCGCCTCCTTCAACCGCGTCTTCGAGGAGTTCGACTCGGACCTAGACATGAGTCTGTCGGCGGAGGAATTCTCGCGCGTTCTCGAGGAGCACTTCCTGGTGCGTCCGAAGACCGACGTCGCTCACGTCATCCGCGCCTTCGACGCTGATGGCAACGGAAGCCTCGACCTCGTGGAGTACATCCGACTCGACGCCAACTTCCCGAAGGACGACGTGGAGGCGTTGGAGGGGAAGAGGAGGGTGGTGAGGCAGGCTGGACAGGAGGTGCGCAGGGCTGTCCATCCCCACGTGGCCTGGCGGGCTGCACAGCAGCCACTCTGGCTACGCCCACCCACGCGCTGGTGAAACACCATATGCAGTGATTGTAGTATGTTGATAAACAGTTGCTTCAATAATCTGATTGGAACTCTCTGCGATTGCCCGAGGCGCTAGATTTTTTTTTGACATGATTGATCTCCTGGGAAGGCGGGCCTCGCCCATCTATCATCTGATTATATCAGCTGTTCTCGCGGGTTTTGTGTGCCAGACGCCGAGCTTTGCTGCTATTAATCACCGATGGTTACTTATCGCAAACATTCCTCCCGATTGAGACAAACGTTTACGTGTTTCAGTTGGATCCCAGTCGGATCAGTGATATGCAGATCCTTTGATATCGCGCACGCGACAGCTGACTCTCTCTCTCTCCCTCTCTCTCTCTATCTCTCTCTCTCTCTCTCTCTCTCTCTCTCTCTCTCTCTCTCTCTCTAGCCATTCGAGAGTGCGCGACTCACATTGTCTCTACTCTGACTCTCCTCTCTCCTATTACACTATACTTGTCTCTCGACCTCGCTTATGCCATTCATTATTCCGACAATCCACATTTCCGGTCTCATTCATATCTCAGTTTTCTGATTGCGTTCCAACTCATATCTAGGTTATGCAAAAGTTGTTTGCCTAGTTTCCCCCTCACCTCATTTTTTGTTGTGCTTGCGGAATCACGCGGAAGCGGAAGAACGATCGGAATCCGCTTGGTGTGATTGTGGTGATTGCTTACTAGTGATTGGCTATCACCAATCATCCACCCCCCGGCCATCTTCCAATTCTCTCTCTCTCTCTCACCTGTCAGGTGTGGGCGCTGACTGGTCTGACATCTTCTCTCTGACCCTCTCCAATCACCACACTCTCTCGCGTGTCTCTCGCCAGTTCACACTTGTTTGATTGATGCGAACGCGGCGTTCACTTGCTATGGCAGAAGATACATCGAGAAGTTACTTACACTTCCGATTTACCATTTCTATTTTTAACTTGCTTTGAGAACTCATAACTACAAGTGTTCTGGAAATGAGTTTCCCCAATTTTCCAGAAGAATGGGCTATCATCAATCACTTAATTGTTGTTGATTTACTAACTTCCGGCATCGGCATTGCCTCTCTAATAATAGAAGACCTCTCTCACAAATGACCGGTCCCTCACACCTATCGCTTTCTGTTTGAACAGTGTTGCCGGCAGCTTTTCTTTCATCTCCCACTAATCACACACTCTTTCCTCATTTGTTTTGACTTTGAGGGGCCTCGGGTGAGAAATCGGATCGAATTGATGCATCAGCACATCCTTATTCCGTCTCTCTCTCTCTCTCTCTCTCTCTCGCACCGCATATCCATTATCTAGTGGGATATCGTTGATCAGTGAAACACCGCCAGATCCCTTATCCCACACACGCAGACGCCTCTAACAAAGGCGCGACGTTCACTTTCTCTCTATCATTATCCTGTGTTGTGATATATCAATTACTTATCAATAATCAATCTTGTTCGAAGTACTTATTATAGTTCCCATTATATTTGTATGCAACTTTCCGCAATGAGTAATTGTAGAATTTCACATTCCTGATATTCCGTTGTTTCGTGAAACGTATCATTTTTAAGCTGATTTAGTGAATGCGGCCGCCGGGTCTGATTCGGTACTGGGATTCGCTGGAGTCGGAGACGAGCGAGTACAATGCACAGCACAAGAAGAGCCTGGACAGGTGAGTCTAGCTTACCTGTACACCTACCTGATCCACCCGCGTGTGTATGAGTATGAGCGCTCATATTACGCCTAGTTAGCGGACAATCAAACAGTGCGGAGCCTTGGTCAAACAAGCGAGGTGTCGGTCGGCTATAGGAGGTGTAGGGTTTCTTATGACAGCCGGCGGCACATCTCTCTTCTCTTATACTCACTTCTTCTCACTTCCCACTCTGTCACTGTGCGTACTGTTAGTAGTGTTGTGTCCTGCTATGATGCACCGGAAGTTACTATTATTAATTGATTGATTATCGATTTTCAGGAGTCAATCCGACTGGCTCACCCACCTCTCCAACTCTACAGAGAACGAGTGTATGAGCATACTGTACGCAAAGTCGCTCATTGAAGGTTGGTTTTGTTACAGAGTTTAGAGTTAGATTTTTGAGTTAGAGTTACAGAGTTTAGAGTTAGATTACAGTTAATGTTTTTTTCAGAAGAAGAATCTGACTCTGGAGTGGATACTCTGAATAGGAAGACCGGCAAACCGTCTTCCGCAACTACCGTTACTGTAGGAGGAAAGAGCCGACCGAAGTGAGTTATCCCTGGTTTTTTTTAAAGTCGAAACATTGATACAATATAGAAGTGATATATAGGTCTTGGATTCGCATGAAGGTAGCATGAAAGTGATGCATAGCACTCAAGAGATCGGAGCTTCTCGATGACGTAACCCATTTTTCATTTTGCTTTATTCTCAAAGATCACACCTCCTCCTTTACCCCAATCTCGCTTTTTCTATGAATGTTTTCATCTTGCTATCATCTGATCAGATCGCCTCTCTCTCCGGGCTGATAAATGGACTCCCCTCATTTCCCTTCTCTCTCTCTCTCTCTCTCTCTCTCTCTCTCCTCTCGTACCTAGTGATTTGTCACTATCCGGATACCTGGGTGTGAACACACTGGATTGCTACCTCCCCTCATTCTCTAGTATTCCCGGTGTGTGACTACCCCGCAATAACACTAGTCTTCCTCTAACTATTAGCTGCTAACTATAGCATTACTGTACCTGGTACAATACTAGTTAGCGATGCCGCTTCCGAAAGTGCTGCGTCGCTTTCGCACCGAGAACAATGTGCTACTAGAGCGAGAGGCTAGACTCGACTCCGACTCCGACTTGGATCGGTTAGTTAGAACATAGAACTACATACTAACACTATCAGTAGTACTGCCCAAAGTGTTACACATTCATAGACACTAACAAGATATCATTCATGCCACATTTTTCCATTTATGATTCTGTATGGTCTGGATATCCTATTCCGTGTTGATTGTCCCCTCGCAGGTCCTCTATCTCCTCCTCTATGTCCAATCTCCACGCGCCTCCCAAGCCCCAGAGATGCATCGCCCGACTCAAGAGCACCAAGGGCAATCGGTGGGTCGACTAGCATTGTTTTATTGTTTTTCCAAAGGTTCCTAAAATGGAATTGTGGAAAATTAACACAAAGGTGGTTTAATCATGTGCTGAAAAGTATATGTGATTTCAGCCCGGCCGGTCCGCCTTCGTACTCCGCCTTGGATCTGCACAGAGACTGCAGTCAGGCGGCGAGGAAGGGTGGGTACTGTAGGTACAAGCATTTCCAAAGTGTTCATGGGGGACCATTGTGGAGACTCAATGTTTATACTCCGTGATAAGTCTTATGTATTTATGTAGTGATAGTGCACCAAGTACATAGTGCACCAAGGGAAATGGGTGGGTGAGCTAGTATGAGTAATAATATGGGGGGAAATCGAGAGACTAACTTGTTGAAACCGCGTCTATTTCCATGTGTTCCTCATTTTTCCTTCAATATCCGCGAATTCTTCGCACAAACAGGCAAACACTCTTTCGTTTTTCCACCCAACCACCGGGATATTAATGATACCTCGTCTCACTCTTTCGATGAAAGTGTGCTCCATCCATCAACCACCGCTCACACACTTTTTTTGCACATGCATCTGCAGATTTTCCAGTCATCCAGAATCATTACTATGTTTATGTTGTTGTTTACATGTTCATTTTATAGATTCGACATCTTCGAACTACGCGCTGAACGAATTCGATCCCCTAGAAGCGACACAGTCCGTCAACTCACTACAGGTCAGTTTTTTCCCGGAAATGATTTCTTTTTTCTGACCAAGCGATTTGTTTACTCGTGTGTTACTCGCTGTAATTACACCAGTCTGGTGTATTGGAAGCACATGCTTGGAAGAGAGAGAGAGAGAGAGATGTGAGGGAGGAGGGAGAAGAGGAAGAGAGCATGTTTCATTGCGGGGCGACAACTGCCCACCTTTCCTGCAAAGATCCGTTTTATTAGCCCATTACTCGCGTTTATGTGATTGAAAATAGCCCGCGAGTGCCGTGATTTCCAGTAGATCGCGAGAATTTATGGTTGAGAATCGCTCTGATCGGTAGCCAGCGGTGGTTGTGGGCTGCGGATGTGGTATATCGCTTGGTAACCCCTCAATGTCCACTATTTTCGAAAGACCGATGACTCATGAAACCCTAAGTTCGATATGACTAACCATACAACGTACAACAATACAACATACAACACTATAGGTGTGGTCAGTCTTTTCGAAACATCCCCTTCAAAACGCCTCCGATACACGTTGTTTGGTCGCATTTGGAACTTTCGAAATCAGTATCGAAGCTTATGCATGATGCGTTTTGCAGTGGGTTCCGCCGGGCCTGCGTGCCTCTCAGCCACTGGCCCCCTCTGTCTCACTCTCCTCCACGCGGGCGGCATCCCATTCAGCACTCATGCCAGCTGGCAAGCCACCACAACCACCCAGCTATGAACAGGTAGCGCTTCATTATACCAAGGTGTGTAGGAGTATGTAAGTACATAACAGTGCAACAGGCATGTGTTATAGAGATAGTGAAACGTATGGGGTTCGTAAACACTGTCTGGAAATTTAGTTTTTTTTTGTGATATCGTGGTCAGAAAACAGTGTGTGAACAATCGTTCCGACGTAGTAGGTCATTATTTTGTATTATTATTATCATCGTTACAATCATTTCCAGCTTCCGCTGCGGGTGAAGTCTCGCCGTGCGGTCGCCTCCGGGGGCGGCCTCAGACACACCATAGCAGTCAATCAGGACGACCTAGAGCAGGCATGCAACATCCAGATGTCAGTCACTCCTTTCGAGAACAGTTCATGAACAGATAGAGTGATACTAAACAACTAAACTGTTATTACTGTTAAAGGAACAGTGGCGACTTATTTCTGCCACAACCTGCCACAACTCCTCATTTTCACATGAGCAAAACATTTGGCGGTGACCGGAATCGAACCCGCGAAGATCATTGTCTCCGACCCCAGTTTTTGCAGTGAAGCGTTGGCGGGAAATTCAAATTTTGAGCTGCATTCTTGGCAGTGGCAGAATCGAAAATTACGCAGAATCGTCGTTCTTTCGCAAAAATTGCAAATGTGTTAGGATAATATGATTTTTAATAATACTCCGAGTCGAAAATAAGTCGCCACTGTTCCTTTAAATACGCACCGCATACATGCACTGTGTATGAAACGTAACGTTCCAGGCGTCACTCTTCGATCGATTCCCGAGTGGCGGACTCGTCTTCCTCCTCCTCCAATGGACTAGCTACCGTAGCCCAGTCACCGAGACAAAACAGGAGAAAGACACAGGTGAGTAGTTACGTTTCAATCGTTTACGAAAATGTGCAATTCAGCTATCAACATAATAATCTCTCGAGGAACGGCACACAATTATCTCTGTCATATCCAAGATTTGCACAATCTCATTGCAGCCGCTGCCGCCGCCGTCTCCGAAGTCTCCTCGGTCGCCGCGGTCGATGAGAGCAGATAGAGCGGAGAGACAACGGGAGAGGGAGAGGGAGGAGGGGGAGGCAGACAGACACTCGGTCGACAGCGGACAAGGAAGCGGTCAGTGGAGTGTTACCTCAACTCCTTGTACCTTGTTTTGCTTATTATGTTCTATCAATCACATACTTCAGTAGTTATGCAGCTATTGGATACGGCTATTCAAAATCAGAGAGCCAGAGAGATTTATAGGAATTGTTGTAGCGGAATGTGACTCAAAACTCCACATATATGGGATTGGATAGACTCATCAGTAGTGAAATGACTTCCGTTTCAGGCGAGATTCGTCTCTCGTCTGGTCTCTCCGCCGCCTCCACCCACTCTCTCCCCATGGGAGACATTGCAGAGGACGAAGACAGCGAGGCCACACAGGTACGTTTCAAGCAAGACATATGAACAGAGAGCAATACAGACGTTTAATGTCTTGTAAGATACCGATTGAAAAGTTACATTGAAATGTTCTAGGCGTTCTGCCACTACCAACGTCAGTGTCTGCCGGGCTATGCGCGAGTGGCGAGTGAGTCTCTCTCTCTCTCTCTCTCTCTCTCTCTCTCTCTCTCTCTTTCTCTTTCTCTTTCTCTTTCTCTTTCTCTTTCTCTTTCTCTTTCTCTTTCTCTTTCTCTTTCTCTTTCTCTTTCTCTTTCTCTTTCTCTTTCTCTTTCTCTTTCTCTTTCTCTTTCTCTTTCTCTTTCTCTTTCTCTTTCTCTTTCTCTTTCTCTTTCTCTTTCTCTTTCTCTTTCTCTTTCTCTTTCTCTTTCTCTTTCTCTTTCTCTTTCTCTTTCTCTTTCTCTTTCTCTTTCTCTTTCTCTTTCTCTTTCTCTTTCTCTTTCTCTTTCTCTTTCTCTTTCTCTTTCTCTTTCTCTTTCTCTTTCTCTTTCTCTTTCTCTTTCTCTTTCTCTCTCTCTCTCTCTCTCTCTCTCTCTCTCTCTCTCTCCGCCCCCTCCAGGTACCATGGACCACGTGCTCCGTACGTGTTCCTCCATCTACTCCCTGCTCCCCTCCCGCCGTCCGGCCGCTGTGAGAGACCTCCTCGCCAAGGCACTCGCCCTCTGTCACATCATTGACACCAGTCCCGTATCCGCATTCATACCCAAATATGTGAGTCGCTATTTAGGCCCCGGGCAGACTTTTTCGCGAAAAAAATCGCGCGAAAACTTCAATGCTTTAGCATGCATTATTGATTTGCAATTCGCAGCGCGAATCGCAAAAATGTTTTCGGCGAAAATTTGCGAAAATAGGTGACATACTTTTTCGCGCGAAAATTTCAGCGAATCGCGAAAATTTTCGCGGACACCGTTTTCGCTGCGAAACGAGAGATACCACAGATTCGCTACTTTTTCGCGAATCCAGATACGAATTTTCACTTTTCTGTATATTTTTCATTCTTTATAATTGAAAATACACTTCATGAACATCGTGGAAGCTGTATTGACCACAATTGTTTGCTGCTATTACATACTAGTCGTTGCGCACTCGTGCCACCCGATTCGCGCGAAAAGTTTGGCGAATTTGAAAAAAGACGTGCGCCAGTGACAAAACAATGTTCCTATTTGAATGTTTGGTGTTAAACATGTCACACAACCTCTAAGAAGTAAGTTTTCAATTATAACAAAGAAAACAAATCTGCGTAATTCTCAGTGGAAGCAAATATCTTCGAATTCGCCAAATTTCAGCGAAAAAGATCACCAATTCGCGCGATTATGGGTAGTTTCGCGATTCTCTCGAGCTAAAAGTTTTGCGATTATTTTCGCATTTCGCTCGCGAAAAAGTCTGTCGGAGGCCTTATTCTCATTTTGTTGCTCGTTTGTTGTCAACTATTTACTTCCTCTATTTTTCAGGACCTGTCCGTAGTTCGCCTGCAGTGTTCGTCCGCGCAGAGGGAAGCGGCGGAAACAGGCGCGCCGCCGGAGGTACGTTGCGCCACTTGCGTCACCTTGCGTCACCCTTGCGTCATTTCAGGTGAACGACTACCTGTCGATCGCTCTGCGCAAGGCGTGTGAGATGGTGCTCACAGTGTTTGCCAAGGTAAGTGAGTTGGAAATCATTGGAAATTTGTTGCGTTCATTACGTTTCATGAAAACAATGAATGCGGGGTGAAAGCTTTTCTACTCAATAATTCTACAATCCGCAGATCTGAATATAACAATCAATATTAACGATCAATCAATCGATATCTTCAGATCCTGTGTCGCTATCTGTCCGACTGCCAAAACAGGGACCGACTTCTATCGATCGCCCTGGAACACCTGATTCATCTAGTACTATTCGGAGACGAACTGTGTCTGGAGACTGTGCAGGTAAGAGAGAGGGAGAGGGGGGGGAGAGGAGATGGTCCCTTATAGCATGGCGGGGTGCACTCGCTGGTCCGTCTCCTCCGACCCACTACCACTCCCTCGGAGACCCGCCGACTTCTGCTGCGGGCTCTGGCTGTCCTTTGTGGCATCGGAAAGGGATGTCTACAGCTGCTATCCGTGAGTTTGGAGACATCCCAGAAACTAAGAAAATACAGAAATTATCTAAATTACAAGCGCCATACCATTATAACATAGCTGATACGTATGTGCGTAATATGAACAAAACATTTCAGCTCGGCGGACTGCCTCTCATTCTTGAGCACCTCACCAAGGGACCGACGGCGTGTTCGGTGAGTGAGAAGAACCAGGAACCAGTCAGAGCACCAGTGGAGCCAGCACCATTTCAGGTGGAGGCGGCTGGTGTGCTCACCCAGCTCGCGTCGCCCGCCCACTCACTCGTTCAGTTGAATGGATTGGACGACATCATCAAAAGACTTCTGGGTGGGTAGTCCGGCAGTCATTTCGTGAAGAGGAATAGAAAATTAAAATTCATCTCACAATAATTTTACAATCCGACATGCTTGCAGACCTTGTGGATGAGTGTTCGACTGCCGAGTCGCTGCTCCTCTGCGGCGCATGTCTGGCACATGTCAGCCTGCATGGGGCCAGTGCTGTACAGGTAGGGAGGAAGGGGAGAGAGAGAGAGAGAGAGAGAGAGAGCTGGAGGGAGAGAAACAGAGAGACAGAGAGACAGAGAGAGAGATAGAGAGAGGGAGAGAGGGAGGGAGAGAGAATACTTCAGGCCCTCTACACGCACAACGCGTGCAGCCGCCTTCTGGAGGCTCACGGGCGGAGTGGATGCAACACGATATTCGTGCAGGAACAGGTAATCAGTGATCAGCTGATCGGTTATCAATGTTTTATCATTCACAGATGGTGTCGGTGCTGTCCCGTCTCGCAGCTCGCGGCTTCGAGGAGTGTCTAGTGGCGCAGGTAGAAAGAGAAAAAGAGAGAGAGAGAGAGAGAAAGAGAGAAAGAGAGAGAGAGAGAGAGAGAGAGAGAGAGAGAGAGAGAGAGAGGATGGGGGGGGAGTGGGAGGAAGAAATAAAGAGAGAGGAATCATAATGTATCTCCAGGGAGCTGTGCCCGTGCTCCTCGAGATGCTTACCGTAACCGACCAGCAACACGCGGACTACTGTAGAAGGATACGGTACAAGGTGATTACTACAGTGCCTACAAATCTTGTTTACAATAAACAATGACTGATGATTCGAGCCCCGGAGACATGAGTCAAACTGACATCGTCTTCAATAATACATATATTTTTAAGAACATATATATACATATTACTTCTTCGTTTGTTTCCAGGCGGCAGTATGCATCGGCACCCTCTCAGCAAGTGGCGTCGGACTCAAGGCACTCTATGTACATCACGGTGGGTAACTGGTGCAATTACTAAGAATCCATTGTTCTGACCACCTCGAGGTTTATTACAAACATACCGTGAAACGTATTACATGAATGATGAATGAACTACAAACATTCTAATCTAAACAATTCTGTTTTCAGCGTACGCCATTCTATGTCACGTGTTGGATTCGGAGGCTTCGGCCGTTGGAAATCCGCTCGGAATGATATGCAGTAGTATCCGGACACGACTGGAGAACAAGTACCAGATAGAATCAGCTGTGTGATCAGCTGATCAGCTGACCATCAGCTGACTCCCATTCTCAACCCCGAGAAAGCAATATGTTTGTACAGTCTAGTGCAATTCACTTACATGCTGATAGATTAGAGGTCTGATTATGATACATGCGATATGAATGAATTCTGAATAAAACTGTGAAAAAATGTCATACTCTGTCTTACTCTGAGTGAGCGTTTGTGGGTGGCCTGAACTATGTAGTAATGTATATTCCGTTTGCGTTCAGCTCAACATTTCTCGTCCAAAACATTATGTTGTCCAATAGTTCTACAGTACCCCGGAGTCTTAGATCGTGAATTTTTTTTCACACGTTCACAGTTCTTTTTCGAAAAGCTGTCATCACACTTAGCTAGCGTAGTGGTAGCGCTCTCGCTTGAAAAGAGTATGTTCAATTTGAAAGCTTCTTCAAAAGAACTGGGATTTTTCTCTAACCACCCTACTGTCTCTCGTGAAAAGTAGGAAACTCATCTGCGAGCCCACTATGCACTATAGTCTAGGTACTAAAATGTTCGTGGTTCTTTGTGAACCGGAAGGCAGCAATTATCTTTTTTGTGCTTGGGGTTCTCACACATGTTAATCGATCGCATAAACCCAAACAAAAAGCGTGAGACTGCACTAGTTGCCAGAGGGCCAAAGCCAACGCTGCCGGAAGCACCAAGAAGTAACATGGAATGCTGGACGATTGAAAACTTCTTTCGTATGTATATTCTTGATTTGTAACAAGACTATTTAATTTGGCTTCTTTATTTTTGCTTCATAAATCCCTATTTTACACAGAACATACCAATAATCTGTGCTATTTCTCCTATATTCTTTTTGTAGTTCATGTCCATGTACCATGTTGTACACAAAATCGCTTGCTTTCTTTGTTTGTTGAAAACATAAAAGTCCTAACACTGTGATACGTTTCAGATTTAGTATTTGAAGAGACGTGGTGTTGATAATTCAATGTGATTTTCGCTTCGTTGACATAATTCACAACGTTTATTACTTGATAAAAACAAGTGAACAGAAAGTGAGCGTTCGAGCAATTGCAGAGAAAAGAATATACACAAATGCAATAGAGAATCACTTTGGAATGGGACTGGAGAGAAAACTTTGTGATTTGGCATGGGTTTATCAGTCACTGATCAGTAATCAGATGACACTGATCAGCAATAAGCTGATCAGCTGATCAGAACCGTCCCTCTGGCTTGGTTCCGCGGATGGGCGGAAGAGTGAGTCCGGAACCAGGCACCGCAACATTGGGATTATCGAACGACATCTCAGTCGGACGCCCAATCCAACCACGCTGCAAGCAATCGATAAATCAATAGTCCTAACAATTGCTGGGTTGTGGGATTTCCCATTTTCCATTGCGCGAGTCTCACACACCCGGCTATTGCAAATTGCGGGGTTTCAATAGACGTGAGAATTGTCCGTGACTAACAATACACAGCCTTCGCACAATACAATCAATCAACAGCTCAATAGGTATACCTGCTCTGCGATAATTGAATCGATAAATCGATAAATCGCTATCGATCGATACCTGCTTGGCGATGAATGCAAATATGACGATTGAGAGGACTGTCATCAGCACGAGAACGAAGAGAAACAGCAGCAGCCACACCGCATCCAGGTCGTTCACCAGCTGATTATTGATTAATTGTAAATGATTTATTGATTGATTCACATCGCTGTAATGATTTTCCAAAACATTTTGTTGCATAACATTTAAAATTTCGAATCGAGAAGTTATTGCAGTTGTAACTCAATATGTCAATATACTCATATAAAAAACGTTTGAAACGTAATGGAAACACAATCGCGTATACATAAATACAGTAATCATAACCATATAATAACTTACCTCATCGAGAATCGGGTGACGCGGTGACGGGGCCATTTCCTGTGTATACGCCCTGAGGGAGTGCTGTTGTGAGCTGCGCTGTGAGAGGCGAGTAGAGAGTGAGAGAAAGAGAGAGTGAGAGTCACCCCTAGTGACCACACCTGCGCGCCGCTCGCTGGCGAATTTGCATACACAATATCGGTTCGCTCGCGCTAGCGCGCTCTAGCCCACCTGCGCACTCTCGATCGGCCACGCTTTCTCTCTGGGGGTGTCGTTGTGTCTGCGCTCTCGTGTTCCCTCACAATGAGCTCGCATTACCCTTCGTATAAGGGAAGGCCGAACAGGAGACAGCCGAGGCCACGGCTATTACGAATAACGGGTGGGAGAGAGGGAGGGAGAGAGAGAGAGAGAGAGAGAGAGAGAGAGAGGGAGAGAGAGAAAGAGGGAGAGAGAGAGAGGTTAATTGAAAAAAAAGCAAAACGATGGGAACACGCATACCGGTCATTTCGAATAGTTAATTATTTTTTTTTGGGGGGGGGAATCCTGCAGAAGTATTATTGTAGAAACTTTATGAATCCACTTTTGAAGTTTCACGTTTGATATTTTTTTCAAATAAATCAACGTACAGCGTTGTTCTAGTAGCTACATAGTTCTTTATACCCCAGTGACAACGACAGTCCATGTTGTTTCGTCACGTAACGACACCATTCTCACGTGACCTCACCTATTACTCCTTCCTTTTCCTCTTCTCGCGTGTAGTTCGAGGTTGTTGTGCTGGTGGTGTGCGGCCTATCACATTTCATATTTCCATCACTGTACCATAATGAGTGGGCATACGAACGGGGAAGAAAGCAGGGGAGAGAGAGAGAGAGAGGGGAGAGAGAGAGAAGGGGGGAGAGAGAGAAAGAAGGGGGAGAGAGAGACATGTAGAGTGGGGGAGGGAATGCATACACGCTTCACACGGTTCACTCCAAATGAGTCGCACGCGGGTGTATATGGTTAGAATTCATACAGTATTACACACAGTTCCGACAGTAGAAGTGGTTTCCGGGAAGGATCTTCGTTGCAGGCGTGTTGGGAAAAGAAAATGGGACACAGTAAACTTGAATCGAAAATACAGTATAACCTGGCCACACAAAGGAGTGAGTGGACAGTTCGCGGCTACAGAAGAAAGATGCAGGAAAGGAAAGGAGCGATACAGCGATATACCACCCCAGCGTGTTTCACTTGCAGATGTAAGTCAAAGGATTAGGAACACCTAACCTAGCCCATTCAGTAAGATTCGCGAATCATGCATTTTAACTGCAAGCAACATGTCTCCGGCGATCGCGCATCCCGCTGTTGTAGGCTATAGGATAGGGATCGTTGTCGATCACATTTTGTACTTGAACCACGGTGTCCGGCGCAACGTTCCTCGTAAGAAAAACTTTATTAATTTAGATCGTTGTATAGGGTATCCCCCATTTGGGGCGAGACAGGGGCGAAATGACGATCTTTTTATGCAAATTGGAGAAATATCGGGGTTTTACTCCAAAAACACGGCAAAAATGAAAGAAATTGAAAAATCGAAAACTAGAGTTCTGTGTGGACACTATCAAAGTATCTTCTCCCTTAAACTGGGTTCTGTAGCATGGATTTGAAGTGAGTTATTAAGTTTTCTAGATTTCACCTATTGAACATCCTCAAAAACGTGGTTATCGAACGATAATAAGAGAACTAAAACGAAATTCAAAAATCGAAATCTAGAGTTCTATGGGGTCTGGGGATTCACACCACATATCCGAAAATTGGAAAGATTCATCAATTCCGGAAGAAGTTATTAGCTCTGAAAGGTGAGCAACTGCTTCATCAGAATTGCAAATCACCTTCATTTCCCTAAAATCAGACCGCAAAGCGCGCGACTCGCGCGGTCGAATGATCTTGCGCGGACCGATAGCGCGGCTAGATGCGATGAAATGATGTCTGGAAAATATGCGGCGAGATGGCTGCCATACCGTGAACCGGGGGGACACCCTATAGAGATCAGACATTGTACTGATTGAAGAATCGGAATGGCGAGACATACACGTAATCAAGTGGCTCATTTGCTGCATCGAAACGACGTAAATGAACAAATAAAACCCCATCTTGGTAGCAACATCATCGGATAAACAGAGAGTTATGGCATCGATGAAAGGGCGATGTTGTCAATGAAAGGGTAGATCAAAGGTATATCAAGGGTAGATTAAAAGTAGATCAGCAGGGTAGATCAGACGGATTCTGAGCAGTGCGAGCCTTCCCGATCCCTACCGTCCAGAGAGGAAGACGCTTGTCTCACAAGCACATCTGAAAATAAAAGTTAGGCTCCGTTCTGCAGTAACATCATAGATAACGTGAATATGAAAGGGCCAACACTCTCTTTTTTCCTTCGTCTACAAATTTTTCGCGAGTTTATAGATTATGCAGATTATTTAATTTGACTTTCTTTGCGAATGACGCGATTCTCGCGTGTCTTCCTCTACTTCCTGCTTCTTCTCGCGTGAGTAGAGTACTTGCCCAGGACGCACTATGACATCTCATAGCCGTATAATAATTAGTGGACACAGTAGTGGAGTAGTGGAGTACAGTGACACTCTCGCTACACACTCTTCATGATACACACTCAAACACTCGTTATCAAGTGGCTCATTTGCTGCTGCGACACACAGTCACAGTTACTGAATAAGAACAACAGACCAACGCTCTTGCAGTATTCGGGAGACAAAGGGAAAGATGAAAGGAGAGAGAGAGAGAGAGAGAGAGAGAGAGAGAGAGAGAGAGAGAGAGATGGTCTTCGCACTCACCGAACTCGTTGTGCATCATGAGATGTGGCTTCTCCTCCTGGTGCACACTCTCGAACCTCGTTCGTTTCACCGGCCGCGTGCTTTTGTCGTACACAAACAACGCCAGGTAGACCCCGTTGAAGGCGAACTGCAGATAGTACAGCACCTGAAACAGGCTAAATTGGTCCCGCAACGATCAAAGCTTTCATCAACATTATATTTATTGGTCATTTCATGCGGGTTTTTCATTGTGTTCGTCACGAACATGTTAGCCGAAATTATAATAGTATCACAAAAGATTTCCTCTGGGAAAAGAGATTGTCAATACAACACAGGGCTTGCTTATAGTGAAGATCACATTGTTTGCATAACACGTACTTCTAGTGCTTATTTTACTTCCACTGGGTTGAGAAATGTGATTAAATCAAACCATCAAGTTTGCAACATGGCATATTAATAAAACTTCACAAACCTGTGAAAACGTTCTCTCGATTAGGTACCACTCATGGTTTCCCGAGTGACCCATGCGGAAACCGAGAATGAGACCAAGCCTGAAACAGGACTATGAGTTACTGTGTTTTAGGTTACTTATAGGTTACTGTATTTACGGCAAGTTACGGTATTTCATGATAAATTGATTGATTGATTGATTGATTGATTGATTGATTGATTGATTGATTGATTGATTGATTGATTGATTGATTGATTGATTGATTGATTGATTGATTGATTGATTGATTGATTGATTGATTGATTGATTGATACGGTATTTCGGGTATATTGATATCGATTACTGTATGATCACGGATTACGGTAATTTTACCTGTTGAGGTTCTCGGGTGTGTTGAGTCCCACGTCAATGAGGGCGATGACCAGCCAACGCCACAGGTAGGAGCGGTGCTGTTTCTGGAAGAACCAGTTGGAACCAATTGGAACCAGAGAACGAAAGAACCAACTCACGTGTTGCATCTTCTGGTTGATGTTCTTGCGGATATGCAGCTCTTCGTGGCGGGAAATCTGAAATTTCTTTGTCTTCCTCTGTCTCTCTCTCTCTCTCTCTCTCACTTCTCTCTCTCTCTCACTTCTCTCTCTCTCCGTCTTTCTCTCTCTCTCTCTCTCTCTCTCTCTCTCTCTCTCTCTCTCTCTCCCTTTCTCTCTCATCCATACCTTCCTATCCGCTATCCGCACTCTGCACAGATACACCGAAAAGTCGACGAAAAATATGATAATCGTCGGGATCAGAAACGAACTGCAAAAGTATAGTGTAATGATTACAGATGAGTAGTACTGTGTGTTTGTACGAACATATAGATAAGAACGATAATCTGAAGCTCTAAACTGTTTACGAAGTAGTAACACTATAAACAATTATGCAAATGTACCATAGAATCTCGAAGAATAGGAGTGATCGATTGATGAGTGTGTTTCCGAAGAGAGTGCGCATCGTGCAGCCACCACCCTGAAAACAACTGATTGTTACTTTGTTGTAATCAAGACAATGATTCTGATTAACATGATCTTTAAATTATGCTGCTTTGAAAAATCAATAAAACAATCGATAATCAATACCTCTGGATCGCTGACGACCGAGAAGAGTAGCCAGAGATTGGTGGCCGAAGCGGTCAACACCACACTGCCGAGAACCTAAAGTCAGTAAATTGTTGAATATGTATAAATATGACGTCATGATAAACGTCACCTTTATGGGCAATCGCCACAGTCGAATGTAGAAGAGCGGATGGTACACAGACAGGTACCTGAAACAGTATATACGTTGTTGTTGCGAGTTCAGCTCTACATGAACATGTTTCATCATGAACATGAATATATTTCATCTTTCCCATTCCTCTTTCACAGAGCCAGCAATGTGTCCAGCTGACGTCAGTGGGTGTTTTTTTTTTCAAAATGAAAACATCATTCAGATGGGTTCCGATGTTTCTCTAACCACCCTAAGGTCTCCCGTTCGTGAAAAGAATGGACATATGCGACCCTACACCCGATTCATTTTCATTTACGTTTCGAAACGTACCTCAGTGTGGACATGAGCAGCCAGCACCAGATGGAGACGCAGGTCGACACATGCATCGAGAAGATGACAACCTGCACTTATCGAATATTGATTGACAACTATTATTGATTACCTTGCAAATCAGAGTCATCATGATCGGGCTGAGATTGAGAAGCGGCACAGAGCGATCCACTTCCAGACTGGAATATGGATGAATTATCGATTTATTGATTCATTGATTCACCTCAGAACATAGTGAACCGAGATGGCAGTGAGACTGACGATATCAGCAATTGCCATCGCGTAAAGACAAACTCCCGCGCCATTACTGGAAAAAATGATTATGACATGCTTTATTCATGAATTATTTATGTTTATGATTATGTGATAACGGATTGACATTCACAATTTCCAGTCTACTCTCTTTTCATAGGTCTGTTGCTGCTAGTATGCTAATTATGCCAATATGTATATTCGAGTAGTTGTGTCAAAGTGCATGCTCGCATGATACGACCTCGTTAGACATCGAGACACACTCATTCATATCAGAAGCCCCTCTTTCTTTAATTGGTTATGTATTCTCTTCGATAGAGGAAGCGTCCTGTTCTCCTACGGAAAGAGAAGTTTTTTACAGTATAACATTAGAGTATGGATTCTACCGGTGCAACTAATAAAGTAAGTACATATGAACTTATGCGAGTAAGGAAGTAAGTACGACTGAAGAAAGATCTATCGGAAGCGAAAAGGTTTCCAATTAAATTATTATTACCAAGCTGCATTATATATTATATTACCAAGCTGCATACGTGATTTAAACATTTCGAAAACACGAAAGTGATATTACGAAAAGATTCCGGGATCCAAGTGATATTAAGGTCATATAAATCCCAAATATGCAACTTATCCATCATAAGGATGTTCAGAACTACTTTTAGGGCTTATTTACGTCAAGATCCTATAAAGTTCAAAGAACTATATAGTTTTATCACGTTCAGCTCTATTTTCGATAATGAAAGGGAGCTTGAGGGATGAAACCGATGTGTGTTGCTCTTTCCATTTCCCATTTATGGTAGAAAAAGGGAAAGGCTCTAGCATGCATATTGAAATGTCTTCCACGTACTACTTGAGAGAAAACAAGTTCGCAACGTCAGAGAAACGTGTGAAAGGCGATGTGGCTATTGTCGACAACAAACAACTAGTGATACTATTCTACTAAAACACTCCCACATTTTCAGCAAGAATACTAAGAATGCATCGCTCCATAGCAAAACATCATACCGTGAAAGCAGAGGGATCAGGGTTACTCGACAAGTGGCACAAAAGAGAGAGAGAGGGAGAGGGAGAGGGAGAGAGGGAGAGAGAAAGAGAGGGGGGGAGAGAGAGAGAGAGAGAGAGAGAGAGAGAGAGAGAGAGAGAGAGAGGTGGTGCGTACCTGTATACATCCGAGCACGTCCTATTCAGTTTGCTCATCCGAAACAGCACGAACATGTTGCATGGAATCCCGAAAAGAACGGCGAAAGCGTACAACACATAGCTGAAACGTATGTATACAGTATTAAACGTTGGACTTGGTGTCGTGGCCTACGTTCGATCCCCGCAGAGTACTACTCATACATAAGTGCCATGCTTTTGAAGTTACCTTTACTATTTCGATACGTTGTGTGTGTAGCGTAAAACATATTTGCTCACGTTTCATCTATGTTTTGGTCTGTGTATGTGTTTCGGTGTCTCCCTAGCTTGATTGATTGCGTTACCGAAACATGGGGTATAATATCACATGTCATATCTAGCTCTAACCCATGATTGTTAGTCTGTAAGACTTGCAGGGTCCATGATGATATGATGATGATCTATCGACGTGGGTCTTCCGGTATTCTCATGTTTCTCAGAAAATCCTAATACAAGTAGTGGTTCAAAACATAGAACTGACCCGATGGCGACTAGTGAGATGAGGAGAGTAGATGGGTCCTCAGATTCCGCCATTTCCGTCATTTCTGGAGATGTATCGTTCATCCTGGAAACTGGACCCGGATAAACATTATGCAACAAGTAACGCGTGATCGGAGTGGTGAATACATAATAGATTGTGGATAGTGGTGGAGGTAGTAATAGTAAGGACATGTGAGAGAGAGAGAGAGAGACAGAGAGAGAGAGAGAGACAGAGAAATAGAAAGAGAGAGAAGAGAGAGGAGAGTGGGAGATAGAGAGGAAGAGGGAGAGAGAGAGGAGAGAGACAGAGAGACAGAGAAAGAGGGAATGAGAGAGAGAACAAGGAAGGGGGTATCAACAAACACCATCGAGATCACATGCGTTGCAGAAATAATGAGCGGAAAAATGGCCGCAACAACAATCGTCTTCAATTTCCCACCGTACATTGGAAATAAAGCAATAACATTCCGGAAGTTGCGGGAGTGGTGCCTCATTTGACTCCAGAAATGAAGATACCCTACACTTCCTACACTACATACAAACCCGGAAACAAAACTGTGAAAAAGTGGTCTCGTATGCACGTCTTCAGTTGAAAGGGGAATGGAGCACTGACCACGACATAAGCACAATCGAGTACGCACGGACAATGTATGGCCATTTAGGGAAACATAGTCACAAAGCGGGCAGGCCAGGACACGAAAGCAACAGTTAAAGACCACTCTCTCCCTCCCCCCCTCTCTCTCTCTCTCCCTTAACGAACTTAGGAGCCATCCTGGGAGAGAGAAGCTCTCGCCCGAAATTAGGCGCGGACACGGAATATGAGTAATGAAAACTGAAAACGGAAAGTCTTGCACTAATCATGCGCCAACAGCGCGCAAAACAGATGAGAGGATTGGGGGAGAAGCAATTAGCATGGGTGGGAGGGGGGAGAGGGAGGGAGAGGAGCTGGCATAATCTCCCCCCCCTGTCCTTCTCTCTCTTCCTACTCCCTCTCCCTATCATGCTCAGAAACAGTGAATGGAGAGTATGCAAATGAGGCTGTCAGTTATTCGGTCACATCCGCCTTCGCACGTGTCTCTTCTCACTTAACCAGGGCAATATTCAAACGAGGAACTTTCTTGCAAGCCCTGCGCGAATCGTGCGGTTTCAGAGACTTCCCCGAACATTTCGCATATTTATGACCCTGCATAGCTTCTACACCGAGAATGTAGGGTGAGAGTCTGCATAGCTTCTATACCGAATGTAGGGCGGTTTGTACCAGGGACACACAAAAAGAGGGAGGTTTTTAGATTGTTTAGTTATTGTGAGTTGCGTAGCTGTAAACTGCGAAGAGACACAACAAACTTTAAAAAAAAACACGAGCAAACACCTAACAAGTGTTTTGTTTGGAAGCTGTGACATACATACATATATGTACATACAGGATTTGACATTCTCCTTTCCCCTCCTCCCTCCTTCTCTCTCTCTCTCTCGCTCTCTCTCTCTCTATCTCTCTATCTCTCTTTCCCTCTCTATTTGTCATTACTCCCTTCTCATATTCCATTTTCCGTGTTTTCAGCTATGAATATGTTTCATTCAAAACAAACTAAAATTAAGAGAGAGGGTTAATAAAAATATTGCTTTACTACTAATCGAAATGGTGAAAATTGAATGATGTTGGTGAAATAATAATAATATAAAGAAAAAAAACAAATCATGGGTGCAGGTGTCTATGTAGCAAACGACTGTCACGCCACTTCTCGAAAAAAAGTTAATCAAAACATCGACTTTTCAATAAGCGCCAAAATAGATTGAGACGACGTCACTTCTGTGGAAAAGGCGAAAATGAATAACCAAAAAAAGATGCGAGAGTGAGAATGGATGGCATATGACGAATATGAAAATGAAAGAATTGAGATATATCGAATAACGCTTCACTGCACTCACACTTTGCTTCCTTTTGTTTTATCCGCTATCTCTCTCTATCTCTCCCTCTCTCTATCGTTCTGTTTCTGTCTCTCTCAAACTATAATCCAGCCTGCAGAAAAATCTAACTTCTGGCTGAGATTACGCGTGTTATTGTAGCTTGTATTCAATTGAGTGAACTGAGCGGAGAGAAAGAAAATGCACTTTGGAGTCTTGCAATTATACCTGACAATAGAAGAGGGAGAGAGAGGAAGAGTGAAACTGCCACAGGGACTCATTCATTTCATATACGCATTGACGTGCATTTACAAGTATCCTCGACTTTGGCTGAAGGTTGTCTAATGAATGTATCCAGCTCTCTGTCTCTCTCTCACTTTCTCTATCTTTCTCTCTACCTCCTTTCCTTCATTCCTTCCTCCCTCTCAGCTCCTGTTTAGAAACCATAGAAACAGAACATTCTATAAATATTTCCTAGCGAAGATCAAACTCTGAGACGTCATGTGAATTATTGGGAATAATTGGAAGTATGAAATATGGACGCGGATGTTCTTGAGGCCTAAAAAGCGAAGCAATATCGAGAAGGCCGTAAAAACGAGAAGGACTGCCGACGACGATGACAAAGATAGATGTCTCTCATACACAAAGTACAACGAGGTTGTATAATCTGGTGTATAAATAACTGATAATACTTTGCAAAGGCAAAAAAAGTGATAGAGAAATCTAGTCAGCAACAAGAACAAAACTCTATTAGAAAATCATAACAGCTTAAAATACTAGTTCCTTGGAATATGCTTTGCCAAACAATAGCAACATTTACTAGTGCTCAATTGCTATCATTACAGCTGATGTAAACATGGGTATAGTTTACTACATATGTCTAGATAATATCTATACAAAATATGTACTTAATTTAAGAATAAGAATTAAACAGGTCTCCAGCAAGCTTCCTTATTCAATACAAAATCGACGACAAGCCACAGAACTCAACTAGAGATGGTCCGGTTAAACTCTTCACGGTTTTTCGGTTCGGTTTAACCGGTTAACCGAACCGAAATTTCGAAAAACCGGTTCCGGTTAACCGGTTAACCGATTTTAAAACGGTTTTCGGTTAACCGGTTAACCGAACCGTGACTTCAAAAAACCGGTTCCGGTTAACCGGTTTTAACCGGTTTTAATCGGTTTTCGGTTATCGAAACCGACACTGAAGGTGTGAGATCATCAAAGATAGCGCGAAATTCAATCTTATTTGTCAGTCACCGCCATTGTTACCTCACAAAACTCGAGAAATTCGACAATACGAGCGTCGAACATAGCCTAGACAGTCAGCTACAGGGAAACCGGTTAACCGAACGATTCGGTTAACCGGTTCGGTTAACCGAAAACCGGTTTCTGTCACGGTTTTTCGGTTCGGTTAACCGGTTAACCGAAATCAAAACGGTTTCCGGTTAACCGGTTAACCGAACCGGTTAAATAACCGAAAACCGGAAAAATAACCGAAATGACGGTTAACCGGACCATCTCTAAACACAACACATGTTTGCCACATTCTCACAAAATTATCACAAGACTGTGACGACGCAGTCACAGAGTCTGTTTCTCGAAACGTGATTATGTCCTTTCGAAATCAGTGAACATATGACATGTTGTGGGCGCGATGACGTCACCACAATGGATCAGCTGTTCCCTGACTCACTTTGCCTGAGGGGGCCAGATCCCCTCCCCACACACACATCCCGCGATTGTTACAGCACAGCGATGGCCGATGGACGCCAGTGTTCACTCTCACTACCCTCTCACTACCAACCCGCCAGCCTACTATACTATCCGCGTGCTTTATGTTGCAGTTTATATACGTATACGTAATACGTTTCAATCAACCATACATTGATCGTTGTCACTTCATCTTTATTCTAGAAGTGATTAAAAATGGCTCGCAAGCCTCTGAGCAAGGATGAGGTATCGAACGTAGAAATAGAAGCTATAGAATTTACAATATAAAAATAGATAGAAGTGTTCATAATGTGCGTGCGAACTACATTCACGAAAATAGTGTCTGCGTTGCGTAAGTATGTTTCATAATTTCGTGTGCCCTTTTTGAGCGTGGATATTTTTTGATTGTGCTCCATAGAAATTGTAGAAAACATGTAAAAAGAGCATAATAAAAGTATTTAGGATGATATAAATGTATTTTAGATGGCGGCTGACGGGTTTTGGCTGTTCGAGGGTCTCGAGGAGGAGCCTTATGGACTCCTGCCCCTCAACAACCTCAACGCAAAGGTGAGAGATGACGCAAGCGTAAGCGTAAGCGTAAGAAACACAAAATAAGACGTAATCTCACGTATACCGCAGTAGTGGTTATTGTAACTCGTCAGTAAAGAGGGAGAGAAAGGGAGAGGGATGGGGGGAAAGAGAGAGAGAGAGAGGGGGGGGAGGGGAGCTATGTTGCAATGTGCGACCTCTGCTCTCGGAATAGGTGAATCTAGTGTGGAGGAGGAATATCTGGTCTCGCTTCTACCCAACCTCCAGGGAGCATCGTCCAGGCATATTTGGTCTATATGCGCGCAAAAACTAATAGAGAGAGACGACGAACCCAACGCGTTCCTTCTCTCTCTCTCTCTCTCTCTCTCTCTCTCTCTCTCTCTCTCTCCCGCTCGCATAGCTCGAATTGCCTGTAAAAATCAATGAGGATATGAGTTTATGCGGCGATGAAACCACAAAGTAGAATACTGAACGGGAAGAGAAGAGGAAAAGAGTGAGGGTGAGCAAACATATGGTTTCTCGAAGAAAACGTGAAAACAATCAATGAACGATCTTGTATATCGATATTCAATCAATCAATTTGACATCACGTGGCAGCCAGATCGACAGCCAATACATAAATCGATATTTCAGGGTGGTCCGACGTCTACAAAGTTCGTGGAGCGCGTGGGATCGTATCAGTGGTATCTCAACGACGATACACCCACCATTCTCGTGCGTTTCATTATTCGATCTTTAGAACTTATACAAAACAAATTGTTGTAGAAGCAGATTGTTGTCGCTACAGCTACACAATGCAAAATGATTGTAGTATGTAGTGAGCTCACTTATAATAAGTTGAGAACTGGACGAAAACAAAAAAAAAGAAAGAAATATCCGTGGGTCATATGTTACGTGCCTTTTTTCGCGAAAACTTTGAAAATAATATTTTGTGGTTTGCACTCGATTGGCGATGTTTGGTGTGCCATAATAGACCTCATCCATATTCCGAGTTGTGAAATGAGGGGGAGGCTGGGAGAAAGAGAGAGACACGAGAGAGAGTGTGGAACGGAGAGAACGAGGCGAGAGAGTGCTGCGAAGCGAGAGTGCAGAGGCAGAGACAGAGAGGGCAGTATTGTTACACTGATCGCAGAGACCAGACAGAGGGGAGGCACAATCGAGAAACATTCGGAATCTGGGGGGAATGGAGCGGCTTCACATTTCATTACTGATAACATGTACAGTTATTAGGTGGGAAAGTGGGAGTGCATGAGAGATAGAGAGAGAGAGAGAGAGAGAGAGAGAGAGAGAGAGAGAGAGAGAAAGAGAGAGAGAGAGAAATGAAGCAGGTGAAATCGTATATCAATCCTTGCAGAGAATGTTGATAAATACAAACACCTGTTCGCAAAGTCCACTATTGGAAAAGTGAAAATCAGAAGGACTTCTTTTCAGCTCACAGAAATTATCGAGAAGCTGACAATTCTGTCTCTTCTTTTTTTGCAGGCGCCCTTGTGATGTGTGTAAAACACAAATTGGAATCGCATAATTCTTACACATTATACAGCCACCGCTTCATTGATCTAATGAACGAAAATTAGCATATCAATCATTTCCTAGTATGTAAGAAATGAATCATTCAGGATGCAGAGAACCCTGAATGACCTGAATCCTGAATGTTCAAGTGTGTGTCATAAACATCAAGAAATAGATAGATTTGCACACCAATCTACATGTCTACGACATCTTTTTTTCGATTTCTATATCCTTTCCGTTGTCCTAACAAAAAAAGGTCAAAACGATCTATGTCAAATGTTAAAAGGTAATATAAATTGGAAAGGCAAACATAGATAATATCGATGTGGAATTAGGCTAAATATGTATACAATCATATAACTCACCCTCAAGTATGCCGCTCAGTCCTATGTGAGAGTCGAGTTCTGTAATTGTGATGATTTTTTTCTACTAATGAAAAGGAAAAATCAAGCATTTCATTGCACACACATCACGATGAAGTGCATTGAATAGTGAACGAGACGATACAGCCGATAAATACCGATCAATATCAATCGATATGTCAGGTCCCGGGTATGCCGGCCGAGCAGCACTACTGGCCGGGAGGCAAGCTGATGCAGGATCACGGAGTCGTCATCTATGACGTCAACCATCTCAAGGTGAGGGGGCGGGGCCACAGAGGCGGGGCTCATGTTAAGCCGTTTCTTCTAGATAGTTCATAGGGAAACCTTTGTACGAGAAGTTTAGTTTTGTGAGGGTACAAGACGAAGCCAACCAAAGTTCATTTAGCAGTGACTTCCGGGCGCACAGAGATGCAATCACTCAAAATGTATTACCGAATAACACACGCACACACGGACGCTTTTTGATTGATGCTGATCTGCTATCATTCGAAAAAGTGCATATCCCCAACAAGTACACATGGTTGCTACTGGCAGTACGAAAATGCGTCCTCGTTTCGCTCAATGATCTTTTGCACAGATGGAGATGGCACCGCAAAATAACGTATACTTCTCAACATTAATCGGTCTATCCATAGCAATATGTATATCTATTTTCTGTGTCAGTTTTCTGGGGCTATAAGGACAGCGCGAAAATAATAGACGGGACATTTCTAGCCATTCCAGAAATATAGGTCTTCAAAGTTCAAAGGTCTCTGTTTGCAGGTGAAGGAGGGCTCTCTGGACGCGGCTATCATCGCCGCCACGATGTGCTCCGAGAAACGCAAGAAGCCCATCGATTTCGGAGAGTACGACTTCATCACCGACGCCGTCAATCTACAGGTACTCCATCGGTGAAGGGGCGGGGCGTGAGTGGGCGTGGCTTATCGTGTCCTTTCAGAAGCTGTTCGCATTCGCGCAGGAGGCTGGCGAAGGCCTGTTCCGCATAGATTGCGAGCGGGTCGGCAAGACTGTCATCCTCACCCGGTGAGAGAGGGGGCGGGGCTTGTGGGGGCGGGGCCTTTTGCAACCGTTCTGAAATCAATTACGTTTCGCACGCTCTACTCATTGCTATTCGATTTGTTTGGTCCGATGAGTTGTAAAAGTGCATTCACAAATTTATTGTTAATTGAAAACAATCAACCATCACAATAGGAAATGCAAGATATTTGAAACTATTTTTATTTCAGCATGGAGGCATCCGACCTCATGGAGATCGGACACGTCACATTCGACCACGGACTCAAGGTATATATTGATTTATCGATTTATCGGTTTATCGACTCACTTTATCGTTCTAATCAGTGGATTCACATATGAACTGGTTAATCGATTTGTTTGTTCATATGTGAATCCACTCGTCTTGATCTATTCTCTATGGTAGTTTCATATTGGATTATGAGATTGTGAATCAGTTTATTGATGTTTTTTTATCGATTTATCGATTTATCGATTGTTCACAGGCGAAGATGACGAAGCCTCGCGGCAAGCACTCCACCGGCCCCTTCTTCCAGCTCGTCTCCTACCAGTTCGGACCATTCAAGATCCTCGGTGCGTTGTTTACTTGTATGCTTGTTTACTAGTTTGTATGTTTACTTGTTTTTTGTTCACTTGTTCATTTGTTTGTTTACTTGTTTGTTTACTTGTTGTTTCCAGTCCGGTATGAGGTCGACTGTGCCGACTACGCCGGAGCCAAGGCCGATCCGTAAGCTTTTGTGTATCGATTTATCGATTAGGTGTCAATAATTCGAATGCATGTTCTTTTACACTATTACTATTTTTTCATGGGTTCATTAGTTACGCAACAACGCGGTTTCGCAAGTGTTCGACTCACTCGCTTTTTGCACAGACAAGTGCACCCAAGCGCATTCCAGCTATTCAAGCGAGAGAGTATTTCGCTATTTTGCACGCTCCCCCTTCAATACACTTTTCCTCCTACATCAACAGTAGTTATTGGAATTATGAGTACAGTATGCACTTTCAAAGTACAGTATCCCATTTCAGCCTGCCCGTTGAGAAGAGCGAGACGCTGGGAGAGAAGAAGAAGTCCGAGCAGTCCGAGCAGATCGATGTGGGTTATCGATTCATCGAGTTATCGATTGATATTGATTGATCGATTTTCAGGTGATCGAGTACGGGGAGGCGCCGAGGAATGTTCCTCTGCAGGTGAGAGATATTGATTGTTGATTCTGAAACTGTTGTGACAGTGCTCTCATATGTACGTTTCACAAATTCTGTATAATTGCATTGACCTGTTGCCTACAATCAGTAACGCTGACTGATATATGAAGAGTGTTTGAAAACGATATAAATGAATCAATAACCAATCAATAATCGATCGATGCTCGCAGGTGCTGACGACGTACCCGCAGGGCGCAGGCTTCCCCTTCTTCACCTGGGCACAGCTATTCTTCACCGCAGCTGATCAAGTGGGTGATAAGTGATTAGGGTGATTGGAGTGATCAGCTGATCAGAAATATGCCCTCACATCATCTATGTAGGTTTTTCGAAAAGGGAGACAATATACGTTTCACTCATCACATGTCACTGAACCAGACGTTCCATTTATAATCCTTTCATTTTCTAAGTTCTATCATATAAACATATGTAAACAATTATCAATACTATGACTTTTGATTTATCGATTTCTTTTGCAGGAGATCATCGGGTGGTTCAAGGGCAACGGCGACTTCGGAAAGCCCGCGCACTATGCACAGCAAGACATCTCCAAGATGATGAAGCCCCTCCCCCTCGTCGTACTGTCCAAGGTATACTGTAGGGATACTGTTGGCATACGGTAGCGGTTCGATACTGTAGGAATATGTAGTATGGTAGAGGCTGGATACTGTAAGCATACGGTATCTGACTGGACTGGATACTGTAGTACCATTTGATGAAGGCTTACGGTATCTCTTAGGTGGCGGACTGTCTTGACAAGATCAGCAAGTTCCTCACCAAGAACGACACGGACTTCAGGTGAGCCAAGGATATCGATTGATTATCTATTCATTGATTAGCTCACACTATTGATTTCCAGATGCGGCCTGGTGTGGAAGGGAAAGGCGCATCTCGAGATCTACGCTAAGGTTAGTTTTTATTTATTTATTATAAAGTTGTAGATCAATATTATCAAAGTAATACGCATATACCGCATACGTATCACCTTCTCCGTATAACAGTGCAGTACATGACATATTAATCGTAGCGCTTTCATTGGTGCCCTTTTCCAAAATATGAATAATAACACAAAAGTTTTACATTTCACTATAATGTTTTTCACCATTTCATCAGTGTCAACTCAACTACACGTGTTTTTATTTTATTTATGATAAACTAACGCGTAAGTAAGTGATAAACTAAATTTTTTGAGGACCCTGCTGCCGACGGCGGAATTTCGAAGGGAGTTCGCGATTTCCTCGCCACTCAGTGCAAGGATCCCGAGGCATAGACATTGTAACTTTACAACTTTACATTTACAACTTTGTAACTTTACAAGTACTACAACTTTTCGTTCTCTTCGCGCTACAGTGTGGGTATGTCCGATTGCTCCGTAGCCACAATGCCATGTTTGCCTGTATTCTGTATTTGTTTGTACCTGTCTTCCGCTTGTTTAACGTATTTTGATTGTGTGAGTCATAGTCACGATATTCGGGGATAAAAGATGTTTTCTAAAGGTGTATGTATTGGGCACAGAAAATCATTGCTCTATTGTATTGTTTTCTGAATGTATATGAAAGAGACCAAGACCATACATAGGTATTTGTATCGACAACAACTCGCGATTTGTCGCATATTGGAGATGGTGAAGTGCGGGCGTGTGACTGATGAGTGAGAGAGAACTCCAAGTATCATCGCAGCGCATCTGGAAAGTTAATGGGCATGAAACTGTGAACCAAGTGAAACAGAATAAAAGAATAGGACAAAAGTTTAAAGTACTCCTAGGAACTGTTTAAAGTACTTCCTGGAAACTGAACTAAAAGATGTCAAAGTTTATGTTGTGAAAACAGATTTTTAGACGTAATGTTTTTCACGTAGTAGTAGAACTTTTCATAGAGCATCTCAGAGTGATGCTCGTATGAAAAATTTTAAATGCTCCAAATCTTCCCGTTCTAATGTACGACACCAGTGATCCGTCCTTTTTTGTCTGGCGAAATCGTGTTCCCAGTTGACAGAAACAACGAAACGGTCTCACACAGCTTGTACAGGAGCGTAAGAGTACATCAGGTATTGCAGAAATTGTCTAGACACTAAGACACTATTACATTGGTATTATTAGGAAATAGTACAATTGGTATTTCTACAAACGAACGTCACACGGCGCTAATTTTCTTTGCAGATATATACATAGCTATATATTTATATGTACTTCCTTACTTAATTACCTGATCGATCAACCACCTACAGTCCTACAGACCCAGTTTTTCGCATTCAGTTCAATCCGCACTGAGCACGCCACAATTCGGGCTGCTTTTTTATTGTAGTCAGCGCTTCTTTTGAATTATAGCTCGGCTAATTCATAATTACTCGCGCTAGCATGCACTACAAAGTAGGGTGTATTAATTAGGGAGTATCGATTTCCCAGTGATTTATAATGTTTCTGTAATGAGTTTGGTGGGACCTACTGTATTCTTCATCCTTAAAAATTGTTTTTACACCTCAATTTGTTTTTTTAAGCTTTGATTGAGAATTCGTGTTAAGCAACACATATTATTGTTACAAGAGGGAATCAAACAACACCCAGCGTTTTATTAGCGGCAACTCGCTTGACTTCGTTCGTACTATGTCTGCCCGGTAAAATAATTAGATGATGTCTCCTCATAACACATAACACGCTTATGCTTTTCTTGCATAGGAGTACATAATTAAATAGAAATACTTTACATATACTACCTGAAATGTTGTTATTCATTCGCTGTGTTAATTTTTGTCCACACTAGTGCACTAGCCACAATCACTTCTCTATTCATGGAATTCGCGGAATCGTATTTTTATTTTATCGTTTCTTTTCATTTTCCCATTTATTTTCCAGGATGAAGCCTTTGGCAATATGCGCAGTTTCTCAAGTATTGATAGCGTCGGTCCTCCTGATCGCTGATTATCTTGTCGTTGTTATCATTGTATCCTCCAAGACAACACGAGACAATATCATATACATGATAATGGTGCGTGTGAAAATATATATGTTTCTTTTTTATAATACATTTCAAACAGGTCGGCCTCTGCTTCACTGAAAGCATCGACCTCGCCTTTCAAATAGTGTTCTACATATTTCCGAGAATCATACAACACGTTTATTACAGTATGTACAAAAATCGCTGATGAATACCCAGATCTGATTACAGGTTGCCCCGATTTTATCGGACTAGTTGCTACGTTTCTCTTCAATTTTGTGTGGTACTCTGCGCTGCTGCACTATTTGGTTTGTTCTTACCCCACCTTTGCCCCACTCCCGACTTACAGCTATAATAAGGATAACACCGTAGATGATATTATCCTACAGCCAAAACCAAAACCAAGTCCGATGAGTTGATTCACTTTCAGGTGATATCCGTAACTTATGCGTCCGCCGTATTTCTTCCGTATGTGTTTTCGAAAGTGCGCGCTTCAGCTGGAATCGTCATGTCACTCGTCTCATTGGCTATCGCTTTCGGTATTGTTTTCGTGTCGAAACTAGTCGTGACGCATCGTGTTAACTGTTAAAACAGTGGTGATACAATGTTAACAAATCTAAAAAGTATAAAAATGTTTAAAGAGTCATGTTTGTTTGCAGTGGTGTCTCTGCAATACGTGCTCTATGGCTGCATCTATACCCTCGATGGCTCCACATACCTGTGGGTCCTCTCACGCCAATTCGCAGCCAGCGGACTCCCCAGAGTCGTCAGAATCGTCGCAGCCGCCAATGTCACCGCACAGGTATATACAGTGTACTTCTACAGTAACCTAACGGTAACCTACAGTAATATACAGTAACATACAAGTATCTCAGGTTATTTGCATTACCATCATCGTGATCATCGATCTGGCGATTCTGACGCGACTCCGACTGCTCAATCGAAAACTGCAGGTGTTTAAATCATAATGAGTACGGATAAGGAGTATACAAATATGCACTACTAATATCGTACAACTACCACACGGAATTTCGAAAAGTTCGAAGCAATTGTCAGAAATGTCAAGATCAATTTTCGCTGAAAAAAAATCTTCCGAAAATGCCCTTTGAATAACACAACGATGTTTAGATAGATTTATTACCGATAACATGAGAAAATCGACATAGCAACAAAAAGTGAAAACATGGAAAACGGCAGATATGGATGGGGTTGAATATAAATAAGGAATAATAACATAATAATATACGAAACAAGAAAATATGGTCTCTATAGGTTGCGCAATTTGCTAGGTGGCATAATATCTAATGTAGAGAGTTGTGATTTGAAGACGGAAGGGTCGTTGACGGAAACTAAGTCATGAGGAAGGGAGTTCCAAATTACGAAGGTTCTGCTTAAAAAAGTGCTAGTACGGCCTGTGTGATCGAATGAGAGAACAATCCTAAATTCATGAGAGCCGCGAGTACGAGTTGGAATAATTGCGAAAAGCCCATGATAGTCTAAAGTCGTTTTTGAGTGAATAACTTTGTGTATGTAAGTGACGTCATTTAAGAATCGCCTATTTTCAAGAGATTGAAGATTAAAAAATTGAAGGCGTTCGGGGTATGATAAGTTGCGTCCGATACGCTGACACACACGTCGAGTATAATAGCGTTGTATGCTTTCGATTAGGTTTACAGAAGCAACGTCAGTAGGGTTCCAGAGCTCAGTACAATATTCTAGTTTACAGCGAAAGTAGGTAGTGTACGCAGTAATCAGAAGAGTGGGGCTTCGTGTTTTGTATGTGCGAAGGAAATCATTTATAGAATAGAGAGTTTGCTGAACAATTTGTTTTAGATGATCACGGAACAACAAGTTATTATTCACTAGAATACCAAGATCTTTGGCAGCATCTATTGGTTTGAGAACGCAGCCGTGAGCTGTATAAGTGTGCCTTGGATTCCGCTTGCCTATATGCAATATTTGTGTTTTCTCAGTGGATATCTGAAGACCCCAAGTGGCTGACCAAGCTGCGACTGTGTCGATAGCTTTTTGAAAGGTAGTTGCAGCAGTAGTGCTGGTATAATTGAAATGATAGGAAATTTTCAGATCATCAGCGTAAAGCGCATGATAAACATCTTTTGGAAGGTTATCTGGAATGTTATCAATGAAAATGTTGAACAACAGGGGACCAAGACATGAGCCTTGTGGAACGCCACAATTAACGACACGCGGTGAAGAACGCCTTGAGCCGATCATGATAGACTGCTTGCGATTTTTGAGAAATTCGATTATCCAGCCAAGCGCGTTTCCGCGAATACCGATAGCGTCAAGTTTCTTAAAAAGAAGATCGTGATTTATAGTGTCAAATGCTTTCTTAAAATCAAAGTAAATACAAACGATAACAAAATCGGATGAAGTATGCTTGCACCAGTTCATATGACATTCAATCAGTTGCGCATTAGTAGATCGATTTTTGCGGAAACCAAATTGTTTTTCCGAGAGTAAGCTATGCTGTTCTAAATATTTTGTGATCTGCTGAACACAGATTCTTTCCATTACTTTGGAAATGCTACAAGTGAGAGAAATCGGCCTGTAGTTTGAAACAGATTCACGTGCGCCTTTTTTGAATAATGGTTTTACCCAAGCTTCTTTCCAAATAGATGGGATTTTTCTGACAGACATGGACATTGCAAAAAGAATCGTCAATGGAACGGAAATGGAATTAACTGTTTGTTTTAGAAACACATTATTTATGCCGTCTGGAGAAGTGTTATATTTAGAATCAAGTTTGGAAATAGTTTTATGAACTCCAAGGAAAGTAATATCGATGTTTGATTATCAAGTCTGGCTCCGCCCCGTTGCAATACGTACACTATGATAATATAATAACACAACGAACTATAATGATCACGTCTGGCGTTAAACATCACATATCTATATACTACATACATTACACATACTATAATCCGATAATAACGCACTTGTATACGTGTTTTTGCAGTAAACATGATAGGGCTCACTCACTCACTCACTCATCGGCTTGACATTGTCTGGACGCTGACGTCCCTAGCCGGCTGAATCGCTGAAACCAGTGACGACCACTTGCTGCGGTCGTGCGCGATGTCCTCCAGGTAGCCCGCACGGCTATGCTGCCACGCGGCTCGGAACTCCTCGTCTCTCGCGCTGATGTGCAGTTGGACTTTGATGACCTTCTCGATGTCGGCGTGCACCATCTCCGTCCACGTCACGCGGCCGCTCTTCTTCTTCCAGTGAGGCTGCGGGGTTGCTTTTGCGGCCTGCTTCACAATGCGATCGTCTCCTCTCCGCAGCACGTGTCCCAGCAGACGAGCACGCTCGGTCGCCACCTGACGCGAAGGTCTTGGCAGCTTACAGGGGTGACGTTGTAGACGCGAGTATATCTCGTCGACTGTCTTGTAGAGAGTGCTGGTGGCGCGGCGCGGGTCCGGGTAGAAGAATCCAAGCAATCGACGGAAGAACTTCCTTTCCACGACGTCGAGCTTCGATGCGAGAGTGTTGTTGAGTGCCCACGTTCCCGCTCCGTAGAGGAGGGCGGGGCGGACGGCGGTGAGGTAGACGCGCAGCTTGATGTGACTAGCCACGTCTGCCCTTCACAACACCTTGTCCAGCGAGTTGAACGCTGAGCAGGCCTGTGCGATCCTCGCCTTCACGTCCTTTTCCGAATCGTCCTTGTCGCTCACCCACGAACCGAGGTAGCGGAACTCGTGCACCTGCTTGATCTCCTCTCCGTTCACCTCGAAAGACTGCTCGATCGGCTGCTTCTTCTCGTCCTTGTGCGGGATGCTCATCGACTCGCACTTGTCCGGTCTGAGCGTCAGTCCGTACGCGGCGGCGTATCGACTCAACAGGTTCACCGACTGCTGCAGGCGAGCGGCGTCCACTCCAATCAGCGCGATGTCGTCGGCGTAGTCGAGGTCGGTGACTAGCCTCGCGAACGGGTACAGCTCGATTCCTCCTCCACATTTCTCCACCACACGGCGCATGACATCATCGATGACGATAGGTCGATAGGGCTCCAACCAGCACATTGAGCACATAACAATAATTGTATCTAACAAGCAAATGGCAACAGGTCACCCCCCATAACTCGCTATGTTACGATGGATTCTTGTAGGCATGCCCCATACCAAGCCCTAGCCAAAATTAAAAATCTCGAAGAGCACCGGAAGTGCCCTAATTAAGCACCGGAAGTTTACGTTTATTCTCGTGTGCGATAGGACATTGCGCATGCCATCCCGAAATGCGGAAAATGAAACATTGGTTCGGCGGCCCAGTGAATAGTGAGTTAATTCGGAAAAAGTGGTGACTGAGGTTCTGTCTCCGCCGGTGCAAAATGTTTTGCCAAATTTGAAACACTGTTTTGTCGCAAGTCCTCACATCAGAAATAAAGAATGAGTGGATTTTGTTTTTCAATAAGTTAATTTATTCTTACTTTACACCGTTAGAATACAAATTGACAGCGGAGCGGAAGAAAAAAATCATTCCGACATCAATCTTCCAAATGAAGCACACGAGAGCCTTTCAACTTTCAATAACTCCAATAACTTTGGGAAAAAAAAACATTTTTTATATGATCCTATACTTGTTTTTTTCTCGTAAAATGTGTTTCGAATTTGGCAAAATATTTTGCACCGCCGGAGACAGAACCTCAGCCACCACTCATTCCAAATTAACTCAGTATCCACTAGGCCGCCGAACCGATGTTTCACTGTCCGCATTTCGAGATGGCATGCGCAATGACCTATCGCGCACGAGAATGCACGTAAACTTCCGGTGCTTAATTAGGGCACTTCCGGTGCTCTTCGAAATTTTTAATTTTGGCTAGGGCTTGGTATGGGGCATGCCTACAAGATTCCATCAAAACATAGCAAGTTGTGGGGGGTGATCTGTTGCCATTTGCTTGTAAAAATCTGAATCTTGACTCCAGTCCAAAGTGCCAAGCCCAAGACGATGTTTTCAGATGTTTCTTATTCAGAAATCGATTTGTGTTGTTATTAGAACAAATTGCAAAAGTGAGCAAAATTTGGCAAAGAAACGATTTTTAGACCGAAATGATGACCGTTCAGTTCAGGGTCGCGTGTTCAATCACCCCACTCAAACAAGCAGTGTGCGGGTCGGACTCAACTTTGTGGTGCTGGGGTTTCTCGTCATGTTCTCCGCATTCTCATACCACTTTCAAGCGATGTGAGTGGAGCGAGAGAGAGAGAGAGAGAGAGAGAGAGAGAGAGAGAGAGAGAGAGAGACGGATCGCAGCCTTCCTCCGGGACCGAGGGCTGTTCTCATCTACCTGGACCCTCTTGCGCACAACATGAAGGGCTTCTCTTTTCTCTTCCTCAGCAAGCCCATCTACGGCCGTCTCTTGCAGATGGGCAAGGCTTGACACGGCAGAGTGAGTGACACGACAATTTATAGTTCATCCTTGTTTCCACATCGAAATTTGCAGCGTCGATACGCCGGCGCCGGATCAAAAACACCTGTCACTTGTCTCCATTGAAATCATGTCGATCCTTTTGCTATATGATACAACAATGACCAACTGTTTACTTGGAAGTACTTTTTTTAGTTAAATACATTAGATTTAAAAAAAAGCTGCTGTTTCTGTGTGTTGTATACTTACAGTCTACAAATCGATGCAATAAATGAGAGAAATACTATACCATTTCTTTTCTTTCGGGTAAACTTGTGTGATACTGTTTTCTTCAAGATTTTTCCAATACTTCATCTCAAAAGCGCTAGTTGTTTTGATTCGCGACAGCAAAGAACACACACTTGTGTTTGTTGAATGATGATAACAAGCGTGAATGATTGCAGTGATTGCACTGCCTCGCGGGTCAGTGGCCGAAACCAGTAAACCAGTTACCAGTTTGCAGACCGCTAGCAAAAGGTAACAGGGGTGAAGGGGGAATATGCTAATGAAGGAGAGGAGTAGAGATGGAGAAGGAGTGGAGGAGCAGAGAAAGGGAGCAGGAGCAGGAGGAGACGGGAGCAGCACTATAAATAGGCACTGCTCCACGCTCACTCCACCCCAACAATGAAGACAATCGTCATTTTTCTCCTCTCTCTACAGGTATGCTTGGTTTGTTTGGATCTAATATTAATCGAAAAATATTTATTTATCATATCTCACACTGTGCCTGTGCATGTACCGCACACAAAAAATATGCTGAAAATAAAAAAAAAATCATTGCAACAAATCACAGCGAATCAATTAGTACAACCAGCGGTTTCAACTGTATACATTCTACAGATTACCATTAAATTTGTTCCCACGTGTAAATACTGAAATGAAACATATCGCATAGTGTTACTCACAGAGTTATGAGTCACAGTCACCTAAAGTCGCGATAAATCAAACTGTAGTTATGACGTCATCATATAATCCTATGACGTCATCTTGCAGGCGGTGCTGACACGTCGCGCACTCAAGATCAACGAGTGCGGAACGACTAGGGGATGCTGGATGATCCCAACTGGGTGAGAGGAGAGAGCGAGAGAGAGAGTGAGAGAGAGAGAAAGAGAGAGAGAGAGAGAGAGAGAGAGAGAGAGAGAGAGAGAGGCGGAGAGACGGGGAGACGTGAGACGGAGAGAAATATACTTGATTGAATGATGTAGCCACACGAAACTTATTACCATTCTTTGCATTCTCACATTATTACCGCCCGCTGAAACGTATTGCGTTGTGCATTTCATTCATCTCGAAATACGTTCCGGATTGCATCCGATCTCTTCAACAACCAATAACAAATGATCAACTGATCACCCTATCAGCTGATCATGTTCAGCTGCAACACGCACCCGTTCGAGGGCGACTGTGAGGCGATCATCACATGGCGCCACACCGGACGCAGTCTCACCATGGAGATGGAGGTACGGTAGGCAGATTTCAGAGTACAGTATCCTCCCTAGGTTTGACAGTACCGTAGCCGGCTACAGTACCCCATTTTAAAAAGTACCGTACCTCAGGTGTTGGGCGAGCGCGGCGCGGCTCCGAACGCGAACGGCGAGTGGATCGCGTGGGGAATCGACGACGACGGCGCGATGGTGAATCAATCGATCGATAATCAATCAATAAATTAATAATCTAGGGTAACGACACGGTGATCGAGTGCAACTTCCCGCGCAAGGGCGACTCCTACGTGCAGCTCAGCCATAACCACAAGCAGGGAAATATCCGCATGAAGAAGGTACTGTACCCCAGCTACAGTATCACGGCTACAGTACCCCGTGTAGGCGTCGGACATGCTTCTGAAGGACTCGTGGTCTGAGCGGGCGGACGGGCGGATGCTGTGCGGTACAGAGTGGATGATCGACATGACCATGCTCGAGGCGGCCGATAAGAAGATCGTGAGTTGCGCGATTGACTAGCAGTGTGTTGACCTACACATTTACGAGTGTCGTAATGTTGTACCGCGTCTCAACAGAAAGAAAAACTTTTCGTACTTCAAAGAGCTCATAGACAAAATGTATAACAGATATGTTGTATGCGTGTTTCAGATCCACCGCATCGGCGCCGGCAAGTACCACCTCATGTTCGCCAAAGGAGCACTCGATGCGCGTGGGTAGAGGGAGAGAGGAGAGGGGGAGAAAGAGGGGGGAGGGAGAGAGAAGAGAGAGAGAGAGAGAGAGAGAGAGAGAGAGAGAGTTCTCTCGCAGAGAGCAACAAGAAGCCCCACGGCTTCGGCGCCAAGAGCAAGAACCTTCCCTGGATCACCACTGACGAGGTGTGTTTCATAGAATTTATGAATAGTTAATTAACCAAAATTACTATTCTATCAATAAATAATTTATTAAGTATTATTTGTTTGTTCCTTTTAGGTGCGCTTCTGTGCTCGCTGCAAGGACTCGTCGGTGAAGGTGGCGGCATTCCACCACGGATAGACATCGGCCCCCGAGAAGTAGATCACAGATGGAGATCACAGTCACAGAAGGAGATCATTAGATTGGATAAAGCGAATTTGAGAAACTGTTTGTGGAGATGTATTGACATTGAAGACTGGTTTACTCGCAGATCTACGTCGAACAACAATGAAATAAAAACGAAAAAAACAACCACATTTCAGATAACATTGATTAGATATTAGTTAACAACCGGGTTAGTCGAAGATATGACAAATGAAATGACATGACCTGAAGCGAACTGGGAGGAAGGCGTGGGAATGTCTCTCTCTCAATCCTCGGGCGGGAATCCCACCATGACAGCAGCGCGGATCTTGGCCTGAAAAAGAGTTGGAGATGGAAAAAGTGAAGAAGCAGGGGAAGAGGGATAGGAGGAGAGATGCTCACATTGACTAGGGCGAGAAAGAGAAAGCGAGAGAGAGAGAGAGAGAGAGAGAGAGAGAGAGAGAGAGATAGTGAGAGATCGATAGTGAGAGTGAGAGAGAGATAGTGAGAGAGAGCGAGAGAGAGAGAGAGAGAGAGAGAGAGAGAGAGAGAGAAAGATGCCCACCTTGACTAAAGCGAGCACGCGGAATAGATGAGGCAGGTCGTCATTGTCCGCATCATAGGTGGACAGAGCGCGCTCCAGAGACGGCTGGATGATGTACGCGGCACGCCTGCAAAAAAAAGCAATGGAAATAGATGAACCAGATTAAATCTAAGCAATACAATTTTACTAAGCAATAAACTCAACAGTTAGTGACACGTCAGCTCCTTCTCTATCGATGTGCTCGGATAGAATAGAGCTAGAACGACCGAATCGATAGCCACATACCTGCCGGGCAGGATGCCGATGTTGTCTCCAATGTCGCACGTCTTGAGCACCGCCTGCAGCGCCGACTCCACAGACAGGCTGCTGCAACAACAACAACATACATTCCCATAGTTCGCAATATTTAGCAAACTCACTTGGAGTAGACATAGGATGGAATGAGGTGGAGGGCGTTGAGGATGTTGGCGTTGCGGTTGAACGGCTCGATGGAGAGACACTTCTGCACCAGCGAGTCCACTTTTTCCGGGGTTGAACAGAACCTCCTGGAAAGTGGACAAGTGATAGGGAGACGGAGAGAGAGCGAGAGAGGGGGGGGGGGGGTGCGCTCACGTGAGGTCCATCCACGCGTTGCTGTCGTTGTCCCTAGTGGCGATCTCGCGACACAGTTCCGCTGCCCTGTCGACGGCGCCATATGCAGCAAACAACTGAACGGAATCAAGCAATTAAACATCAAAGAATGAAAAGCCCATCACGCAAACCGCAAACGATTCGCGACCAAGCAGCGTGTTCAGAGGCGTTTAAAAAGATTGTACACTGGCGACTTATTTTTGACTCGGAATGATCGAAAGAATCATATTAACCCAAATCTCAATCGATTTGTGAGAAAGAACAACGATTATCCGTTGCTTTCAAATGTTGCAACTCGCTGTTGCAACTTTTTTTTCAAACTCAAAATTGGTCCCGCCACGACTTCCATTCCGTTAAACTCTTCAATACTGCAGAACTGGCGATAGAACACATAATCCCAGACGAAAGAATCTCGTTCACTTACTATGTGGCTCAATGCGTGTGTGCGCCGTTATGGCGCTGAACCTGCCGGTTCGAGTCCTGTCTACGGCAAATGTTTTGCATGAGTGGTAACGCGCATTCAAGAGAGCCAGTTGCAGAATTAAGTCGCCACTGTTCCTTTAAGGCTGACCACACCGTAAAATATCATTAAAAATTGTATGCAAAGCATTTAACATTGTAAAAAAAACAACTAACCGGTGCCATTCTGTTAACCACGAAGCTGCTCAGACCATACTTGCGAAGCTTTTCCTAAAGATCAATCAAAACAAATAAACAAAAAGGCAATCAATCAAACGCTCACCTCAGCAATATTCAAACCTTCCACTCCCAAGTGATAGCAGCTAGCATGTTCTTCGAGCACGGATAGAACGCTCATTTGTCTGGAAAGGCGTATTAATGCAAGATTAATGTAATGTCATGTTGTAATGCGCTACTCGATTCGAGATAAATATTCTGATTTTGATGTCTTACAATGTTCATCTATGTTCAGCTACAAGAAGTGCGGACAGTTGTCATACTCAACGTACATACATGAGAGTGTCGCAGGCATCGGCACCGTCGGCCTCCTTCCTCCGAATGAGCGCGCACGCCAGATCTGCGCAGCCCGCGTAGGAAATGAGACGGCGATGCGCTTGCGTGTAGAAGTCGGGACAAGTCTTCCACCATGCCATAGCCATCATCCACTCCCTACAACAAGTCGCTAATTAATCTATAGATAACTCTGCTATGACACCTACTTTATGATAGTCTCGTCGGTGCAGTGGTAGTGCATTCGGATGACGTGCATGGAGACGCGAAGGCCGCGGCTGCGCGCATTCTCCGGCATTTCAACCACCATACGAGCCGCCTTCTCGTACACCTCACCGAACTGGAACGGAACACGAAACAATGTTCACGAAATATAATCGAACATACCTCGATCCACTTGCACTGATTGTTGATGATCATCGACCTGAGCAGCAGACACTCCGGCTCGCGATCGCCCAGATCATCTTTCCTGAAGAATACATTCCGCATCTTCTATCCTCCGTTCCTCCTTCTATGTACCTCTCCGAGATGAGTGCCTCGATCTCGTCGTACTTCTTCTCATTGAACAACTGCAAGGCTATCGAATACGTGCTGAAACAAACATGAATCATCAGTCAATCAATAAATCCGCTCACCCCTCGTCGCGCAGTCCACCAGCCTTGTGCAGCTTGATGTCTTTGATGAGTCCGTCGTAGAGCGCGAATCCCTCTAGCCAGCTGTTGATCTGAGAGAGGGTCAAAGGGTCATCACCCGTTGCTGGTCACCTTTTCGTGCTTGACCCTTACGTGGTGCTCCCCGCCAGTCGCCACAGCTGCCTGAACAAGTGTACAGCAAAACACGAACAGAGCGCACCTGTTTCCAGTCGGCCCTCTCTTTCTGCTCGAGCTTGTCCAGACACTTGTTCATCGTCGGTCGCTTGTCGGGCACGGTTGCACCCAGATTGCACGCAGCGATCAGATCTACAATTTAACACATAACACTATCAAAAATAAATATAAAAATACACCTCACCGGCCAGGGCGTCGCTCCAGTGCCCGGCTTTCATGTGGTACTTGATTCGATTGACGTAGGCCAGGCCGTAGTCGGGCTTGAGACGAATCGCCTCGGTCGCATCGGCGATCAGTGCAGAGGCAGGCTTGCCGCCAATCAGCTGAACACAATGCACCTAACTCAAACCATTAGACTAAACAACATGGGGATTTACAATCAAATGAAAATACAAAGTATTTTCCCTAAACAAGTTGTTACAGAATCGCCCGTTTCAGATTAACAATCCAACTCACATGCCTGGCGGCAGCCCTGTTGTTGTGACAGTGTGCCTTCAGCTCGTCGCAGTCTGGCTCATCCAACTCGATCGCCAGAGTGAACTTCTACAAACACTCGCTCCAACATGAGTATTTCATTTCTGCACACCTCAGTAGCATCCTTGTACCTCCTCTGCTTAAACAGCTCCACTCCCTCAGCCTTCAGTGACGCGACCGAGAAAGATGACACAGATGACGTCATCTGTACACATTTCAATCGTGTCGTGACAGATCAAACAAAACACTCAATAGAATTATGAACACTTAATGCGAGACCTCATTGAAAATACATAAACACATATACTCAACTAAACACAAGAAAAAACAATGTCACACGATGAGAAGCATGCTTTGAATTTCTGCCATTCACGAAAGGAAGCCTTGCCCACAGTAAAACTGCCTGTGCGAACTTCAAAATACGCAAAACAGACTTATAATATTATTCAGGGGCCGGATCACTGTATAAAACTGATCTACCAAATTGATCTACCCACTTGTCGCACTTCAAGAACTGTAGAACAAGGTTACAGAGCGATAAAGGTAATTCGGTGCTATCTCAACTGGAGGAGGGGAAAAGCTGAAATCCCGCCCACTTTTTGAATTTGTGCACAGATTACACGGCAGCGCGCCCGCGGTCCACAATGCGCGGTTTCGGTCCCGCGCGAGTTGGGGGACCGGAAAATAATGGACTATAGGACCTGTGTCAAATCGGGTCTGGAATTTTTCTCACCATAAAATACTTCGCTTTTTTCAAACACAATTGTAAGCTTGGAAAAGGTCTATCGAATCCTGAGGACCATCTCCTAATTCACGCAACATATAGTTCTATGCTCGCAATAAGTTGGGCGCGGTGGGGTAGATCGCGGTGGGGTAGAGCTTGACATTTATTCTGTCGTTTCAGGTGCGAGCGGTGGGGGCACGTCCACTGCGACGTCGAGTTCTACTGCTGGATGCACGATGCCGAGCACGAAGCCAAGTTCCACGCGAGGATGGAGGACAGCCAGCGACGTTTTCTCGAGAGACGCGCTGTGCTGGAGCACATGGACTCGATCCGCGACCACCCGAAGATCAAGCAGTTCAACAGGATCTGCGAGAAGTACCACGTTCGTGTCCGGCAGTATCATGGAGGTGAATTTATGATGACGTCCTTGAGGGGGCGGGATCTAAAGGGGCGGGACATGCACATGGAAAGTAGACTAAATGATAAAGAAACGGTGAATAAGAATCCTTATTGTTCACGAAGAAACAACAAGGACACAAACAGCTTCCAAATTGGTCAAAAATGGGCGGGGCTAAAAGGGGCGGAGCGATTATGATTACCGTAGTCGTTCAGGTACCATGACCGGAAACGACGTGCACGGGTTCCTCTCGAACTCAACGGAGATCCTGGCTGTTCTGGAGGGCGTGAGCGACGCCGAGTGCGTCAAGGAGCGCGTGAAGCAGTACAAGGAGTTCCTCATCCCGCTCACCGTTCTCTTCAAGGCGTCCAAGGCTCGCTTCATGAACGACGACCAGATCACTGTGATCGAGAAGGCTGCGGCGACGCTGAGGAAGGTGATCGCGAAGGCGATCAAGGAGGACTTCATTCCCCTCAGGTACACCCCTAAGGTTCACCATCTCCTCTATCATCTCGCCCCCTTCCTCCGAGAGCACGGGTCACTTGGCCTGGTGTGCGAGCAGGGTGTCGAGCACTATCACAAGGTGCACGACAATACCCTGGTCGGCACCTTCGGCAACTATGGTAAGACGGTGTGCGCTCAGAAGGCGACGCTCATTCACGTTGCCAACTGCAACGTGCACCGTCTCAACCCCAAGTTCCGTGCACTCTGGAAGTAGTCACACCCCACTTTTCTGACTTCCCCATGCCCTGTGTCCAGTTTTCTGTTGTGTTCTGTGAATGGTTTTGTTTTTTATATCTGTTTTGTTGAGTGGGTAACACCCAATATGTACTTCTGGTTATTACTAGATTCTTGTTATTTATCGATTGTTTATCGATTGTTATCTTGTTTGTTGTTTGATGATACCAGTGACGTCATCTAGATAAAAGAAAAGTTGAGATTGAGAGTTTCTATGATGAATGTAGTCTGTTTGGGTCTGTATGAGTCCACTTGCAAGGTTACAGCTCAATCCGATCGCTTTTATTGAAACTACAGTATCTTCTCCTGTCACAATGCTCGAGTAGGCTCCAGATTCGCTGTAGCTCCTTTTGCACCGATGAAGGGATTGACTTGAAACTCGGATATGTCATGGCCAGGGACCCATACAAACTTTGTATGAGCCCCGATTTTGAGATTTCGCTCCAGAAGGACCACCAGATGACGTGGCGTCGAGCGCTCTCAGACACCACAAATCGTGACGTCATCTAGATGAAAGATGAGATTGAGAGTTTCTATGATGAATGTAGTCTGTTTGGGTCTGTATGAGTCCACTTGCAAGGTTACAGCTCAATCCGATCGCTTTTATTGAAACTACAGTATCTTCTCCTGTCACAATGCACGTCGACTCGAGTAGGCTCCAGATTCGCTGTAGCTCCTTTTGCACCGATGAAGGGATTGACTTGAAACTCGGATATGTCATGGCCAGGGACCCATACAAACTTTGTATGAGCCCCGATTTTGAGATTTCGCTCCAGAAGGACCACCAGATGACGTGGCGTCGAGCGCTCTCAGACACCACAAATCGTGACGTCATCTAGATGAAAGATGAGATTGAGAGTTTCTATGATGAATGTAGTCTGTTTGGGTCTGTATGAGTCCACTTGCAAGGTTACAGCTCAATCCGATCGCTTTTATTGAAACTACTGTATCTTCTCCTGTCACAATGCACGTCGACTCGATTCGCTCCAGATTCGCTGTAGCTCCTTTTGCACCGATGAAGGGATTGACTTGAAACTCGGATATGTCATGGCCAGGGACCCATACAAACTTTGTATGAGCCCCGATTTTGAGATTTCGCTCCAGAAGGACCACCAGATGACGTGGTGTGCGGCGTTTTGAGACACTCCTAGGCGTGCCTACAAATCAATTTCAGAAGAGATTCTTTGCAGGAAAGTTCAATGTATGCATATCTATCCCCAATTCAATTTTTGTTGAGATCAGATCATTCTGGACCCCATTCCCAGATTGTTTCAGGTGAGTCGTGAGTGTCTCTCTCTCTGCCCGCGGGGGGCGGATCGCTGCCCTCTGCGCGTATGCCCCCCGCGCGTCTGGTTTCTCTGCACTCTAACTAGCCGCGACGAGAGACGGCAGTCCCGCTGCGATTTCGCTCCGCGATTTCGATTTCATGCGCGAGTGGCAAACTGCACATGGATAGACAGAGAGTGGATGTCGTGACAGATTTGAGCACTGTAACCTGCCGCAAAGAGGTACTATTACTGATTTTTGGTTGATCTGATAACTCATTTCAGCAATCGTGCGGCGTGATCAAAACTCGTCGATACCAGCGGAATCGGAAGAGCGACGAGTCCGCCATTGCTCACTACCACCTCGAATGTATTGACCAGCCCCGGCCAACCCACGAGACGGTCTTCAAGAACAAGAACCACCTCGTTATCATTGGACCCGACGAGGTACGGTCAGCTGACTGATCAACTGATTCGCTGATTACAGACTCTCTGCGTGCACACTGACTACGAATTCGACTACTATCACGAGCTCACTTGCTACTGTAAGACGGAAAAGGCAGCGTGTAATCTGGATGTGAGCATCTCTCTCTCCTCTCTCCCTTTCTCTATTCTTTCCGTGTTATAAACTTCAGATGTTCGTCAACTTTGCCCGAGTCTTTCCTTACTTCAAATACGACCGACACGGCGACCGAAAGAGGGGCTACTGGCACAATAATCAACACGCCATCGGTAGATCAGTAGATCATCGATGGTAGATCAAGCCCTTTCAGTTCCGGTGGTATACGGTTCCCTCTGTACCTGGATCCTTTTCTGTACCCTTCTATTCATGGAAAACAGTATTCCCTACGGACACGTGAGCCAAGCTCCGCCCACTCCAACCCCGCCTCCTTTTCAGAAAATGCGTCAAAAGTCCTTCTTCGTTCGACTCGTTTTCGCGGTCACCCACCCCTCCGTGCTCGTCAATCGGTCGTCTGGATTTCGTAAGTCCCGCCTACTCAAGTCCCGCCCACAGGTTCTTTCAGGTCCCGTCAAGGCGAAGGCGGGCGCTGTGAATGCGGTGGCGGGTGTGGAGCCGGCGCCTCTCTCCGATAACAATGAGGTAGAGGAACTGCTTTGATTTCCGTGAATATGCTAATCACTTACCACGCAAAAGGACACAGAGACCGCGCGATTGCGAAAATGAAGAGAAGCCCACGAATGCATGCGTAAATTTCAAATAGTGCGGAAACATTGCGCGCAAAATTTGAAATGAGTGGTGTACTACTACGAGCGGCGGAACTTGAACTTTCTCGACTGTATGAATCTGATATTTTCAGCCCAGCGCCGATCGATTCACTGGATAGACCAAATCTATTCCTCCCCAAATATCATTCAAAAATGTTTCGTATACCCACAATAAAAATGCTTATTTCTGGTTTTTGCGATGATTGTGGCTACATTTCAATGACCCATGAAGATGAATCAATATCACACCATTCGTTCACTTTTCCTCCAGGTCGCGCAAATAGCGACCACGTCGTCAGTTGTCTTCTTCTTTTTCTTTTTTGGTTGGATTATCTTTCTCCACCTGTGAATGGCAATGAACGAATCTACTCAGACTCAGATTCAGTTCGTGATTCCGTCCGTACCTGTTTACTTACTTGGTAAACTTTATGGTAACCTTTATTATCATAACTTCTGAAAAAAAATTGATACGTACAAAAAGAACAACCGCGCATCTATACAAACCGTTATAAACCAGGTATACTTATCACTAACTCCGCCACGCCAAGCCCCGCCTCTCTCACTTGGATACTCCGCCCACCACGATCTTGGTAGTGTCCTTCTTGAACAACTGCCCAGTGCGCTTCTTCGGAATCGTCTTCATGCGACTTCCAGTGTATTTGCGAGAGTCGTTCCTGCAATGCGCTCGCATAGCCCCGCCCATCGAGGCCCCGCCCACTCACTTGCTCATGTGCTTCTGGTCCCTGCATCCCTTGCCGCCCTCCCAAAATTGGGATTTGATGCGCGTCACCGACTCCTGACAGTTCGCACACGGCTTGTCCTTGTGGAACGGCTGGAAAGAAGCGGTTAGCGCCGCCCCTGTGGCCCCGCCCACCTGCTCTCGACTGCAGAATCCGCAGATCATTCTGTTGGCGAACTTCATTTCGTGGTCTGCCGCCTCTTTCTCGTCGTGGCACACATCGCACGGGTACACCTTGCCACAGCACGGGAACCTGATAGTAATAATAATAATAAACAATATTTGTATTGTTATATCATTACTTTAATTAGAGTATTGATCCAGTTGGGACAATTGCGTTAATTGAAAGCTACGCCTCCAACCGGTCTTCAACATACACTGAAGCATATCCAATACAAAACACAGCCCTACCTGAACCATCGATAGCTCTTCTTGTAATGTTGGCAGGTGCCCTGGCGGGCAGCGGCTGCCCGTCGATGATCGACACACGCTGCTTGTCTTCCTTCCGGGCGCGAGACTTGGGCAGGCGGGCCGCCGCGTCCCGGTCCTCACCCTACAAGCCCTCGGCATACTTCCATCACTCCATTATCCTCCCTCTCTCTCCATAACTTTACTTTATCACCTGTGAAACCACTCCTTGACACAGAAAATGCCAGTCTTTTCGACGACTTCCAAACACGCTGTTTGATCGCTTTTACGTAGCGTTTTGACAGTTACGTAGGCAGCTGAGAAGAGGCTGCCCGTTACTTATGAATGAGAGCAGAAAGTGAAACCGCTTAACTCTCGCCCTCTCTGCCCGCCCGCTCGAACCTGTACTCGGCTGAAGTCTCCTCGGAAGCGTATGGACTGTATGGTGAACTCGCAGAGCGTGTGGCAGCCGCGACACCAGCTCTTGTGACAAGCGCCGTAGTTCAGCTTCTGCAAAACATAAGCTTCACAAAAATAATCTGATTTTAAAAATGCGAAATTTAGACATATTTGAACATTTGAGCCAAAAATGGTAAAGACATCTATTTGAGTCGAAAAGGGAAAATAGTAAGCAATTTTTGGTTCTTACACTCTTCTGTTAGAGTTAAAGTGATTCCATATCACAACCACTGGAACACTTGAAAAGTACGAATTTCAATAGTATTGCAGCAAATACGAAACATGACCATAATTAAAGTCAAAAGATGAATGTTCTACAATGCCATGACGAAAAAGCAAATAGATGATTGAGATTGATATAATTTACTTCTTTTGAGATAGATACATTCAATTCAATTCAATTCAATTCAACATTTATCCGGTATCGCATTATGTGATCATAACTCAAACATCAATTATTCACAGAGTAGCGCCGGGAAGCATAGGTATTCCATCTTGTCGCGTCGGTGTCCGCGGCCACGTTCTTCCATTCCTCCTCGAGGGTCCTTCTATTGGATGGGATCGTCTTCTTGAATTCATCACTCCATTGTAGGTGAGGGCGACCAGGTTTGCCCATATTTGGCGGCTTCCAATCGATCACTCGTCTCGTCCAGCGGTCGTCGTCGCAAGTCATTAGGCGGCGGGCGAACCTCCACTTCTTTGTCCTTGCTTCGCACAGCACGTCTCGTAATCCCGTCTGCCGTCGTATCTCCTTGCACGGAACCTTGTCCAGTAAAGTCAGTCCGAGCATCTTTCTTTCCATTCTCCTTTGAACAGTCCTCAGCTTCTGTAGATCTTCTCTTCGAAGACTCCAAGTCTCGGCAGCGTAGGTGAGCGCGGGTAGAACTGCCATCCGAAACACTTTCCTTCGCAATCGCATCGGTGCGCTCTTCAGCATCAAGAACTGGCCATGGCGGAAGAAAGCGCCCCAGCCAGCCTGTACTCTCCTCGTCACTTCCACTCGGTCGTCAGTCATGAAGCTGAGAGAACGGCCCAGGTAGACAAATTTGTCCACGTACTCCACTTCTCCTCCGTCTAGTCGGATGCTCTTCTTCGGCCCGTTGCTCATCACCACTGTCTTCTTCCTGTTCACGTACAGTCCGTAGTCGCTGCTCTTCTCCGCCAGTTCCTCCAGCATCCTTTCTGCAGCTGAAGGTGAGCGTGCAAAGAGGATGATGTCATCAGCATAGCACAGATGAGTCAGCTTCTGTCCTCCAATATCCAGTCCGGCTCCAACAAAATCGAAGTCCAGTTTGGCACAGATTTCAGCGAGCACGCAGTTGAACAAATGCGGCGATAGCGGGCAGCCTTGGCGAACTCCTTTCTTCACTTCGATTTCAGCCGGTGTCCCTCGAACATTCACCTTCGTCTTGCCGTCGTTGTAGATGCTCTGCAGCAGTCGGATGTAGGCGGGGTGCACTCCACATCTCTTCAGCGCAAGCCACGTGTCGTTGTGTTCGATCGAGTCGTAAGCCTTGGCAAAGTCCACGAAAACAAGGTAGCCGTGGTATCCGTGGCGATAGAGCTTGTAGATCACTTCGCGCGTCACCAGAATGTGGTCGTTGCAGCTGAATCCTCTCCGAAAGCCGGCCTGCTCCAGCGGCTGCTGCGCCTCCAATGACGGTTGTAGTCGAGCGAGCACAGTCCGCATCAGCAGCTTCAGCAGCGTCGAAGACACAGAGATCGGCCTGTAGTTGCCGATGTCGAGTGGGTCGCCCTTCTTGTACAGCAGCGATACCAAGGAGTCGGCCATGTCGTCAGCGATCCTCCCTCCAGTGAGACAGGTGTTGAACAGCGCGGCAACGTACTCCAGCAGAATCGGCGGCGCGTATAGCAGGCTCTCCGTCGATATCCGGTCGGGTCCGCGGGCGACATTCCTCTTCATCAGCACCAGCACTCGACGAATCTCCTCGGCAGTGAACTCCTCGGGCAACGGGCCATCCACGTCAAATGGCGGAAACGGCAGCCAGCCAGTGTCGAAGAGCGCGTTGTAGAAGAGGCAGATGACGTTGCACACATCAGAGGGGCGAGTGGCGATCGTGTTGTCGACAGCTCGCAGGCTTCCCATCAGTGTCCTCGAAACCTCCTCTCCTCGCAGAGCCTTCCGTGACGCTATTCCTTTCTTATAGAGTGCCATGTGTCGTTTCTCCAGGTCCTTCTCGATGGCGGCTCGAATTGCCTTGTTCAGAAGTGTGAGAGAGATCCTGGAATTGACGTCGTCCTTCCGTTGCAGCAGCTTCCGTTGTCTGAACAGGTCCAGAGTAGTGGCTGACAAACGTGGGTCGCGCGGCATCATCGTAGACGTAGTCCATTCCGCAGTCTTCACCGTCGCACACAGGGTACGGTAGTGTACCGTAGCATCCGACGAGCGCGGCAGCGGCGTTCTCGACAGCAGCTCTTCCATCTCCTTTCTATACTCTCTCCAGTTCGTCCTCCATCTTCCCTTCGTCTTCGGCTTCTTCTTCGGCAGGTGAACTCGCAGCTCCATCCGGACCATCCGGTGGTCGGACCGGAAGTCGAACTGGTTCACGACTCGGCAACTCCGTACTCCGTCCAGATTCCGCATAAACACGAAATCATAGCAAGAGTGGGTACCTTGAGCCGATCTCCAAGTCCAGAGTCGTCCCGTTCGGTTCCGGAAGTAGGTGTTTCCGGCGGCCCATCCGTTGCTCTCGAGCCACTCAGCCAGCATGTCTCCTCGTCCGTTCCTCGTACCGTATCCATAGAGTCCAGCGCAGCGTTCAGAGTCCACGATCCGACTTCCCAGTGATGCGTTCATGTCGCCGAGGATTACTGCGCGGAAACGGCAGCGAACCCCGGATTCGGACCGACGAACGCTTACCGCTCCACCACCCCGGAGGCTCTCCTGCCTGGCACCGGGGCGGGTGCAATCACCCAAGGCTTCCAGCGTCCTTTCATACTCCTCGTCAGTGTACGCAGTGGTCGGCATGTACACGCAGACCACGCGCAGTGTGTAGTTGTCCATGTCCAGGTCGACGTAGCACAGTCGGGCCGAGACGGCGGTGAATCCGATGACTCGGTCAGCGTAGGCGGGGCTAATGAGGAAACCCACGCCATGCTTCTTCCCTCCTCCACTGTGGTAGAACTCGTACCGGCTCCGGTTCAGCAGACGTTGTTCGGGTGCGTCGCGCTTGACTTCGCATAACCCGAGAACGTCCACTTTCACCTTCTGCACGGCTTCTTCGATCTCCAGTAGTCTCCTCTCTGTCCGGAGAGAGCGGGCGTTGAGGACGGCGATGTTGATGACGTCCTGTTGCTCCATCGGGCTTCTCTGTGCGGGCCCAGTCGTGCTCACAGAGGAATCCAAACTTGCGGCGGCGACGGCCGGTGGAGCGAGAAATGCACCCGACCGACCGCCGTGACGAAAAGAAATGGAATGGAATGGAATGGAATTTCAGTGGTAGATACATTCAAAATCAAATATCAACACGCCGACTCACATGCACGTCGTCCACCTTGTTGCACGCGAGACACGCGAACCTAAATTCAAAATATGAAAGGAATCTCTCTCCCACTCTCCCTCTCTCTCTCTCTCTCTCTCTCTCTCTCTCTCTCCTTCTCTCTCCCTCTCTCTCCCCTCTCTCTCCCTCCCCCCTCTCCCTCCATCTCTCTCTCTCTCTCTCTCTCTCTCCCTCTCCCTCTCTCTCTCTCCCTCCCTCCCTCCCACTTCAACGAGCTGGCCAATAGATTGCAGTCGACCGGCTTGCATCCTCTCGCATCCAGACCAGCCAGTACGGGAGACGTCTCGTGCACCAGAAGGGGTTTCAGTCTGAAAGGGAAGGTGAGTTGGAGAGAGAGAGAGAGTTAGATAGAGAGAGAGAGAGAGAGAAAGAGAGAGAGGTACAAATAGACAAACAGACATGCATACATAGATATAGAGAAGGAGAGAGAGAGAAAGAGAGAGAGAGAGAGAGAGAGAGAGAGAGAGAGAGAGAAAGAGAGACTCACCTGAGACTCTCCGCCGTGGTGCACCGGGGGCACCTCCACCCTATCGGCCTGTCGTTCGCCGGCACGTCGTGATCCGTGTCCGCCCCACAGCGAGAACACGAAAACAAACCAACATTATATTCTATTTTTTTCCACTTCCCTTGTTTTAAATCTTGCAACTCAATATACTTTCATCGTCTCAAAACACACGAAAAATACGCACCTATTAAACAGATTGCATTTAGACAGTGGCTATTTAATGATTTCCATTCCCATTCATCAGTCACTAACAAAATCCACTTGACCCACCGTGACAGACACGTGAAGACTGATCGGCTCGAGGCTGGCAATGTTGCCACTCGCATTGTTCCACACCACAACCACCTCGATCGGCAGGTGAGGGTCCAGTACCTGGGGAGGGACCATTGACAGTGAGAGAGAGAGGGAGAGGGAGAGGGAGAGAGAGGGAGAGAGAGAGAGAAATAGAGGGAGAGAGGAAGAGACCACCCACCTCGGTGGCTTCTCCCTCTAACTGCACAGCTGCCAGCTGACAGGCGAGAGCATCGCCTCCCGGTGTGGACAGAAACACATTGGCTGCCAGGTCCTCGCCCTCCTCCTCCTCCTCCTCTTCTCCTTCTCCTTCTCCATCCTGCTCCTGCTCCTTCATTTCCTCCTCCGTGTTATCCTTATCCGGCATCACCAGTACGATTCCAGCCGCCTGAAATCCATATCATCTCTCTCTCTCTCTCTCCCTCCCTCTCTCTCTCTCTCTCTCTCTCTCTCTCTCCCTCTTCCCCTCTACCCCCCCCCCCCCTCTCTTTCTCTCTCTCCTCTCCTCTCACCTGCGCTTCCATGACCATCTTCGTCTTCTTCAGGCCTTCTACGAAAATGTTCAAAATGTTGCGATCGATCCACCTGAACCTATCCAGTTGGCTCCCGCCCATTCAAGCCCCGCCCACCTCACGAGCCACTTGCCGCAGTTCTCGTACGCGTCCGCTCTCTCGTACTGCTTCCAGTGATCCTAAACAAAACAAGTAAACAAATGTAAACAAACAACAAACAAACAACCTGAATGGCCTGGTTCATAGCGGCGGTGGCGTGCTTGGTGAGAATCTGCGGCAGTCGGTGGTTCTCTTCAAAGAGAGGCACGGCCGAGGGGGCGGAGACTGGGTTGGCGGGGCCGAGCGAGAAACACAGCTGCATCACAGCCACGTCGAACGGCTGCAACGTTTTTGAACAATTTTTTTAAAGACGGTTACATGTTTCAACTTGTCATAACATTCGAGTAATACGACGAAAGTCTCTAGTATAGTTCTATAGTAACCAATCGTAACTACATTACGGGAATGGATACGTTTCAGCAATCACTTTAGTCATGCGCCAAAAAACGCCGAGCAATTAATATCCGTTGCATTTTGAAAAGAAAGAAAAAACAAAAGCAAATAAAACCTGACTGACCAACTCGGGATCCTGTATCTCGTATTTGAAGCGGATCAGAGTGTCCGCTCCATCTTCGACCAGCCTGCAAAAGACCGCCAATAAGAACACTAACAAAAAAACAGCTCCCACTAATCTCTCATCAGATACATACGGAGAGACACAAGGAGAGAAACTATGCATGATCAAGCGAAACCAGTGAGGCGGCGGGAAGTACTATCATGTGAAGCAACTATGGCGCGAGGAGATACCAATTGGCATGGACGCAACGCAAAGAAAAAAAACCCGGAGCTCTACACGTCAAGAATGGTACTCTTATGGTCCAGGAATGATTATCGATCCGGTATCGTCTTCCCACCACTAATCTCGTCAGCCTACTTGTCTTTCCCCGGCGTTCGCCTATGTATCTAGTATCTTAGGCACTACTGTATGTTTCATATCATCATGATTGTGTTGTCATATTCAGATATAACGATTCCGGATAACCGATTGATTGATTGATTGATTGATCAAGCGTTCCAAGTCTCTGATGTCGGACAACGGACGGCGTCATGCTTTGCTATCGCACAAGTGACAGTGGGTGGATGGGGAACGCTACCGGCTCAGAACAAACGTCTCTCTGTAGAAACACTCACTTGCAGCCTGCGAATCGGCGCTTGAAGTAGTGCAGCTCCGAGTCGCGCATCTTCTTCTGTTCATCCCCACCCTCTGACGCGGCAGGAATCGTCACCTGAAGTCTCTCTCTCTCTCCCTCTCTCTCTCTCTCCCCCCCCCTCTCTCTCTCCCTCTCCTCCTCCTATCCTCTTCCCCTCTCCTTCTCTTTCACTCCCTCTCTCTCTCCCTCTCTCTCTCTCTCTCTCTCTCTCCCTCTCTCCCTCTCTCTCTCTCTCTCTCTCTCCCCCCCCCTCTCTCTCTCTCTCCCTCTCCTCCTCCTATCCTCTTCCCCTCTCCTTCTCTTTCACTCCCTCTCTCTCTCCCCGCCCACCTTCTTGGGAATGACTGGTTGGGGTCTGGGCGGGAGCAGGGCAGTCGGCGGCTGGACGATAGAGACTCCTTCGGGCAGAACCGGCGCATCCGACTTGGCTAAAAATGAAAAATGTCTTCGCATTATTGATCCGTAACAAACACTTCTAGCCGTAGCAAACCGGAAACGTATTCAGCACAATAGTCAGTTTGAATAACTCATTTTGATTGAAACCGCTAAATCATTTCAAACACACACGTTTTCATTTTCACGAACCTAGTCCGAATAAATCAATCAATTAGCCACCATCCACTCACCGGGGTGCTTGAACTTGCAGGTATCGCCTGCCGGGCAGTCGCCCGCCTTCCAATAGCGACACACGCGCACTCGCGGCTTCCTCTCCCTCCTCTCCGCCACTGCTCCGCCACTCTGCTCCTCCTGCTCCACCGACTTCTCCCCGCCATCCTCCTTCTCCTTCTTCTCCACCTTGGGCTTGCGCAGCGGCCGCGGACGGAACTTGCGGAACTCGCGCCTCTCCGATTGTGCTTGGGCTCCGAGTCCTTTGGGTGGCGGCCTGAACACTTGATCTTGCCCATCACTAACTTGGTGAAGATCTTTGAAAACAGTCGCCGCTATTACACCACTCCGCTGTCTCTGACTTCTCGCAAGTCACCGCCACAAAAACCCTCGCGATACCGTGCAGTATTCACCCAACCGGGAACCTTTCGATGCTGCCACATGGCGGAAGGCGCGAAAAAGCGCGGGCAAATGGGCGCATGCTGGTCTATAAAGGTGGCAGCCGCCGCTCTCCATCCACCCATCCAGGAATGAAGGTGTTCGCTGTTCTGCTCGCTCTCCTCGGCGCTGCTTCCGCTGTCCCCGTCTACATGGGAGGCATGGGTGAGTGCGAGCTACAGTACCACTTACATTACCACAATGATGACTTGGACACCGTGAAACTCTAGTCGCCGCAATAGTGATCGAGAAAATCGCGCCATTCACATGCAAACAGTAATACATTAAAAGCTAGATTCATTTCTCATGTCGAATGGCATTCAGGCGGTGGCGGTATGATGGGAGGGATGGGAGGAGGGATGGGCGGCGGATACGGCGGCGGACGAGGCATGGGCATGGGCATGGGACGTGGTGAGTGCACAAGCTCTCTCCACTGGTATATCAGCCGCACCCCCACATGTAATGTTAGCATGATGGTTGATTTGATAGCACACACAATCCTACAGTGAGAAATGGATGACTTTGTCTCAATACCTATAGTCTAGTACAGTACTGGACTGCTGTTGATAGACGTGACATCGCGTTCTCTCCACTCCATTCTCTTTCTATCACTTCACACTAAATCTCCAAACAGACCCATATTCAAAATGCAACATCCGAATGTTCTTCTACCGTCCGATTGCAGGCGGGGGTCGCTTCGGCCCCGGAATGGGCATGGGCGGCAAGACCGTCATCACCAAGACCACCTTCATGGGTTAAACAGCGCGTGGATAAAGTATTTCGAATCCCTCCTGATCTTATCATCGATTACTAATCATGGACTGAACAATTTGGACAATGAACACTTTCATCGAAAAACGAATATTTTGCCTCTTATCAGCGAGTAGCGAGTGTGTAATTAGAGTACTTTCTAATATTTTTAAAACTCTATTTTAATTACCAATAAAGTTAAAACATTCAGTAAAACTATGCGCACCTCTTGTGCTTCTCCTTGGCTCCTGCTGCTCCTTCTGCTCCGTCTCCCTTATTCTGCGTCTTCTCCTTAGATTCATCCATTCTACAACAGACAACACAATTGCAACCCAACCCAGTCACAAGCACGGTCTGATAAGATATTCGCATCGTTCAAAACGAGTCCGATCACTCTCACAAAACACAATCTCATATTTATTGAAAATATTTATTGACACAGTTCTTCAAACATGCCATGGAGCAACAAACCACAAGTATATGAAACATCCATATCAATAGAACTCTGGTCCCAATTTCTTCTCTCTTTTTCCGAATGCGAATCCATTTTCGTTCACAAACAGTCTCACTCCCATAATTGATCACAATATAATTGACCCATAATTGATCACAAAGGTTTGCAGAAGCTCGATATGTGTGGTGGCACATAGTGTAGAGGCTATTCCTGGCAATGCCAGCAGCGATGCCAGGAGGAGCCTCTATACCTCGATCCCTATTCGGCTTGAAGCACGCGGGAAAGTGTCTCCCAATGCGGGAAAATAGGCGGGAAATCACAGCGTACAAACCAAACTTCTCCGCCAATCTGATCTATATGGCTTTAGTTTCTATCCTCTTCAGTCAGCCAATTCACTTTCCATTTGTTGATTAAAAATACTGAAGCACAACTATTTCAGGATGACCTCCAAAATATATTCTGTTCGCGCGTGGTGCGCCGAACAGTGGCAGCAGCACGCGACCGCAGAGAACATGCTATTGATGTGAGTTTTTTGATAGTAAAGGGAAATTTTGTATCATCACTCAACGGGAATGACACTACAATTCCTAAACATAAACCAGTATTGCGATCATTTTTCAGTGTTGCGTTCATCTTCTGCGCCACTATGATGTACCTGAGAGAGCTGCAGAAGGCCCAGCAACAGCGACTCCAGGACTTCGTAAACAGCAACCCCCGCTTCATCTTGTGTCAAAACCCCATCATCATTCCCGAATAAGACAGTCCCGGTCTATCTGCGATTATCCTAATAAAAGCTTCATTTTATAACTCATCAAGTTTCCGTGCTCATTATTGGTAGAAAATCAGTACTATTAAACATGTCGAATCAATCTTTGACATATCTTCAAACTCAACCTTTATTCTTCCCGAATTCTCAGAATCATTCCAGAATCATGTTTTCCATTCTTCTCGCTAGAAAGAGCTCAATCTAGTCAGATATTTCACATCGATTCAAACAACTTCACAATCAAACACAAAACATGGCTCGCCTCGGCCTCCGAAATGCATCATTCGAATCAGACGGTCGCACCAGAATCCATTGGCGCTAGCTGTCAGCAAGGGTTAGAGAGGATGAAGCCATCTGATCCGAACTGATCCTCTTCTGCACAGGTTAGTAATTCACCTTACTCTTCCAGTTCGTACCAGATGTAAGGCATTGTGTAGCGCCAATACCTATTTTGCGGTTTCCCTGTACACGCCATCGCTGATGCGATCGAATGTTTGCTGTTTTTTTTAGATAAAACATTTTCGACTACTGTCATCTCACCCCCATTGCCCCAGGGATAATTGAGAAAAAAAAACTTCTATTAACAATGTCTTTCACCTAGCCATGCAATATGGAACAATTGTGCAAGTTGGCCAATACATGAGTAGGATTCAAGACAACTCCTGCCAAATAAACATCACATAAAATATGAATCAAGATCACTCACTGCGCCCTCCCTGCAGCAAAACTGCGCAGTGAAGTATAACTATAAAAAGCATGTGGTTTATGCGATGTGGTTTATGCAGATTTACAAACCTTCGCATTTCACATAGAAATGGTGATAGGCCCTGGGACTAGTGATGCTACTGATTTGTAAACCAATCTGGCAGAGAAATAACCATCTCAAATCGTAACAGATTCGAGAAATTCTTTGTCAAACAGAGAAATGACCGAGCCAAATTTTCTGGTATCAGAAAAAAATCGAAAACCAACCGGTCTTGGCAAAAACCATTTTTTGTAGTAAATTCTAATTTCTCATTTGTGGTCATTTTCCGGTTTGATGTTTGCGCTCATTGTTTCCTCTCTTCCACTCATTTCACGACCGACAAAACCAACCAAAACAGGCCTGTTACAAGTTACAATGAGTAACAGAAACAAAACTTTTTGCTTCTCATGTCCGAAACCAAAATTTTCTGTTATTGACCATGACTGGGCCAAAACTTCTTGGTTGAAAAGACGCTGTTATCAGAAAATGACAGAAAATATTGGCTAGCCAAACGAAAACCAAAATTTTGGTACCCTCACTACCTGGGACCCAATTATTCAGCTCATTCACATAAGATACGTCTCCTTTTGCCAATAGGGCGCCATAAGCAACGATTACATCATAAAAGAATTGCAACATTCCTTCAAGCAAGGCGGGAAAAAAGGCGGGAAAATACATATTACGAGTCTAATTGTATCGGTCGTTGTCATTCATATTCATGCAGCTTTTATATCATCTCTACAAATTTTCTCTGATTATTTGTTGGCCATACAACCTAGTGCCGGTTACGAACAAAGGGCAGAGTGATGACTGTGACAGACTCAGATCCAACTGCGGTTAAAAAGCTCGTAGTTGGATCGTATCACAGTCATCACTGTCACAGGCATCACTCTGCCAACCTACCCTTTGTTCTTAACCGGCACTAGGTTGTTGTGCGTGTTTGATGATTGATGCTTTATGGATAAATCATTATTATTATTATAAGGAATTGACTAAAAGTACAATTATTTCAGAATGACTTCCAGTTTCAAAGTATCTTCTGTACGCGCATGGTGCGCCGAAAAGTGGCAGAAACACGCGACCGCAGAAAACCTGCTATTGATGTGAGCTAATAAGGCATATATGCTCCTATTAACCTACTATACTATATTAATATCTCAACATTCAGTGTTTCGTGCATCTTCTGCGCCACTATAATGTACCTGAGGGAGCTGCAGAAGGCCCAGCAACAATACCTCGAAAAGATCGCACGCACCAATCCCCGCTTCATCAAGTGTCAAAATCCCGTCATCATTTCATGATGAAACATAATTCCACTCGTTACTGTGATTATCCGATTATCTCAATAAAGCTTATTTCATTACTCATCGATAGTATCCGTGCTCAACATTCAATGGTAAACATGTTTGAGTATATCTGACACCACCAATACTACACACCTACACCTACAAGATTATCAAGTGAGATAGTTCGCGGGGTTACAGTAGAAAATTGGACTTCCCTTTAGTCCCATATCAGATCGTGAGATAGAGCGCGCGATTCGACCGGAAAATCGATTAAAGGACAACTAAAACCAAGAGACCGCGCCACACTAGCCTTTTCCCGCGCCTATCTCACTGGTTACTGATTTTTTTTAAACTGACCCCGACTGTCAATAGCACAAATTGTGAGCTAAGCGGCGACTAGACACCTACACCTACACCACTAGCATTGAGAGGGCAGCGATGGGACGTTCAGAAATCGGATACAACACGTAAAGACATTATATCAAGAAATAAGAGAGATGTAGAGAGACCTATGCCAACGAACTGGCAGACAAGCGGATCGTTGCCTGGAGTGGTGAAAAATGCAATTATCTTCTTCTCCATCCTCCTTCTCATCACAAGTGATTCTGATGATCAGGACTACCCAAAATATACATGGTAAGACACTAAAGACCGACCAGTTCTGATCTACAGGCGCGAAACTGAACAAAGGGCTGATCTACCAAGGCTACGCGGGAATGAGATCAGCACAGACAGCGGCCATTTGTCACGGTCTTTTTTTGAAAAAAATATTCTGCGTAACACTTTTTAAGCAGCTATTAAGTTCCCAAAAAATGTAAAATAATACAAAATGAATGTCGAAAAATAGCGAAAAAATGCAGAAAAATGTCCAAGAAAATGTCAAAAAATATTGTAAATTTTTACATTCTTTGCGCGCCCCATTGCCAAAATGTCGAAAAATACGAAAAAATGTGTTTTCGGGAATTTTACCATTTTTTGAACATAATAGCTGCTTTACATTCCGTTTTACTTCGAATATAAACATAATGACTGCATATAATGTTTCAAGAATGTCCACAACGGTGCAGCACAAATTCAGCAGTGACATTCACTCCACCCCTTTCCTCAACGACCAGCCCCTCACCTTCTTTGGGAAGGCGTTCAAGAGCATCAAGAAGTTGATCCGAGAGAACTGGAAAACACGGGGACGGAACTTTCGTCCGGGTTCGTCCGGACGGGTTGATGAAAAAGCGCGCCCGCTGGACAATTCAAGTTCCGGTCCGTGAGAAAATAGCGCGGGGCCTGGTTGGTTTTCAGAGCGGCCCTGTTTTTTTAGGGACCCCGGACATCATGAATCAGAGTGATCGTGTTGGGACCTTTTTTCTTTTTTTGAATTGTTTAGATGAATTTCGTTTCATGATTGATTTACTTTTAATGTATGTTTTGTTAATAAATCATATTATTATTAAATATTTATTTACACTGATTATTTCTCATCAGGCGTGGGCGCCTAACCCAATGCCCTACCCACGCTCTCTTCAAGAGAAAGAGAAAGCGGGCATCAAAGGGCAAGGGCGGCGCGGAGGTGTCGTATATTCGATTGTCTTACGAAGCGAATCCACACCTTCGACTTTCTATTCCTTCTCTAAGGGAACGCAGTGTGCCGGATATGCAAGATGGAGGTTAGCTATTATTATGTTCGGCTAATTGGATATTTAATTGTGATTTAGGTGTACGTACTGCCGTCGAGTTGAAGATGCTTCAAGGCATGCCCGTGGCAACGGAGCTGTCCTGGGCAACCAAAATGGAGCAAAGGTCGCAACTATCAGAGTCACTGACGCCGGAGAGATTCTGGATGACCCTGATTCGCTGGGACTGCACAAGTGTGGTCTACCTGGTATCATACCCGATTCCATGAAGGTATGTTTTCATTTTTCTTTCTGTTGTGTTTACTATGTTACAGGAGTTTTCGCAGCGGGAAATCTACAAGCTGAGTGGATCGATTGTGAAGCAAGTGTCCGCTTCTCCTAGAGAATACAGCATGTCGGAAATTCGTTCTTTGTGGAACGCTCGACAGCAACGTGGTCTTACGGACGACGAAATGGTAGGTACATTTTTGATTTACTAGCGTAAATCGTTTTACAGAACGCATTTATGAGAGAGCTCTATCAAAGAGACTTCTACCGATCACTGCGAAAGAGCCGACAGAAGGTGAGTTTTTTAGTAAAGATTTTTCATTTCTTTGAATGTTTTCAGCACTCCGCCGACGGAATGGCTGACATGGAAAATATTCCAGACGGAATACGATTTCTACGTGATTCAGACTTTCTCGTACACTCATCTGCCGCGCTCACTGTGTTCATCGACAAGGCGACATGTGAAAGGTGGCACTTTTTTCACGAGTTAATAACTGGTATTCAGTCTCGCACGAACGAACATCGACGGGATTTCTGGAGATGGGTGCTTCAGGCTGGTGCCCCGATCGATGCGCCCAAACGGGCAGCTATACCTACTTTCTGCTGTCAAGGTTAGCTCCGATTTGAATTGTTTTCTCTCAAATTGCAATTCCAGGGTCACACCTGTGTGCCTTTTGTATGGGCGTTCATGACAAGAAAAACTACTGACGCCTATTTGGTATGTGATGTTTTTTTTCGGTTTACGGCATATTTGCAGGCTCTTTTCCGGATGGTGCGTAGGCATCTCCTGCTCACCAGCATGAACCGGAAAATAGACGCGTCACTGGTTGTGTTTGACTTTGAGGTGAGCGCGATTTCCGCCTTTCGGCGAGTTTATCCTTCCGCAGAGGTTCGTGGTTGCTGCTTCCATTGGGCAAGGGTGAGTTGTTGTTGTCCTTTTTTTACCCAAAAATTAGTATAATGTGTCGCTCAGAGTATAAACCGGAAGGCTTCGTCTTTCATCGGAAAGATCAACATGCAGAAGTACCGCGCGATCAGGAAGTGGGTCGGCCGTCTCCGCGCAGCCGTTTTCGTCGGGCGGTCGCAGGTGATGAATCACAGTGAGTGTGTAAAATTGGAATATTTGTTGTTACTTATATATGTACAATGTTATTTCCATGTGTGTTCTCTGCGCCGCGCAACACGACCAGCCACATTCCTCCGTCGGTCCTCAAGAGGTGCGAGCGCATGGAGAAGTACCTCCGGAGAACGTATCTTCATCACAGAGTGAGTACTTCTGTTTATCATTTTTGTTTATTTATTTTTATTTAGAGTTTGACAAAAGTACTTCAGGTATTCTCCACAATGTGGTCGCACACCGATGCTCGCTCATTGCGAACTTCGAACCAGTCAGAAGCTCTCTTTTCTGCCATAAAGAACAGAACAGGTAAATATGTAATTTATATTGTCTGTTATTCACTTTCGGATTGCAGCCAACTATCCCCGCTTCGCTCGCGTTTATGATGCTGTTGCCGCGTTTGCCGACAAGGCGCGCAGCAATGCGGAAACGTGGGAGGGAGGCCAATCCGTGCAGTGCTGGCGGCCGAAGCGGCGTCAGAAGAGAGACAGAGAAGTACGGCGGCGTCTTAGCCGGTTTCGATGGCAAGTCCTTGCTGGACGAGTTCACTCACACAACAAGGTGATCACGTTTCTAAACCAAATGGCATCATTCACCGTCAGTGATACCAGATGATACGGTTTCTCGTGCGAGTATTTCTGTTGCTTTCTCATAGTTGTCTCATAGTTTCCTGTTCACGTGCACCGTATCTCACTCATCCTCTTATCTTGATTCCTTCGGTGATTCGTTTTCATGCTCATTTGCTCATGTTATTCACATTTGTTTATCACTCAATTGTTACCTCATCGTTGTTGATTTTTGTCATATGTTGTCGCGCGAAAAAATAAAACATTAAAAATGAAAATTGTTCTAGTTTTCTTCAAAGCGTGTACCGATCAGCTGTTTATTGACTTCTTAATATCATTCGACGATTCCTAACGACAAATATTGCTATTTTTAAAAGGTCTCGCCGCGAAATGCATGAAATACCGTACCGCACCTCCCAGCTCCACAAGAAAGGTCAGTTAATTTTCACTGATAACATATCATTGTGCTTGAGTAGTTTGCATTGATGATAACGTGCATTACTGTACCCGTATTACAGGAATGTACTGCTCTCTCCCGTAGTACAAGGCGTTCGCCTATCGCCACATGGTCGAGTCCGGTTCCAAGAAGGTCGACGCGTTCAAGCCGGTAGAGATCGGCATGTGGTACACGGATCTCAAGGAGGGATACGTGGCAGTCGACAATGAGTACATCAAGATCTCACCAAGGCCAGCTACCCTTCAATAGAAACTAATATTTCGCTATGTTAAAGTTTTTTTGTTGTCGTGTATCTGTTTATTCAGTTAACCATTTTTTTGTTATCCAGTTTACCAATTTTCTTGTAATTTTTCATATGACAATCGGACAATTTATTTTTCATATGACAATATGAGAATCTTTCTTTATTCAGGTTGTTTTCTAGTTTATCAATGCTAATACAATTGGCACCAGTTCGTATTTGTTGTGAAACTTTTTCCCGCTTAAAATTTTGGCCCGGTTTTTCGAAACAACGCGCCTTGTTTTCGTTGAAAAAACGGCCCCGCGTCGCTGGGTCTTTGCGCGCGGCCTATCCGGAGTGGGCCCGTTTGTTTTACGGTCCGCTCTGTGTCACAAAACGGGGCGGAGCGCTGGCTCTTTATGGAGTACCCGGACGAAAGTTCCTAGACCCGGAAAACAGCCCTTTTCTCGTGAGTATTCGTTATTCATATACGTTTTTGACATAGTTTTATCTTGCGCTTTCAGATGTGTTTGTCTCATCGGTGCAATCAGCGTCGACCAGATCAAGAACCTGTTCAAGAACGAATCCAACACCGTCGTCAACGTGCAGGTTGCTCCTTGCCCCCCTTGCCCTCCCTGCCCCACTGCTGGTTATTAGATAAACTTTGTTTCAATGTTTTAAACGTTGTTTTGAGTTTTTGATATTTTTAGTTTCCAGGAGGAGAACCGCAATATCTCGTCAATTGAATGCTTGATATCCTGAGGCACTTGATTTCGTAGTGTCATTATAATTCAGATCGCTTCAGTAAGAGTTCATTTCGAACGCATGTGAAACCATGCAATAGGAGGAATGAAATTTTCTCACTTCTAAGTGGCTCGCTCGCTGGTTTAACTATCGCTGCTCACAGAAAGTTTTGCCGAAACGATAACATATAATAATAGTAATAGTTAATCTATAGGCGCAGATATAACACAAAACACAAACATGGAAATATTAATTATTTAAGGACGAGAAGTGAACTCACATGTCTGCCTTCTGCACACCCCATTTGACATCTTCAAACTCAATCTACTCACCTTTTTCCTGTTGAATTCACGGACTCCAGTACTATTCAGCTTGATAGAAACAGCTCAATCAACTAGCCAGATATTTAACATTGATTCAAACAATGTCACAATCAAACACAAAACAACAGACCAATCGAATAAATATTTATTTGTACAGTACACTCATACAAATATCACATGAAGCGTGCGTGAGTCGTGGGCACAAGCAATACATCAATAGATCTAATCATTATTACTGTTCGATATCATCATGCAAAAACAAGGAAAGAAAGAATCACAAAGCACACAATGACGTCATAGGCCGTCCAGATGACGTCACACCCCCTGACGACGTCTACTTGTTGATGAGCGAGCTGAAGACGTTGTGCATGTCGAATTGCGGCATCGTCCACGCAGTGCCGTCCGTCCTGCAAACATGGCACATAACAATCACGTTTCAGCAATGTTTAAAATATATAAAACATGAAACAATACAAAAATACGTTTCAACAAATCATACTACATGAAACAAGATGAAATGGGTTAATCCAGTGATAGAGTAAGACACGCACCGTCCCCTCTCGAACAGCTTGAGCAGGTATTCGTCGTTGCGGGGGTGCAGCTTCACGTGAGACAGAGCCTCCTCAGCGATTGACCTGCAACGCGACTCTCTCCCCCCCCCTCTCTCTCTCTCTCTCTCTCCCTCCCTCCCTCCTCACCTCGCCTCGTTCCTTCCCACATCCTCTCTGCACTGCAGCATCGCAGTGAGCAGCTCCACCGACACATCCGGGAACTTCCGACCGAATCCCGTCACTTCCAGAGACAGCAGCGACTCAAACACGCACACCAATCAAATCAAATCAAAGAAAACGTATTCCATAACCCCAAATTCGAATCCACTCTCTCTCTCTGTATACGCAACTGAGGACCAAGCAATCAGAAACTCTTAAACCAAGTTTCGGCAACCCTGAAATAGCAACCAAGGAAGTTCCGGGGGCGACCCTCATCCTCCGACTCTCACTCTTCCGGGCGGCGGCTGGCTCGCCTCCTCTCCGAAATGCATCATGCGAATCAGACGGTTCACCGTCGCACCAGAATCAACTGCGGCCAGCTGTCGGCAAAGGTTAGAGAAAGTTATGGCCAGATATCTGACCCGAATCGATCCTCGCTGTCTTTCGCACAGGTTAGTAACTCACACAATACCTATTTTGCGGTTACTCTGTACACGCCGCCGTTGATGCGATGGAATGTCTGCAGACCACCCACGATGCTTCTCTCCAGCCCCGCTCACCTTATCCTTGAGTCCGATCTAGAGTTTCGTTCGGCTGCCGAAATGACGACCGAAAAATCGACATTTCGGCAAATGATGACCGATTTCGGAATTTCCGAAATGGCCGATCCCGAAATCCGATCTGTTCGGCAATGACCGAACCGAAGTTTCGGAAACCGTTTCGGAATCGTTCGGCGCGGCCGTTCCTTTCGGCCGCGCTTTTCGGAATTGCCGAAAAATATTAGAATAATTTCTGGAAGGAGGCATTTTCGCTTGACTCGACCGTGTTCACGAGTTGATAGTGGGGTATGAGTGAACCATCGGTGAGTTACATTTCATCAATATCATGCAAATGTGTTTTTCGAAATTTCCGAAATGGCGCGACCCGAGTTCGGTCATTGCCGTTTCGGCGCGCACCGAACAGACGGTCGTTCGGTTCGGAAATTCCGAAAAGTGTTCGGTTATTTCCGAAACGGAAATTTCGAAATCGTCATTTTTCGGAAATGACCGTTTCGGAAATCGAACGAAACTCTAGTCCGATCACCTCGGCGATAGCCTTCAGCACCAGCGACAGATCCGACACCACCTCAAACAAAACGTTTCCTATATGAAATAAGTTACACATAATACACAAAATCAAATGACCGACTAGTAGAACAATGCCGTTTTCTTATCAGGTGCAAGAATGAAAATACTCACTAGCGCTTATCAGAGGCCATAGAGTAATGTAAAATATTAATGATATCATTCTACCGAGTAAAAATTTCCATTTCTCACCTAATTTCACCCTATTATCACGTTCACAAGTCCACTTAATGTGTACACATCACCAACCAATCTCAACAACAAAAAAAAACTCAATCTTTTCGAAACACCTTTCGCTATGCTAATGACACCGGCCAGTATCGCAGACCACCCACGAAGCCCCCACTGACGGGCAGGTCATCCATTGCCTGTGTGAGATGTTCGAACACGGCCTTGTACTTCTCGGCGTCCTTGTCCAGCCACGCGTGTGCCAGCTCCCTCTCCTGGTACGTGGCGAACGTCAGGCGTCTGCAACACACATGCAACATGCAATTGTTGTTTGTTGTTGTTTATCAGCCTGATTCCGACATGATCGGATAACACACACAATCCTGGCTGAAATCATGGAGAAACACTTCACAAGCCTGGAATATGTTGCGACCACGCAAAATTGACGAAAAAAATTCTATCAATAATATCTTTCACCTAGACAAGTTTACCAATACGCGATTGGAGCTTACCAATATGCGAACCCCTGTCAATACCAATTACATCTCACAACAGATGATAGGGGACCACCCACGACGCCCCCCCCCCTTCCTCACTCACCTGCTCTCAATGGCGCGCAGGTACTCGCCCACCACCTTGTACTCCAGCTCCATCACAAGCGCGCACCTGCAATTATCGATTTATTGATATTTCCTTATTCACTCCATTGAATGAACCCCTAAAACTTTCCATCCCTTGAACCTTTCTTGACGTTTTGTTTACACTCCACATCACCAATCCCTCTCTCCAAAAAGCTCAATCTTTTCGAAACCGTTCGACATGCTGATTCACCGGCTAATGCGCATTTAGCACCGATCAAATAATGTTGACGCTATAAATAATGTTGCTGCGACGTTAGCAAAAAGGGTCGCACGCACAGCCACATGTTTCGTGTCTCTACGTAATGCTTCACTAGATAACAACACTAATCGCTACTTCCTGAGATGATATTATAAGCCATGACATCGAATGGAACAGAAAAAAACGTCTACCAGGTCCTGCTGTATGTTTTAGAATTTGCACATGAGTGTAATCGAAAATTACAAAAAAAAACATCTTTCACATAATTGTTACGGACAGGTCCATCAAACTATGCGATTTTATTTATAATGAGGGCACAGTTAATAAAGTAGACGTAGACGATTACGTAGACGATTTCACTTATTTTAATTAATCAAGTTTCAAATACGTTTCGCCATTACATTAACATAAACCCATCTTCACAAATGTAATATTTGGAAAACATGGTCAGCTACACACATCAATCCATATGCATCGCATCTCGCAGCCCACGCACCTGATATGCGGTCTGAGGTGGAGGTAGTCCTCGTTGTAGTCGTGCAGCGTCATGCACACTGTCTCCACAGCGTTACAGCCTTGCAGCCTGCACGATACAACAAGTTTTCATTGTCTAACAAAATAATAGGAAACAGCAGAAACCGGATCTGCTCGACTTGGCTTTTGTGCTTGGCTAGGCTGTCTACCCACCACTTCCTGGTGAATATCTCGGCCAGGGCGGGCGTGAGATCCGCGCAGATCTCCTCCAGAAGACCGTTCACACTACAAGCATCACTCGTATTCCATCCAACATCACTGCGCCACAATTGCATCTCTACAACACAACTTCAATGTTTCCTTTGCAAAGAATCACTCTCGAAGACATTCTAAACGCCTCGGAAAAGTTCACGAACTCTTGCGAATAATCCTTCAAAATCTCTCGGGCACTCACGCGCTCTGCATGGCTCCGTTCCAGCGCGCATTCAGCTGGTCGACGTTCTCGATCAGCTGCTGCCGACTCACCCGCCCTCCCCCTCCTCCCCCGCCCCCGTTGCTGCCACGGCGCTCCGTCGAACCGCCAGATGAACCTGCAACTACCAGGAACTACAATAACAACCAGTAACCAGTAATACAACCAGTACTTGAAACAACCAATGCCTCCACGGCAAGATCTCGAATTGCCATTTTGACAATTAACAGAATGAGATAGGTTGAGTGTTTGAGCACCCACCCTCCTCCATGGTGAGTCGGATGGTCCTCATCTGCCGATCCGTCGACTCGCGACACGTGTGCAGGTTGTTCGCCACCGCGATCTCAAACAACCAATCAATGTCAGTTTCAATTACAGATTATTCCAATATACATAAAGAAGGAAAAAAATTGTTAATGAGAACCAGAATCAGGACTAGAACCAACCATAGTGGATGTGAACTGGGGGAATCTGCTGCGGTCCTCGAAGTACTTGCCCTTGTACGCCATCGCAGCATCTGCAATGAAAAGAATCTGGAAGAATACTCTGGACCACCAGTCGGAGAAGGATTGCCTCAACTGACACCATCGCATACTGCCTATTGCTATGCATTATTAATTGTGCTTCTAGTTGTTGTTAACCATGACACCGTTCAGCGAATCATAATTGAATTGACATCACATTCAGAGACTGCGTGTGACAAGTGAAACATACACTGTGAAACGTACCAATACTTCATGCTCTCTCTCCCCCTCTCTCTCACACACACACACTCTCTCTCTCCCTTTCTCTCCCCCTACTAACCCTTGTACTTGGCTGCGAAGTCGAGGAACTCTTCTATGGAGACATGCATGATGGCAGGGATCACATCCACACTGATCTCCTTTCCAAGAGCGATCTGCAATCCAGCACTTTTTCGTTTAGCCGGTTGAATTCGGGGTCTTCCTAGTCGAGAACAAGAGTGGGTTCTTTTTTTTCTACAAACACTCAATCAGTTCTTCTATGTACGTTGAAAAGTCAAAAGACAGCCCGCAGCCGTGTGTGCGCGTGTGTGTGTCGTTTCGTTTTGATTAAGTCATATTCACCAACAAACAAAAAAAAACGCGTTGGCGTTGTATGACAGATAGTTTCTTTCTCTGGAAACACTTTTAAAGCATCAGAAATCACGAATCAGAAATCGTCAGCTTTACCCAACAAAATACCTGCAAGCTCTTTATAATATCCGAGTTAGATATGACCGAATGAATGCGTATCTACAGCAAAACAGGAAATATATCTGCATAGCGATTAATGATTCAATCCCCATCTTATAGTATGCATGTAATACTTATAATCATCAGCTTGTTCAAGCTAGATAGGACTCCGACTAAACACACTCAATTGAAATGAAATGCGAGACACAGAATACGTGTCCCTCAAGTGTCACGCTGACGAGATGGGTTGCAAACATATCAACTAAGCCGTAGCAAATCAACCACATCAAAAAGGAGATTAGCCGCGCAAAAACTGACCATTTAACCATCCTTGTCCATACAAGGATTCCATGTTTATCTCACATGACATATTTGATAAGCACCTGATACTTCCAATATTACAATAAACAAACATAATCCCAACACATCAGAATCATATCCGACAGGAAGTTCTACATTTACACGTGGCTTAGAGGTCAGAGTCTGAGACTTCGATGAAACCAGCAAGCAGTCAGCAAATTTCAATCACACATTGTAAGCTCCGAAACGCATGCTAACTCGAACCGTTGATAATCATAAATTGCTCGCTAATCATTATTTCAATCATAAATAAAAACTCCTTTGTTTATGTTTTTCTCAATTATACATCCTCTTCGCCAAATCGAAACAAATTGTATTTCTTAAACATTTAGAAAATGCACACATACAACTTTTCCTAACGTATTTCATCCTTCATCACTTTTCAGCAAAACTATCAAGTAGCATTAAAGGCACAGGGGCGTTTGTATTACCAAGGTTCATCGAAATTCACTTTGGAGAACTTGGCAACACTGATTGCACATAGTGGGAATCGAACCGGCATAACATGGTCCGTGAACCGCGAGCGTTACCACAACAATACAACGACATGTCCTGTCGAACTCATATCGACGAGATGCGCACAGAGCTCAACTTTCCGATAAGCAATTTGGAGCGAAGTTTGAATTCGCCTTACCAAGCTTCGCACGTGAATATTCTGGTAAGCGTGAAAGTATCGAGAAAACGCCGTTCTTTCGCGTTTTCTTTGTTTGTTTCGTTTTTCCATGGATCAAGCAATGAACCAAAGTAAAAACAAACTAAGCGCCACTGTGCCAAGTAGCAACGAAACAGCTAGTACAACACATGTGACCCACGTGTATTAACAAATCCGTTTAAGATTAGTCCAATTGCAAGGAGTAAACTCAAATGGATTATCTGTCCAAATGACTACAATACTCTTAAGATATGCAATAAACATCAATAGCTATAAGCTTTCCTCCACATGACAAAAAAAGTGATGTACATTTATCTAACGTAGTACGCGGATAATGCGAGTTGTAAAAGTGTAACACGGAAGCAATAACACCGGAAATATAACAACATCAACGACAAACAATGAGTGGGAAGAGGGGGGAAGGGGTGGGATGCGGAGGAAGAGAGAGATAGAGAGTGCCAGCTAGCCCGAGTGCTCATGATGCCTGAACTCGCAAATTGCGCCAAGGTCAAAACCGCTGAGCGCGGATTTGAAAGAAGCTAGTGACCCGTGGGTGACTATGCAGTCAGGAAGCTGATTCCACACGCGAACCACGCGCGAGACAAACCCATTGTGTACTACACTATTATACGTAGCCGTTCTACGCAGTTGGAGCGAGTTCTTGCGTCTGCCTCTGCCCGGTTGGACAGTGAACAGGGCTCGCAACTCGGGACCCTCCATACCACGCAAAACCCTGAAACAGAAAATAAGATCGAGTTCAGTGCGACGGTACTCAAGTGAGTTCATACCAAACATAGCGAGGCGATCTAGATAGGGAATACTGAAAGAATTATAGCCAAGTTTGTGAAGAGTGATTCGAGTGAAGTTTCGAAGAACAGACTCAATTTTGTTGATCTGCTTTTGTTGAAACTAAAAAAAGTTTTACAAAAAGACGATCTCTGATCTTTGATCAATAAATGACGATCTCTGATCTTTGATCATTAAAAAAACAATAGTCACATGGACCACCAACCGTGTCTTGTATCATTCCGAATAGGATACTGGGCAGTTGAGTGTACAAGTAGCCATCCGCATCCTCCTCCGGGCGAACGTGCTTGTACCACTCCTCAAAATATCAATAATAATAATATCAATATCAATAATAATAATAATTGTATTTTCTTAAATTTAACTTGAATTGACATATAAATTCGCTTGTACCTGTGTCCCTATGACAAAAATCATCATATATATCCGTTTAAGATTAGTTCAATTGCATGAAGTACTTGTAAACATTCAAGTGGATTATCCGTCCAACCAACTACAATACGCTTGGGCGATGACATACAAATTTGTTTACACTGCGCGAAAATTCGTAATTATGGGAACGAGTCACTCATGGCAAACTGCCAATCAAATCATCAACAACACCTGAAAGATAGAAATCAGCTGCATAACCCCACAACCAGCCCACTCACGTCCTTCTCCACATCCAACGTCTTCTTGAGCCACTCCCGCAGATCGCACTGCGTCATGTCGACGAACCTGCAATCATCGTGCCAAATACTAACACGTATCTATAATAGGCTCGCACTTAGCTCAGGATTTTTCGTTGAAAACATTATCGTGGATTTTGAACATACCGTATACAGAACGAAATGCACAGCAGATTTGTTTTGCCGTTCATATCTCTACTCCACTGATCTTCCCACATCACCACGTGGCGTAGTGGTAACGCTCTCGCTTAGCAAGCAGCGGTCCGCGGGTTCAATCTTGTGTACCCACGCAACATTTTGTCAAATCACAAACATCATCCAAAGGGTTCTGATCGTTGTCTAACTACCCTAATGTCTCTCGTGAAAAGAGTGAAACTCATTTGCGGGCCCACTATAAAGATAAAAGCACCGAAATAGATTTTTCTTTTTCACTAGCTTCCCTTTGATGATAAAGTGTGAGGATCATGTATGGCCAAAAAGGACTTGATTTGATCACCAGGTCACAGCATAAAAAACTGCACAAACGAAAATGTGTCAAGTTAGAATGGACTGACTGATCGCATAGGTTGGCGAGGCTGGCCTTGGTGAGCAGGGGGGCATCTGCCAACAGGGCGGGCGCATTGATAGCCAGACGACGATTGCCCAGCATCTCCTCGGAACTGCAAGGAAGAGTGATCCCGTTTCCATATCACACAGTGCATTTCAATCCACACTCTTCAAATCATTGCAACCTATTCATTCATAGACAACAATCAACAATCTCTCTCCCCTTCTCCCACCTATACGCCTGTATCCAGCTGAGCAGCTGCACCAGCTCGTTCTTCTCCAGACGCTCCGACGCGATCTCGCGCAGCTGAACGCGATCGATAAAATCAATACATCAATCAATCAATCAACAAAGCACTTACCCGCCTGGATATGCATCCGTGGTACATAGCCACGAATCGATCGTATATCTGGTACTCGGGAGGGAAGCACGGCACCGCGCCTGTAAGAGTAAGACAAATTGAAATCACTGACGCGTCATATCTCCAGGTGACCCTTCATATCGTGTTTCTTATTCAATTATCTTACTATCCTGACAGCTAGTAATTCTTGTTGGAGCATTTTTTTCTTATTGTTATTCCAATAATGTTTCAATTCTGCCTAACCATCAACCATGCGCGAACGGTTTAATATATATTGTGGCATCGTTTAAAAAACTCTCACCAGTTCTCGCAACGCACAAATCGTCAATGACCACGCGGCGGCACACCTCCAGATACCTGCAACATCACCTGTTGACAATCTCTCTCTCTCTCTCTCTCCCCCCATGCAACATGAAATGCCAAAGTTATCCGGTCCCTAACACTATTTTTTCGACAACCTCGAAATAGTTGACCACCTGTAGCCTTTTTTTCACCCCCGTTCATTCACGAAATCCTATTCTATTAATGTCCCTCCCTCTCTCTTCCGATCTGGCTCAGTGCAACACCACATCCCTCTCTTGGCTGTGCACAACGTAGACTGTTGTAATGTCGCATTTTTGCTTCTGTTCTCGTCCTCTCGTTTCCGAGTGACATGTCTCTCTCGCTCTTCTCTTTCAGTTCATGCCTCTCTATTCCCGGCCTCCCTTTCCGCTCCCCTCTTTGTGTTTTCATTTCGCCCTTGTTCCATCTTGGATCAGACTAACTGGAAAACATGTGCACTATCACAATAAGTGCATTCTAAACTTGAAATTGGCTCAAATATCATTGGGCAGTTCCCCGTTCATCAGAACACAATACTTTCTCAGAATATGTAACATACATTATTCGAGATATGGCATGTTAACGATCCGCGCATATAATTCGATCACGTGATTCGAGCGCAAGATGTTCTGATTTTAGTAAAATTACTGTTATTTGTATGTCAAATGAAACACAGAGTTCTCCGATCTCTAGTGCTCAATTTTCGATTTTCTCTTCCGTTTTCTAATTACAGTAAACAACCTTAATTTTAGATCGATTCATCAATTATAATTCCAATAGGAAAAAAAATTAAAAATCGTCGTACAGTTGAGGTAAAGGTCAGAGAGTGCCTAGATCTCCAGTGTTCAATTTTCCCTTGGTCATGGCTATAGGCACAAACAAACATTCATATCCAGTTGAGTCACCATGTCTATCAAGGCAATCCACATAAAAGAAGAAAGCTTAATGTTCATTTCAATTCCCGAGATTTTATTATTAAATGCTGACAAAACATTATAGCGTAGACATGTTCTTTTCAAAAACAGACGACGAAATTAATGTTATATTTATATACAGACGGCAAAACGACTGCAGTTCACAGCAGAACAAGTGAACAAGTGAAAAGCGCATTACTCTATAGATCACTCCCGTTGGGGGATTTGAGTCACAAGGATCTTATTCGTATTATCACACTAAATACACTACCACGTGCAAAGTGGTACAATTGTACCCTATATCTTGAAAACGTAAAGTATTACTAAAACTCTAAGACACTACTTTCGTATAAGTATTTACGAAAGTGCACCAGAAATAACTTCTGAGAAAAGGAAATGCACCAGAAATAACTTCTGAGAAAAGGAAGACATAATTTTGTGCGTTTGAAAGGCGTTTGAAAGGCCGAAGGAGATGTAATCCGGAAACCGATAAATACAAAAATAAACTAAACAATTCTGAAAACAATTCATTTGCATATGTTTTGAAAAGTATTCATTCGGAATAAGATGACTATTCTGTTTTATACTAAGAAACAATGTTTATGTTTTATTTTCTATCACTCAAAGTAGTTCTAAAATATGTGAATTTAAGTTGTGAGCAAACTTCCAAATATCGAAATTGCTATGTTTACTTCTTCATGAATATTCATAATATACCATCAAGATGGCAATATTCATCAAGGGAAGTTACTTTATTTGTAATCATGTTATAAACTCGTATCACACTAAACACAAAACATGGCCTAGTTCCCCTCCTACACACTGAGTTTTTTTTTAAATAACTTCTGAGAAAAGGAAGACATAATTTTGTGTCTGCTTTCATGGATTAAGATTTGCGTAACGTAAAACTGTAAAATCCCTTCCTCAATGTTTTCGGTTTCTACCTGAATCAACGAGATTGTGTATTTAACAAAACACAAACTATCCATGTCTAGGACACAGAAAGACGATAAGAGCTTCCGTTTAAACTCACCTTCAACTCAAACTATTTCCACCTACTGAGAAACTCATATTCGACAGACAGAAACTCGCGTGATTTATTCATTCATACGATGGGAATATGAATCCTCAGAATCTAAGTTCTTTGTCCGAACTAGTAGGTGTCAAAATCTATATCACTCACTCACTCACTCACTCACTCACTCACTCACTCATAGTTTGAGTTGAAGGTGAGTTTTTACTCACTCACTCACTCACTCACTCACTCACTCACTCACTCACTCACTCACTCACTCACTCACTCACTCACTCACTCACCTGGCCAGTCATTGTTTGTTGTTGGTCCGGTCTTCCAGCTGGTTTCCCTCCACTCTACTCCACACCGTCTTCTCCAACACTTCCATCGTCTTCTTGCGCCACTGGAACGTACCGTATACCCACCACATTGTCTACCGTAACCCACTTGTCGCGGCCTGCCGGGCGGCATAAAGTCGTTGTTGATCCCGCGCCGGTCAATGTAGTACTTGTCGATTCTGAATGAATTGCACATACCGTATCCTTGTTCCTCCTACCGTACCTCTCCTCCCTCTCCACAATCCGCAGCGCAGTGACCAGCTCCTGCGGCCCGGCGCCAGAATCGTTGCCCTACAAAAAAAAACACATAATCAAAGAAACATCTCCCCACTAGCATAACAATACGCGGCAGGAAATTTCCTTCTTTTTTTCAAAAGGCCCGGATTCTTCTTTAGTGCGTGACCTAACAGGGCCTGCGACGGGAAGTGCGCCATACAGGTAAGAGCACAGTACGCAGTCGAACCGGCGATAGGACGTGGGGGCACAGTGTGTGTCGGCGGCACTCACCTTGACCATCTCGAGCGCCCTTCCGATGATGAACCACATGTTCTTCGACAGTTCAACCACCAGCTCGTCCACGCTGCGGAAGAAGCTCATCAACAGCTGAAAATCAACACGATCAAGATGAACGAACGAACGAACAAACATTCTTCTCGTGTTCCGTCTTGGCGGAGGGCAGTTTGTGGATCTCGAAGAGCAGCTCATCTCGAGCCAACTCCAGCTCCATGATACTACAAAGACAACTTCATGAACCATGATAATAGAAAGACATTAGAAAGAATGATAGGAAGAAGGAGATGAGATGAACACTTCTCACTGTTTCTCATTTCATTCATCAATCAACAGAACCATTGCCACAAATGAACAATGACATTCTTTTTTTATGAATCAACATCAACATCCAAATAATTTAAACATACGTTCCACAAGCTACTCTACTCCACTCGTCAACCTGTGTTGTCAATAGTAGATACGAATTGTTTATCATCATCTACACCCTATCCTACCATCCACCTAGGACTACCTATCGATGGATGTTCTCCACCCTCCCTCCCCTCCCCTCCTCTCCCCCACTCACTTCTTGTGTGCCACCAGCAGCTTGTTCTGCGAGATCGCCTCCCGTGTCGCCTCCACCGTGTTGTTGATGTTGAAGATGTGCTGCAGGATGATACCGTAATCTACAGTACCCCTCCACCCGCTACCGTACCTTGAGGTTCTCCATGGCGGCGGCGTACTGTCCGTGTCGCTGGTTGGCGTCGCGCAGCTCCTTCATCTTCTCCTTGAGGGCGGGGAAGGGCACGAGGCGGGTGCGGATCGAGTTCAGGCTGCAAACACGTGGCCATCTGCTTCTACTCTACTACTCATTTGTAGACTAGACAGATCCCCTCCCCTCCCCCTCACCTGTTCTGGATGGCCTGTATGTCGTCGGGTGCTGTCTTGAGGTGGGCGATGGCGGTGCGGATGCCCTCCAGTTGAGACTGGACGCCCGTGCGCAGCATTGCCTCCACTGATGCCTACATACACACCACTTTTAGCACTCATAGACTTCAAAAGCCATCTCACAATTCACCATATTGAATATTACTTCATATTATCATTACAATTATCACATCGTCGATCGTCTCGCACGCAACTACGCACCAGATTATATTAACCATTCTTATAAGTATCAGTATCGCATATATCAGAAATCTCTTTTTGGCACGGCTCGCAAAGGAGTTTTTTCACTATGATGGGCTCACAAATGACGCTTTCCACGAGAGAGACATTAGGGTGGTTAGAGAAAGATCAGAGCACATTCAATGAGGTTATAAAATTGACAAAAATTGCGAGAGCGTTACCAAGCGAGAACGTTACCACTACGCTAGATAGGTGTGGTGACAGCTATGCGGACAGAAATTGTCAACATGAGATGAAATTTTCACTGTCCAACAGTTTAGTACACTGTAGAACAATTGAACAACATAATGTTTCTGACGAGAAATGTTGAGCTTAGTTCAAAAGGAATATAGACAGATTGAGATAAATATCACCATTCGTATATTCGATTTCTTCATTTTGTTACAATAATCCATAAAAAATATAATCAGCTAAGAGCTAAAAGGACATTTCAAATTGATTCAATATAATTTTCTTGATCTTTTCCCCATTAAAGAAACTAATAAGACACTCCTGTCTTCTATAGGTTCTAATCCGGTGAATAACTTAATCTCTGAGTCTCTGACTAATTGTCAGACCATTTCCCTTTTCCTAGATTTATCAGACACTTCAATATATTTCCTCGAAGTGACCGATATGTAACTTTTACGAGAATTATCTTGCTTTTTCGGAATCATTTCCCAGACAGAACATGTTGATGCACTGCATCATTATTACGGTCTGGGGACCATCACCACAACTTATTGTTCTGCTTTGCCAACATACTTTTTTCCATTTTGCATATATCTTTGCAAAAAAGGTGTAAGTGTAAGATGACTAATTAATTATATGAGTTTTGCATAAGAACTTCGAGTTTTGGAAAATTCTGAAAACAAGATACCTCTTACTCTAAGCTCATGCACCAATAAACTCTAGTTAGAGGCAAGAAAAATGCTTATCCAGACTAATGTTTTTTAAAAGAATTAGCTTTGTCATGTGCTAAGTGCTAATAAGTCTCATCCGAGAATGCGCTGTCAATCTCTTGTCTCACCACATTCCCAAGAATCGCAAGACCAACTGAGACCCACTTCTGCTATCATAATCAATAATATACAAAACAAACATATGAAACAAGTCCACATTTATTAATAATCCAATTGATGAACATCGTTCAGTTACTATGAAGCATTGCAGAAACCCATTACTTTTTCGGGTTTTTGTGATTCTCTCACTTTTTCCGAACCCAATCCATACAGTCCGTGTCTCAAAAGATACAATGTCCAGTCCGCGATATTCGCTAGATTCAGCTGTTTAGAACAAAGTGCAACCCAACGTCATCTTGCGAATACGAAACGACCATTTCGAGTCGACTTGTGCTGCCAGAAACCTGCTACAATCCACGTTTAGTGCTGTGGGTCTTCCCTTCAATGGTCGAACCAACAAACAGCAGATTCGAATCAAGTAAGACACAGATCTCTGCGTTCTGCGTCCATGCTTCTAAAAAGATTCATCTCCGTCTTACTCATTTGTCATTTGATCGACGCTTGTCGTTATCACTTTTAATGTGAAACACATCATTCACTCGGCGACACTTCGGATGTTACAAGTTAAACATTATTTTTAATCGAGATGTAAGAATGCGAAATGCGAGAACAACGTCCATCATGTTCCCGGGAATAGTAAATAGATCAAAACAAGTCACTCTATAAATACCATGACTTTTCCGAATACCAAAGACACGATTTTTGGTAGAATATACGTTCCCCTGAATAGATTAAAACAATTGGCACACCCATATGGACTACGAGAGTCATTTCATCACTAACACATTCAATTTCGGTCACAACCATATCGGTATTAGCTAGATTTCTAGAATAAACCTAAGCAAAAAAAGCTCAATCCGCAAGACACACCCATGATATCACGAAAATTGCAAACTCGATTGAATAACTACGTAGTTCGAATCTTCATCGATAAGACGCTAGCATCTACAGTAGTCCAACCGTACCTTCTTTCGATCGGCTCGCTTTTTGAGTTCTGGTAGTTTCTCGAGCTGGTCTGGTCGAGTGAACTGCGCGGCGACTTGAGAGAGAGCAGAGGCCAGCGCCTCCTCCTCAACGCTCATCTACAAAGGGATACGGTGGGCATACGATACTATTAAAAAGATACCGTAATAATGCATCACTGCATCTGGCAATTGCGACCAGAGAATTAACACTCAAAAAAAGAAAGAAAAAGAAAAAAAACAATAATTTATTATTATGAAAATGAGCAAAAAAACATATTACAAAATTATTATGCAAGGCACATGTTTTGATAAGTGAATCGCCTAGAGGAACCGCATCATATAAAACTGTAAACATGAGCTGTTGTCTAAAAATGCAATAGAGACTTCCGAACAAGCAAAACACATAAAGTGATAACAGTACTGCTAGATAACTAGTACTCACTACATACTACAACTCTGTTTTGTTTGTTTTCGCAGCGGCGCCTTTTCCAGGAAACTGCTGGCCTTCGAGCGTCACCTCGGCGCACTGAAATCACTAATCCAATCAATCGATAAGTCGATAACCCACGTATTGCTGTTTGACGAGGAAGTCCTTGGCTTCGAATGCCTGCGCGCCGTCCTTGAACATGAAGATGGCACGGTCGTCGTCGACTAGAAACACCTGTAAACAAACAGTGATGAAAATCCATAAATAAACATGTAAACAAACCCACCTGCACGTCCATGTGGTTGTTGTAAAGGTTCGAGTGCCAGATTCCGGTCCATTTGTCGGAAAGAGTCGCCTGGAAAGAGGAGTTCGACGAGTCACTCCGTTGTTTATGTCTATAGTCGGGCCGCAAATGAGTTCCACTCTTTTCACGAGAGACATAAAGGTGGTAAGACAAAGATAATTGCATGATGTTTTGATTTTGACACAACTTTGCGTGGATACCCAAAGTCGAACCCGCGGACCTGTGCTTGCTAAGCGAGAGCGTTACCACTACACGAGGTCATGTTAGAGACTCAGCGAAATAGTGATATGAACGCCAAGAAAAAGATTTCGTTCAGTATACGATATGTTCAAAATTAACGATAATGTTTTCATTGAAAAATCTTCAGCTAAGTGTGAGCGTATTATAGCTTCTCATGGGTTATTCACTGTTAGTGATTCCCTCATTTTCCTTGTAGATAGGTTTCTATTTGCGTGTCATGATCGTTACGGTGTTACAGTGGGTGGGCAAATCAGTTGCCGGCATTAGAGAGGGCAAGAGTGAAGAGAGTGCGAGGCGGCTGGAAATCGATAGACAACCAGAACACGCAATTAGATTCAAATTCGAAATTTCGCGCGCGCGGAACTTTCAAATGCGGTGGTGTACACGCGGAGTGGTGGTAGAACTAACTATTCCACGGACTGTACACAGATAGTGTGTTATGGTCGTTAATTAATTAGCCTCTCGAGCTGTGGCATGTGTTACAAATCATAGCATGCGTAACATACGCCACCGAAGAATGTTGAGTTGACTTTACTTTTCGCTAGCGGATCATTTCACATACTTATGACACCTAACTACAGCACGCACATAAGTACTAGCTTGAAACATGAGATTGGTCGTATCAACAGCAATCCCCAAACAAATGTTATATCCGATAAATTTTCATGATTTTGACCGACCATGATCAGATCCACATGCACATTATCACATGATCAGTTCGTACTTATCCGTGATTGTTTCAGGATTCAGGGTCTATCACTGCGTGTTCGCTTCTCGCACGTCGTCCCTCGCCTAGCCAGCTATACGCGCGTATACCGGGAAGCACAGTAAAAAACGACGAGATGATAAAACGATTATCACACTGGCCACTTGATGATATTGGAACTGGCAATGGTCGCGGAAAGGTGCGGATTAGCAAGATTTGCTGACATTACATTATTACATGAGCCTACAGGGGCTGCTCAGGATAAGTTGCGACGTTTCCCGAGACGGAGCATGTAGTCGCGCAGTCTTTGCCCCATTATATCCCATGCAGATGCAAGAATCATCAAGAAGTCGATGTGGGTACGGTAGCAAGTGTAATTGTAATCAAATGCGTCACATACACAAAACAGTAATGCAATGTTTGGTGGCTGCAAATTAAGTGCGCACATGAGCGATGGTCGAAGAAGTCAAAAACTACAGTGAGCACACACCTTTGCGCCGGGTGCCGATGGGTCGACGATACCAACGAACATCATCAACTGCTGGCCCTTCTTCGACAGGCGCAGCAGATCCTCGGGCGACTTGGCCTCAAACGTATTTTATGTATAGATTTTTTTCTTCTGAGAACGAAACTTTCAGTTTCAAACCGTAGTTGCATAACCAACTACCATTGTTGAAAATGTGTGTATGCGTCACATACACTTATCAACTTATGAATAAACAAATCTATTTTTCTATGAGTCGTACCTTCTTCTTGAGATCATCGACGTCGACGGGCTTGGGTTTGTGCTTGTGTGATGGCTGCTCGTCCTCCTCCAACTCGTCCTCGTCGTTCTCCTCCCATTCCTCAAATACATTATAATAATGCATTTGTAATCTATATGATGTTTGAAATAGGAACAAGACGAAAAGATCGAGAGGCGAGGTGAATCATTTGTTTCGGTGGTGTCATGTGTAAATCACAACGATTCCCACAGTTTGATTCAGTTCAAGTCTATGCATGCAAAGTGTTTCGATGAAGATGAAACATTGCAGAACCGAGCAACTCGACTCACCTCGTACAGCTTTTCGAGATCGGCCTCGGAGTAATCGGCGAGGCTCACACAATTGTAAGCTTGGAAAAGGTCCATCGAATCCTGAGGACCATCTCCTAATTCACGCAACATATACATAGTTCTATGCTCGCAATAAGTTGGGCGCGGTGGGGTAGATCAGAGAAAGACGGAGAGTCAGGTCTCGGCAATAGCGCGCAAACCAAGAGAGGCAGACGGTTATGGCACCGTGTTCCGAACTGCAAGCGAGGTAGATCGAAAACTATCGCTCTGGCGCAGGCTATATTTCAGTTGAAATTATCCCAATTGAACTGTGAACTAGCAATAATTCTACCTATAGTATATATTAAGGTTTGTCTTGACCAAGCCGCATGGAACCTCTTCAAGAAAACATGCCGATTCGTCGACGGCCGATATGTCCGTCAGCCATTACCTCCGCGACCCTGATGCCGTCATCGTCATACCAACCAATAAAGGAGTCGCAAGTCAGGAGATCTAAAAAAAATCATTGACGATTGGCTTTCCGAAGGAGTCCGATGTGCAGCTCAAGGCCAACTTATGCGCTGTCGGACACGACGTCTCCGGAATCGGTTGGCGACCCCGTCTCGACCACCTCGGATTCTCAAGCCTCATCGACACCGCCACCGACTACGTCAAGGGGGTCGCCGATGTCAGCTCACGCCTTACAACCGTCATCGTCGTGCTCGCTTTGATCGCTATTGGATCCAAGCTCCTTCTTCGTGCTTCCGGTTGAGCCCGGCGAGCATAGCGAGCATCACCACCACTCATCTTCCGAGGACGCAGCTGTATTTACATTCCAATTCGCTTCGAATATTACTGTCCGGATATCACGCCACTCGTGATCCGCCTCATATCAAGATGAACATCGTATATAAGCGAGTGTCGGAGCCACTTCCGCATCAGCCTGCATCAGCTCATCCACGTCCCCCCGCTGCCTTGAACTTCTGCCTCCGCTCGCAGGATGCTCGGGTCCACCCTAGGAGCAAGGGAAGACCTGGACCACGAGGAGGCCGTCGCCGTGACCCGACTATTTGCAGAGACCTACGGCCTTCCCAGATGGCGGATGTATGCCGAGTGGGAGAACCGCAGGTTCGTGAGGATCGTCTTTCCGCGCGTCGACGACCAGGGCTCCCACTGGAGAGACGCGCTCAGACTGTGCACGCTTCTCCGTTTGTTCGGCTTCGCGACGCCTGTGCCGTCTCCATCCCCTGAAGACGGCTCCGCTCGGCCCCCGTCTCGTCGCCCTCCTCAATCCCCCCCCCCCCCCCCCGCCGCTGTCGCCCGCAATGTATAGAATGCGATTATATTAGTCATTATTTCGCAACCGTTATTTCGTAACGAGCAATGTGCAGATTCCATTCCTATGACTCCTATGAGTCACCCGAAGATTGTGTAATGAACGCCCACGCAATTCGTACAACGTGACCTAGTAATGAACTGACCGATGACCGTAATAAATATCTACTACTGATTATGCCTTTTTTGGGTCCTCTAGTGGTGCGCACAGCCTGAATAACGATTAAAAAACGTACTTCAACAAGATCATGCACAAAAGGGTATCATAACTATGAATCATTTGTATATATCGAATATGGTACATTGTTTCGTATCATAATACGAGTTCGTATCATGTATAGGCATTTTTTTGTAGTATTGTATAAACACATTTACACACTGTATTGTTATGTTACATTTGATTTGACTGTTGATAAAATGATTGTATATGCATTTTTGGGAGAGAAAAAGTTTTTTTTTAATTTCATACGCTAATGTGTCTGTTAATTATGATGTATAGTGCAAAATGAACCAAACGAGTTTTGGCAGCCAGACAGTCTAGCTGTCTGGATCTCGATTACCGCTGATGAGTTCGCAAGTCCATCGATAGTAGCTTAGACAAATCATCGCCTCTCTACCCGATCAGGACAATTAGCGTGTTCGTGTCTAGACAGGGCCCGTCGATGCCCCGTGCCCCCTTCCCACATCGGGCAGTCGTGCCAGCGCGCGCCGCAGCGCCCTGTCATGCCCCCTAAACGGACCGGTCCGTCCTATCTCCTATCTCTCTCCCTTCCTTCTCCCCTCTCTATCCATCTCTCTCTCCCTCCTTCTCTCTCTCTTTCCCTCCCTCCCTCTCCCTCCCTCTCCTCTCTCTCCCCTCTCTTCTCCACTCATCTAGTCATCTAGCACTGATTCCGGCAGCGGCCGCCAGAAAGAAACCGTCAAGCAACAAGGAGTCGGGCTCGAAAAAGGGGGGCAACATCAAGAAGGTGGAGGAGAAAGACGGAGAGGGAGAGAGAGAGAGAGAGAGAGAGAGAGAGGGGGGGGGAGAGAGAGGGGTAATGGTTGCTCTCCTTCCAGCCTTGCCCTCGGACAGAGCGCAAGGACCCGACGGTCGACTCGAAGATGGAGTCGAACGTGGATGACGGAAAGGAGGAGGACATCAACACGAACGACAACCGCAACAAATGGGCGCGCAACTTCCTTCAGAACGTGGTACGGCGGTTACTGTACTCTACCGTATAGGTTACTCTAACGTACCCTTTTTCAGCAGGTGAAGGCGCTCTCAAAGGAGTTCATCGCCAACAAGAGCTACAAACCCGACGGTGCCACGTTCGAAGAGTGCAAGAAGCACGAGGACTTCAACAGGTATACGGTAGACTACAGTACTCTAGAGCAGACTACACTAGAGTAGACTAGACTAGAGTACAGAGTACAAAGGTATAGAGTACAGTATGATGGGTACTTTCAGATACCACGATATTCTGTGTATGGACCAGTCACGAGTGGTGCTGAAAGACCGACCGGACAGTGACAACTACATTCATGCGAGCTGGATAGAGACTGTTGACCAAGGCCAGAAGTGAGGAGGAGAGTGAGAGAGAGAGATAGAGAGAGAGAGAGAGAGAGAGAGATGGAGGGGGGGAGATAGAGAGAAAAAGAGTGGGAGAGATAGGGATTGCCTTTCTAGGTACATCTGCACGCAGGGCCCTCTGAAGGAGACGGCCGAGCACTTCTGGCACATGATCTACGCGGAGAAGTGCAGGGTGGTCGTCATGGTATGCGACCTCAACGAGGGTGGGTACATCTCTCTCTCTCTCTCTCTCTCTCTCTCTACCCGCTCTTCTTAGGAGGTAACGAGAAGTGCTACCAGTACTGGCCGATCAAGTCGGATATCACAGACACATATGGACAGTTCACTATTCGAATAGACTCGACTCCCGAGAAGACACCACACTCGGCGGTCAAGTATCAGATCATCAAGTGCGAGGGGTGAGTGGGAGGGGGAGGGGGAGAGGGAGAGGGAGAGGGAGAGGGAGAGGGAGAGGGAGAGGGAGAGGGAGAGGGAGAGGGAGAGGGAGAGGGAGAGGGAGAGGGAGAGGGAGAGGGAGAGGGAGAGGGAGAGGGAGAGGGAGAGGGAGGGGGAGGGGAGAGGGAGAGGGAGAGGGAGAGGGAGAGGGAGAGGGAGAGGGAGAGGGAGAGGAGAGGGAGAGGGAGAGGGAGAGGGAGAGGGAGAGGGAGAGGGAGAGGGAGAGGGAGAGGGAGAGGGAGAGGGAGAGGGAGAGGGAGAGGGAGAGGGAGAGGGAGAGGGAGAGGGAGAGGGAGAGGGAGAGGGAGAGGGAGAGGGAGAGGGAGAGGGAGAGGGAGAGGGAGAGGGAGAGGGAGAGGGAGAGGGAGAGGGAGAGGGAAGAAAGGGAAAGGACAGTGTTCTTTCAGGAAAGACGGCTCCCTGCTAGTGCACCACTACTGGATTCCCACGTGGGTCGATCACATTGCCCCCATCGATCCCGAGCCTGTCGTCGGTGGGTGGGGAGAGAGAGAGGGAGAGGGGGATAGGGAGAGAGAGAGAGAGAGAAAGAAAGAGGGAGAGGGGGATAGAGAGAGAGAGAGAGAGAGAGAGAAGGAGAGGGGTGAGAGGGAGTATGGGAGGAGGGAATTTTCAGCTATGTATCGATCCGCCGTGGAGAAGGCTGAGAAGACGCCTATCGTTGTACACTGCTCTGCCGGCATCGGAAGGAGCGGCTGCTTCGTTGGTGAGCTCTATCTCTCTCTATCTGTCTATCTCTCTCTCTCTTCACTACCTCTTCTAGCCCTCGACTTTGCCTCTTCTATGATCAAGGCGAATCCGGACACATCTATGACCAAGATGCTCAAGGTATTGATCGATCGATTAATTTATCGATTTTTCTCACTCAGGATCTGCGCGGCCAGCGCTTCCACGCAATCCAGTCCTACATCCAGTACAACTTCCTCCACCTTTGTATTCTCGAGTCGTTTGTGCAGGTGGGCGGGGCCAGAGTGGGCGGGGCTGACTCTCCCGTTCAGGACAAGGTGCTGGCTCGGAAGGGCGCGTACACCAAGTTCATGAAGGAGTACCGGGGCATGGTGAACAAGTACAACGAAAAGCTGGTTCAGAAGAAGGGCGAGGAGGGGGAGGGGAAGAAGGGAGGAAAGAAGCAGAAGGCAGAGAAGAGCTCATAGCACCTCTCACCCGATGAAGAGAGCGAATTCGAATGATACAACTAAACTTAAAGCGTTAGAGGGAACTGACAACGGGGGTTATTGTGTTTTGTGTGTGCATATATGATGGAATATGGAGATAAACTGATTGAAAAAGACATTTCGAAAGTTCGAAAGAGTGGCAACTCGCAATCAGAAAGTGTGCAGCCCGCCTTTCTCTCTCCCAAGCCAACCCCTAGGAGGTGGATCGCAATCATACATCAACACGTCACATTCACGTTAAATAATACGTTTCGAGGAAAAATAATATGTTTCGAAAATAATATGCGATTAAAGATACAAGGGCCTATTTCTAAAGATTTTTTAATCATTTGTGCGGCATGGACAAGTGCAGATTGTTCTGTGTGCGCGCGGTGATCAGAAACTATCAGCACACCGCTCTGAACGCATATTTTCTAATTTCCGCCACCCTGTGCTCTCTTCTCTTCTCGTGCTCTTTCGCACTTTCTCGCATGTGCCGTAGGCAAATGACCGATGAGCGGGCAGGGAAAATCGAATAGGCCCCTGTATCTTTAAAAAAAAACAGTGAAGGGCCTAAACGATCAATAAATTTCTGTGGCATGTTATCGCTTCAAAAGTGGCGTACTATGGCTATCATTAGTGCCTTTTTTGGTGTCTTAATCAAAAGTTCTTTCTTTTTTGTTTTTTTTTGTTTCTATGACTGTCTATGACCCTCCTTCAACACAAGAGACGGACGCTGGGACGAGTGGTAGAATCATATTCACTGAACTCAACAAGCAACTTATATACGATCTATATCTCAAGGATGATCAGCAGAGGAAGTGGTCATGTGATGCGGGGGCGGAGGAGGAATGTCAACATGAATATTGCAATACACAAGTGACTAATCATCAGACTACACATTTTGGAGAGCGAGACCTAGAAAGCTGCTTGTAGAAGATGATGTCAACAAACACAATGATGCTGGATCCGCAGTGTTGATGAGAGTCAGGAGCAGGTCCGCCGGGGAATCTGCGTATCCACAATCTTCTAGCTGAAAGAAGACTCCCAGGGGAAATAACAGACAGCAGCGACGAGCTGGCACAGGCTGGACGGCAGGGAGAGACTCGGCGGGGGAGTCCTGGAGGGCCGGCAGCGACGAGCTGGTCAGCGCGGGCGACTGATAGCACAGGCTGGACGGCAGCGAGGGACTCGGCGGGGGAGTCCTGGAGGGCCGGCAGCGACGAGCTGGTCAGCGCGGGCGACTGATAGCACAGGCTGGACGGCAGCGAGGGACTCGGCGGGGGAGTCCTGGAGGGCCGGCAGCGACGAGCTGGTCAGCGCGGGCGACTGATAGCACAGGCTGGACGGCAGCGAGGGACTCGGCGGGGGAGTCCTGGAGGGCCGGCAGCGACGAGCTGGTCAGCGCGGGCGACTGATAGCACAGGCTGGACGGCAGCGAGGGACTCGGCGGGGGAGTCCTGGAGGGCCGGCAGCGACGAGCTGGTCAGCGCGGGCGACTGATAGCACAGGCTGGACGGCAGCGAGGGACTCGGCGGGGGAGTCCTGGAGGGCCGGCAGCGACGAGCTGGTCAGCGCGGGCGACTGATAGCACAGGCTGGACGGCAGCGAGGGACTCGGCGGGGGAGTCCTGGAGGGCCGGCAGCGACGAGCTGGTCAGCGCGGGCGACTGATAGCACAGGCTGGACGGCAGCGAGGGACTCGGCGGGGGAGTCCTGGAGGGCCGGCAGCGACGAGCTGGTCAGCGCGGGCGACTGATAGCACAGGCTGGACGGCAGCGAGGGACTCGGCGGGGGAGTCCTGGAGGGCCGGCAGCGACGAGCTGGTCAGCGCGGGCGACTGATAGCACAGGCTGGACGGCAGCGAGGGACTCGGCGGGGGAGTCCTGGAGGGCCGGCAGCGACGAGCTGGTCAGCGCGGGCGACTGAAAGCACAGGCTGGACGGCAGCGAGGGACTCGGCGGGGGAGTCCTGGAGGGCCGGCAGCGACGAGCTGGTCAGCGCGGGCGATTGATAGCACAGGCTGGACGGCAGCGAGGGACTCGGCGGGGGAGTCCTGGAGGGCCGGCAGCGACGAGCTGGTCAGCGCGGGCGACTGATAGCACAGGCTGGACGGCAGCGAGGGACTCGGCGGGGGAGTCCTGGAGGGCCGGCAGCGACGAGCTGGTCAGCGCGGGCGACTGATAGCACAGGCTGGACGGCAGCGAGGGACTCGGCGGGGGAGTCCTGGAGGGCCGGCAGCGACGAGCTGGTCAGCGCGGGCGACTGATAGCACAGGCTGGACGGCAGCGAGGGACTCGGCGGGGGAGTCCTGGAGGGCCGGCAGCGACGAGCTGGTCAGCGCGGGCGACTGATAGCACAGGCTGGACGGCAGCGAGGGACTCGGCGGGGGAGTCCTGGAGGGCCGGCAGCGACGAGCTGGTCAGCGCGGGCGACTGATAGCACAGGCTGGACGGCAGCGAGGGACTCGGCGGGGGAGTCCTGGAGGGCCGGCAGCGACGAGCTGGTCAGCGCGGGCGACTGATAGCACAGGCTGGACGGCAGCGAGGGACTCGGCGGGGGAGTCCTGGAGGGCCGGCAGCGACGAGCTGGTCAGCGCGGGCGACTGATAGCACAGGCTGGACGGCAGCGAGGGACTCGGCGGGGGAGTCCTGGAGGGCCGGCAGCGACGAGCTGGTCAGCGCGGGCGACTGATAGCACAGGCTGGACGGCAGCGAGGGACTCGGCGGGGGAGTCCTGGAGGGCCGGCAGCGACGAGCTGGTCAGCGCGGGCGACTGATAGCACAGGCTGGACGGCAGCGAGGGACTCGGCGGGGGAGTCCTGGAGGGCCGGCAGCGACGAGCTGGTCAGCGCGGGCGACTGATAGCACAGGCTGGACGGCAGCGAGGGACTCGGCGGGGGAGTCCTGGAGGGCCGGCAGCGACGAGCTGGTCAGCGCGGGCGACTGATAGCACAGTCTGGACGGCAGCGAGGGACTCGGCGGGGGAGTCCTGGAGGGCCGGCAGCGACGAGCTGGTCAGCGCGGGCGACTGATAGCACAGGCTGGACGGCAGCGAGGGACTCGGCGGGGGAGTCCTGGAGGGCCGGCAGCGACGAGCTGGTCAGCGCGGGCGACTGATAGCACAGGCTGGACAGCAGCGAGGGACTCGGCGGGGGAGTCCTGGAGGGCCGGCAGCGACGAGCTGGTCAGCGCGGGCGACTGATAGCACAGGCTGGACGGCAGCGAGGGACTCGGCGGGGGAGTCCTGGAGGGCCGGCAGCGACGAGCTGGTCAGCGCGGGCGACTGATAGCACAGGCTGGACGGCAGCGAGGGACTCGGCGGGGGAGTCCTGGAGGGCCGGCAGCGACGAGCTGGTCAGCGCGGGCGACTGATAGCACAGGCTGGACGGCAGCGAGGGACTCGGCGGGGGAGTCCTGGAGGGCCGGCAGCGACGAGCTGGTCAGCGCGGGCGACTGATAGCACAGGCTGGACGGCAGCGAGGGACTCGGCGGGGGAGTCCTGGAGGGCCGGCAGCGACGAGCTGGTCAGCGCGGGCGACTGATAGCACAGGCTGGACGGCAGCGAGGGACTCGGCGGGGGAGTCCTGGAGGGCCTGCAGCGACGAGCTGGTCAGCGCGGGCGACTGATAGCACAGGCTGGACGGCAGCGAGGGACTCGGCGGGGGAGTCCTGGAGGGCCGGCAGCGACGAGCTGGTCAGCGCGGGCGACTGATAGCACAGGCTGGACGGCAGCGAGGGACTCGGCGGGGGAGTCCTGGAGGGCCGGCAGCGACGAGCTGGTCAGCGCGGGCGACTGATAGCACAGGCTGGACGGCAGCGAGGGACTCGGCGGGGGAGTCCTGGAGGGCCGGCAGCGACGAGCTGGTCAGCGCGGGCGACTGATAGCACAGGCTGGACGGCAGCGAGGGACTCGGCGGGGGAGTCCTGGAGGGCCGGCAGCGACGAGCTGGTCAGCGCGGGCGACTGATAGCACAGGCTGGACGGCAGCGAGGGACTCGGCGGGGGAGTCCTGGAGGGCCGGCAGCGACGAGCTGGTCAGCGCGGGCGACTGATAGCACAGGCTGGACGGCAGCGAGGGACTCGGCGGGGGAGTCCTGGAGGGCCGGCAGCGACGAGCTGGTCAGCGCGGGCGACTGATAGCACAGGCTGGACGGCAGCGAGGGACTCGGCGGGGGAGTCCTGGAGGGCCGGCAGCGACGAGCTGGTCAGCGCGGGCGACTGATAGCACAGGCTGGACGGCAGCGAGGGACTCGGCGGGGGAGTCCTGGAGGGCCGGCAGCGACGAGCTGGTCAGCGCGGGCGACTGATAGCACAGGCTGGACGGCAGCGAGGGACTCGGCGGGGGAGTCCTGGAGGGCCGGCAGCGACGAGCTGGTCAGCGCGGGCGACTGATAGCACAGGCTGGACGGCAGCGAGGGACTCGGCGGGGGAGTCCTGGAGGGCCGGCAGCGACGAGCTGGTCAGCGCGGGCGACTGATAGCACAGGCTGGACGGCAGCGAGGGACTCGGCGGGGGAGTCCTGGAGGGCCGGCAGCGACGAGCTGGTCAGCGCGGGCGACTGATAGCACAGGCTGGACGGCAGCGAGGGACTCGGCGGGGGAGTCCTGGAGGGCCGGCAGCGACGAGCTGGTCAGCGCGGGCGACTGATAGCACAGGCTGGACGGCAGCGAGGGACTCGGCGGGGGAGTCCTGGAGGGCCGGCAGCGACGAGCTGGTCAGCGCGGGCGACTGATAGCACAGGCTGGACGGCAGCGAGGGACTCGGCGGGGGAGTCCTGGAGGGCCGGCAGCGACGAGCTGGTCAGCGCGGGCGACTGATAGCACAGGCTGGACGGCAGCGAGGGACTCGGCGGGGGAGTCCTGGAGGGCCGGCAGCGACGAGCTGGTCAGCGCGGGCGACTGATAGCACAGGCTGGACGGCAGCGAGGGACTCGGCGGGGGAGTCCTGGAGGGCCGGCAGCGACGAGCTGGTCAGCGCGGGCGACTGATAGCACAGGCTGGACGGCAGCGAGGGACTCGGCGGGGGAGTCCTGGAGGGCCGGCAGCGACGAGCTGGTCAGCGCGGGCGACTGATAGCACAGGCTGGACGGCAGCGAGGGACTCGGCGGGGGAGTCCTGGAGGGCCGGCAGCGACGAGCTGGTCAGCGCGGGCGACTGATAGCACAGGCTGGACGGCAGCGAGGGACTCGGCGGGGGAGTCCTGGAGGGCCGGCAGCGACGAGCTGGTCAGCGCGGGCGACTGATAGCACAGGCTGGACGGCAGCGAGGGACTCGGCGGGGGAGTCCTGGAGGGCCGGCAGCGACGAGCTGGTCAGCGCGGGCGACTGATAGCACAGGCTGGACGGCAGCGAGGGACTCGGCGGGGGAGTCCTGGAGGGCCGGCAGCGACGAGCTGGTCAGCGCGGGCGACTGATAGCACAGGCTGGACGGCAGCGAGGGACTCGGCGGGGGAGTCCTGGAGGGCCGGCAGCGACGAGCTGGTCAGCGCGGGCGACTGATAGCACAGGCTGGACGGCAGCGAGGGACTCGGCGGGGGAGTCCTGGAGGGCCGGCAGCGACGAGCTGGTCAGCGCGGGCGACTGATAGCACAGGCTGGACGGCAGCGAGGGACTCGGCGGGGGAGTCCTGGAGGGCCGGCAGCGACGAGCTGGTCAGCGCGGGCGACTGATAGCACAGGCTGGACGGCAGCGAGGGACTCGGCGGGGGAGTCCTGGAGGGCCGGCAGCGACGAGCTGGTCAGCGCGGGCGACTGATAGCACAGGCTGGACGGCAGCGAGGGACTCGGCGGGGGAGTCCTGGAGGGCCGGCAGCGACGAGCTGGTCAGCGCGGGCGACTGATAGCACAGGCTGGACGGCAGCGAGGGACTCGGCGGGGGAGTCCTGGAGGGCCGGCAGCGACGAGCTGGTCAGCGCGGGCGACTGATAGCACAGGCTGGACGGCAGCGAGGGACTCGGCGGGGGAGTCCTGGAGGGCCGGCAGCGACGAGCTGGTCAGCGCGGGCGACTGATAGCACAGGCTGGACGGCAGCGAGGGACTCGGCGGGGGAGTCCTGGAGGGCCGGCAGCGACGAGCTGGTCAGCGCGGGCGGAATTCTGAACGGCCTTACTTTTACACAACCCCTGAACCTCTGATCCCCTCTTTGGAAGAGCGAAGACAACCACACTTTGCCGTCGTGCCCAGCTCTTCGGAAGAAGAAGTTATAACCGTTCGGGTTTCCCGATCCTCGTGCGCCCAGCAATCTCGAGGGGAGCTGCCTTATGAACAAGCGTCCTAGCGCTTTTGGATATAATGAGTAAGGAAGATTCTAACGATAAGAACAAGTTTCATCCTCTAAACGCTTCCAATCATCTGTTGGTTAGAGCAGTGCTGCAAACAAGCAGTCGGAATTGACCATCAATACAACTCACAAAATCTTTCGCAATAAATCAAAAAAAAAGTTTATGTGCAATACAGATCACAAAATAGGTTTAACTTCTTCAATCTCATCCGTCGCTGTCCGATTTCTCGACTGGCAGATTGCCCTCCACCTCTTCACCCTCCCAGACCTGAAGAGAGAGATAGAGAGAGATAGAGAGAGAGAGAGAGAGAGAGAGAGAGAGAGAGAGAGAGATAGATAGATAGATAGATAGATAGATAGATAGATAGATAGATAGATAGATAGATAGATAGATAGATAGAGAGAGAAGGAGCCTACCTCGTAGCGCGTGTTGCTGCCTGTCTCGTGGCACTCCACTGTCACATTGACGATGCACTCGCCACACGTGGTAGACTAGCTTCACCCCCATCTGCCTTCCGTCCGAGTGCCCCACCGAGTACGTCTCCACCAAGATGCGACAGTCGCCGCCCCGTTGGTACGGGATACGGTACATACGCAGCCGCTACAATCTCTCTCTCTCTCTCTCTCTCTCTCTCTCTCTCTCTCTCTTTCTCTCTCGCCCTACCTTGCGATACTGCTGCAGCATTGCGTAGCAGGTTTTGAATAGTTAAGGTCCTCAAGAATAAAGCCAAGGCAAGCTCGGTAAACGTTTATCTGACGCAGAAGGCCAGCGGCCGGCTTATAAAGGATACCACAAGACATTCTAATGTATCGGCCAGCCAAAGCCCATTACCGAAATGACATGCTACGATATGCAAAAGGGGTTTAGCTCATTGTGGCGCGGCGGGTTACAGGGTGCGGTTGTAAACGTCCTCCAACATCTCCCTCCTTAAACGGCCTCCTCTTCTTTCTTGACTGAAGGTGACGAGAGACGACGACTGGAGGCGAAGACGACGATCCCGCTCCCTGATGATCCGCTACTCCGCCAACTTCCCCGAAAACCCCCACAACACACACCAAAGCCATTCCTTGGCTCTAATCTCATTTATTCGTTCACATACGACCCACAACTTGGTCACGAATTCTATCTAACTAGTACATCTTCTATTTCTTTCAGTTATCACTCCCTGTTTCCAGTTCCCGTCTTCCAACGGTGTACACCGTACATAAACTTCTTCCCCTACTTCGAACTTTCGCTCTCGGGCATGCTGGTCGTGGTTTTTCTTCATCTGAGCCAGATATTCGCTCCTCCATATTCCCCCACGGGCTTTTTCTCTTTCAAAATCCAAAGCCGACCTCAATTCACGTCCCATCAGGACTTCGCATGGTGCCTTTCCCGTAGCGGGGTGCGGGGTAATCCTATATTGGAACAGCAATTTCCGTACCCGTTCTTCCAAACATTCTCGATGTTCTTCAGCCATCTTCTTCACTTGTTTCTTAAAGGTCCTCACGAACCGTTCAGCAGCCCCGTTACTATTGGGATGATACGCCGGAGTTGTTACCGCGGCTATGTTCTTCTGCTCACAGAACTCTTTGAACTCCTTGGACACCAGCTGGGGACCATTATCGGACACTATCATCTGGGGCAGTCCAAATCTGCTGAACAACTCCGCTAGTGCTTCAATAGTCTTCCCTGTGGTAATCCGTGTCATCTTGATGACTTCCGGCCATTTACTGAATGCATCATACACCACCAGCCACATGTATCCCTCAACTGGTCCACAAAAATCGATGTGGATGCGTTCCCAGGCTTTAGTCGGTTCCTCCCATGCGGATAGGGGTACCTTTGGCAGTTCTTCCCCCCACTTCGCACAGATCTCGCAAGTTTTTACTCTCTCCTCAATCCACGCTTCCATTCCCGGAAACCATATCTTCTTCCGAGCCAATGCCTTCATTCTTTCGGCTCCATAATGGGTAGCATGGAGTCCTTCTATTACGGACTTCCTCAGTTCTTCAGGGATCACAACCCGGTTTCCCCAAAACATCACTCCTTCAATTACGGCTAATTCGTTCCACTTATCACGGAAACCCCCCGGTATTTGACCGTCCGGTGCCCTTCCTTGATTTAGCCAATTTGTTATCCATTTCATGTTAGCATCCTTCTGTGATGCCGTTTTCAACACTTCCATCTTTAACACCGCTTTTTCCACCTTTTCCTGCTCTATCGAGTACACTCCAAACTCCTCTATTACTCTCTCCTTCATAGGTAGTTCAAGTGGGTTTGGCAGTCTCGAGAGCCCATCGGCGTTTCCAAACGCCGTCGTTCTCCTGTACTCGATGTCAAACGAGTATTCGGACAGTTTTAGCATCCACCTATGCAACCTTCTTGCCGCGATTACTGGGATCTGTGATTTATCCCCGAAAATGCGGACCAATGGTTGATGATCTGTCAGTAGCAGAAACCTCCTTCCGTACACATATTTTTGAAATTTTTCCATTCCATAGATGATTCCCAACGCCTCTTTCTCTATTTGTGCGTAATTCCTTTCTTCCTTGGTTAGAGACCTGGACGCATATGCAATGACTTTCTCTACTGCCCCAACACGATGGTACAGTACTGCCCCAATCCCGACTTCAGATGCGTCTGTAGCCAATACCAGTGGTTTCTGTGGATCGTAGTGCGTCAACATATCCGCAGACGTCAAGAGCCTTTGGATACTATCGAACGCTTGCTGTTGTTCTTTTCCCCATTTCCACACCTCATCCTTCCTTTTCAGCTTATTTATGGGGGCCGCCAGCATCGCTAGGTTCTTCAGAAATTTCCCGTAATACTGAATCATACCCGTATACGCCTCTAGCTCCTTCATGGTTTTTGGCGCCGGCATTTTGCACATGGCTTCGATTTTCTTCTGATCAGGAAAAATCCCTTCCCCTGTGACGACATGCCCTAAGAACTCCACCTTGTTCTTCAAGAATTCACATTTCTCGCGTTTCACTCTCAATCCTGCCTGCTTTAATCTCGACAACACTGTTTCCACTCTGTCCAAGTGTTCCTCCTTGGACCGGCCCATGACTGTCACATCATCTAGGTATATAACCACCCCCTCTATTCCTTGTAAAACCTCTTCCATGGTTTTCTGGAATATGGCCGGGGCCGATGCAATCCCAAACGGTAGTCGGTTGTACACATAGAGCCCTTTATGGGTGTTAATTACCACCAGCTTCTTCGCTTCCTCACTCAACTCCAACTGGTTGTATGCGTCCCTCAAATCCACTTTAGAGAACACTTTTCCTCCGTTCAATTTCTGGAATAAATCCTCCGGCTTCGGCAACGGGTATTGGTTTATATCGAGTGCCGGATTTACAGTTGACTTGAAATCTCCACAGATACGAATTTTTCCTTCCCCTTTAGGCACTATCACCAACGGCGTTGCCCAAACTCCATGATCCACCTTTGTGATCACTCCGTCTTTCTCTAGCTCCTTCAGTTTTTCCTCTACTTGTTCCGTTACGGCGTATGGAACCGTCCGGGCTCTGCGATACACAGGGCGAATGTCCCCCGTCTTCAATTTTAGATCAATCTTGCCCAGATTATATTTCCCCAGATCGTTTCCGAAGATTTCACAGTTATCCTCGAGGATTTTCATCAATCGTTCTTGCTCCTCCGTTACCGACATCTGGATTTCATTGACTTCCCTTCTTATCATGCTTCCCGGGGCCCACGTGCCCATCTGCTCCATCCAGTCTCTACCCAACAGGGGTTTCGCTGGGGTATCTATTACATTTAGATCGACCACGCCTTGCCATCCTTCCACTATCACGGGCATTTTCATCCTTCCCAGGATCTTCACTTTATGTCCTCCATACCCTACCGCGTGGTAGTTCACCTCTTCCAGGGTAGGTTTTCCCCACCGTTCCCAACTCATTTTGTCTACTGTGGACATCACGGCTCCAGTATCCCACAAAAATTCCATGTCTTCCTGGCCTTTTAACTGGACTTTCACCATCAATGGTGGGACCACCCTATCTCTCTGCTTTTTTGCTGCCTTCCGGGTGCTTATCCCCCCACCCTTTCGCAGAGCGTAAAACTCCATATTGGGTTCATCCTGTTCCTCCTCGTCTGAGTCACATTCCACATGACCCATGCCCTTTTTTGCCCATCCGCCATTCCTTGCATTAGGACACTGGTCTCGCCAGTGCCCAAACTGTCCACAACCATGACAGGGCTTCTTTTTCTTCCAACACTCCCTATCCGAGTGTGAGTGGGACTTACATGTCCTGCATCCGTTGTTAGCTCCATTACCGGGGACCTTACTGCCTCCCGTTCCACGGAAACCCCTCTGGTTCCCGAACCTGGGCCGCTCCATCGAGAACAATCCCATCTGCGGAGCCTTGTTTTGATGCACTCCCATCATCTTCCCCATAGAGTTTCCTACTCTCTCATAGGTCTGAGCCATTTCCAAGGCCTCGCCTGCTGTCTGTTCTTCCTTTTCCAGCAAGCGGATTCGGCCATCATCCGACTCCATTCCCATAATGAATGCCATCTGGCACAACATATCCCTCACGTTCGTCACCGACTCCAACTTGCAGGCCAAGGCCTGCTCCTGGATAGCCGCGAAGAACTGAGCTAGGGATTGTCCCTTCTTCTGTTTCATTGACAATAGCTGAAACCTCTCCGCTGTCAACAGCTTCTTCGGATCGAACTGGCGAGACAGCTTCGACATCAAGGTTTCATACGTCACCTCCTCACTTTCCAAATTCTTTCCTTCCAACAGACCCATCAACATCTGGCAATTTGCCACTCCTACTTCCTGAATCAAGGTCCATTTCTTCACCTTGGGATCAGTGATCCCCCTCAACGCCATATAATTCTCAAAAATCATCTTCCACAGTCCCCACGGGGAACCCGGTACGTACGCTCCCGGAGCCTTCATACCAGCGGCTGCCATCGTCGCTGGCTGCTCCACCTTGGGTGCACTACCCGACCCCTGAGGCACTTCAGTTGCCGTCATATCTCGGCGAATCACGCTCACGAGCTGCCGTTCAAAACGGGTAAACAATCAACACCGGTTCACAAACTCTCGGTGGAAATCCCTCACTCGTTCGACTACTATTCCTGATCGCCAGTTAGGGTACCTGCCATTTCGCAGAATGTCACAGTTCGCAGAGGGCATTTTGGTCATAGTCGTCCCAAATGATACAATTCGCCGATAGTCACAGCTCACAGACAGCTCTGTTCAAGGTTGAATGTTACAGTTCGCAGAAACGACAATTCACAGACTCTTGACTGATTTGTAGGGCTTGAATGAAACCCTATATATATATATATATATATATATATATATATATATATATATATATATATATATATATATATATATATATATATATATATATATCACTCGTACAATTGTCTTTTTTTGATCTACATTAAAAACTTATGATCAGTGAATGTATCGGAGCCCCATGAAATATGATATATTCTTGCAGCTTGGAACACGATCGGATTGGTCGTGATTTTTTCGTTGGATGGTTACTGAAATTTCTGTAATTGGTATAACACAAAAAATGTGATTTTAATTAATAATGAAATTAGAAATTCCCCAAAAATATATTTTGATGTATTTTTCTTAAAATTGTTCATTAATTGAATCGTATGGATTTTTTCAAGATATTTTAAAAGGTACACTCCATTTTAAAAACATTTTATAACCGTTATGTTTCATCGTGTTTCGTTGTGTTTTCATTTATGTATGATGAATACACAAATTTGCACAATTTTTTACAAGTATTTGTTATTTCGCATTTCTGTATAATTTATGTATTTCATGCCTATTTTAATAGTGACATATACCTGCTTAGGCGATGGCGCCTCGAACTCGGGGTTGTACGCAAACCAGAAAGTCTGCTCGAATAGCAGGTCAAGTGAAGACACCTCCTCAACTCCCTCACGTGTCAAAGGTACATTTTTTTGTTTTGGTAATACTGATTACAACTCAGTTTGCTTTTTATTGTTATTACAGCGACAAAATGCCGGTGAGAAGGCGGCGCTGCTCAAGAAGGCCAAGAAGAAGGGAGTTCGACGAAAAGAACGCCAGGTTCTGGTAGGAGAGGAAAGGCAATGTGGTGGTGATGTCGAAACAGAGGTTAGTTCTATGAACTTTGTTTTTTAAGAAACCTTAATTGTTTGGGAACCGTGCCTGAAAAAAAGGAAGATTCTCATCTGCACGGGCCGGAAAAGAGGAAGACCTAAGAAGGAAGACGTAAGAAAGTGTCACATTATTTTGGTAATGTTCATACTTGAAGGCCAAGCTGCTTCAAGATGTTAAATCAAATGTGACCCGCATTCTGAGCAGAGCAAATGACTTAAAGGTGTGTGATTATCATACAATTACATCATTATTTCTGATTTCGTGTGGGTAGCATTGATATCGATTGTGTTGTAGGTTGTAGGTGACGTGTTGTATCGTGTGTTGTAGGTGGCGTCCTCATCCGCCTCTTCGCCGCCGATCTCTCGTCAAGGGCCGCCTTCAGCGTCTACTGAGGAGCACGTGCTGAGCGTGGACGGTCTGAGTCACACGCGCAACTTCCCGACGAACTCGGCGCAGGTGTGTGATTATCATACAATTACATCGTTCTTTCTGATTTTGTGTGGGTAGCATTGATATCGATTGTTTATCGTGTGTTGCAGGAGGCGTCGTCATCCGCCTCCCCGCCACCGATCTCGCTGCACCAGCAGCAACCGTCGCCAAGTCAGGAGCCAGTGCTGGACGCGTTCGGCAAGATGCCCACGCACACAACTCCGATGAGTATGATGCAGGTGTGTGATCATAGATTATTACATCGTTATTATTGGTTTTGCGTAGATGCCTGGATATCGATTGTTTATCGTGTGTTGCAGGAGGCGTCGTCATCCGCCTCCCCGCCACCGATCTCGCTGCACCAGCAGCAACCGTCACCGATCTCGAAGATACCGAAGCAGTCTAGAAAACGACGAGCCTTATCGATTGTTCTACCGCCGACTCCGCCATCTACGTCATCGAATTTATCCAAATCGAGGTTCCCGATCAAGCGTCGTATTGATGCGCCGTTCGGGTTCCAGCCAGGCACTGTGTCCAAGGTACGATCACTGATAGATTGTCTCTGAGGAGTCGATGACACTGGGAAATGAAAGCGTCTCGGACGTATACTGTCAAGCAGGATACGTTGGAGACGGTAACCATACAACGACGGAAGAGAACTCGGTGAGTACTGTAAAAGGGAGAGTTACTAAAAATACAAATTTGTTTGTTTTTATGGGGAGAATGTTTTAGGTTACTCGTCGTACCTACACGACGCTGCGTGCAGCCAACCACGAGGAACTGTTTGGAGAGATTGCTGGAGACTCTGGATACGTGGATCACTCGCTGGGCGCCGGAGGTGCGTATTTGTATAACCCGTACTCGGCCTACGCACGCAGCTACCAGTAGATACAGGTGCTTATATGTGTCTAATACTTATTGTAATAATACTTATTGTAATTACGGATTGTCGTGCTTTAGTTCTATTTATTTTTTCTGGTATATGCATATTTAAATTGAGTTTTTATACGGTTATTGTTTTGTACTGAATAATTTGATTTGTATGTATTTGTATTGTTATAGGAGAATATATGTAGTTTAAATTAGATTATTTGATAAACTGTTATTATATATCACCTTTGTTAGTTTTAATGGGTACATTTTAATGGGATTCACTAAAAAGGCGCGAGATGTAATGGTCTGCGAACTGTAACATTGCAGAGAAAATATAGTTTTCCTCTGCCGGAAATCGCCTGTCTGCGAACTGTAACATTTGGAAGACCGGAAACGAGACTCCTTTCCGTGAACTGTAGCGATCTGCGAACTGTAACTTTCGGCGAGCTGGCGGTATCCCGCCAGTTAAGGTCCTCAAGAATAAAGCCAAGGCAAGCTCGGTAAACGTTTATCTGACGCAGAAGGCCAGCGGCCGGCTTATAAAGGATACCACAAGACATTCTAATGTATCGGCCAGCCAAAGCCCATTACCGAAATGACATGCTACGATATGCAAAAGGGGTTTAGCTCATTGTGGCGCGGCGGGTTACAGGGTGCGGTTGTAAACGTCCTCCAACAGAATGTCATATTGCCCATCAGCTTTTGGCGCGAGTTGAGGTTGGCGCTGAGCTTGTACTTGAGGAACAGGAAGCAGTGCGCAGCCGAAGAGCCCGGCAGCTTCCATTTCTGGAAACATTTTCTGGTCTCGTCCGAGAGAGAGAGAGAGAGAGAGAGAGAGAGAGAGAGAGAGAGAGATTCTCGTACCTCTATCACGCGGGGCAGTCTTGCGAGGAGACATAGGTAGGAGGAGGCGATGTCTTCGTGGTTGGCGAGGGAGAGGACAGAGGGAGAGACGTCGAGGAACGGGTAGCGAGGCGACAGATCCCCGCACACACCCTCCACTACCCACATCTGGATACAATCTCTCTCTCTCTCTGCCTTTCTCTCTCACTCTGTATCTCTCTCTCTCTATTTCTCTATCTCTCTCTGTATATATCTCTCTCTCTGCCTCCCCCTCTCACTCTCTGTATTCTGTATCTCTGTATCTCTGTATCTCTCTCTTTCTCTTTCTCTTTCTCTCTCTCTCTCTCTCTCTCTCTCTCTGTATCTCTCTCTGCCTTCCCCTTTCACTCTGTCTCTATCTCTCGCACCGTCTTCCAGCAGTTGTAGATGAGCTTGGAGAGGTAGGAGCAGCGCTCGTCGTTGCAAGAGCTCGCGAAGGAGAGGCGACGGGTCGGTAGTAGCTGCAGAGAGGGTGAGAGAGGAAGAAGAGAAAAGAGAGGAGAGAGAGGGAGAAGAGAGAAGAAAGGAGAGAGAGGGAGAGAGGGAGAGCAAGAGAGAGTGAGAGAGAGCGAGAGAGAAAGAGAAAGAGAGAGGGGGAGAGAGACCTGGCTGAGAATGGCGATCGCGCTCTCCCAGTTCTCACAGCACTCACTGGAACTGCAGTCCAACAGGTTTTCTTTACTGGAAGGAAGTTGGTAGACAGATAAAGAGGGGGAAGTTGGGACGCACTCCTTGAACATGACCGACTGGAAGATGCGGGGCGAGCCAACGACGCACTCCTCCTTCAGCTTCTCTGCGAATTCGAGAATACCCGAAGAGGGGAGGGATGTCTGAAATACACTCAATTTCATTTTCTACTCTCTGGGAAATGGGTTGTTCTGACATCCGGCTCTTATAATGGTTCTTTGAAAACGCACACAGTCGATCTCTAGATGTGTGAATATGGGGTGGGGAAGGAGCGCCGCGAGAGAAGAACACAGACTGAAAGAGAGATGAGCTGCGAGTCGAACGACCACACCCACTCGTCGCAGTCGCCTGGATTGAGGCGGTTCTCCGGCTGCTGGCCCGCCGAGGCCGCAGCCTTGAACGAAGCAGGCCGCTCAACCACGTACACCGATTTCTAAGAAGGCAGTAGGTAGGAGACATCTTCGATATTCCTTTCATTCGCTCACCTCTTCAATGTTCACGACAATCACAGACGGCAGTGTGAGTCCGAGCTGGGTGACGATTGCGCTCAAAATATAACATGCAAATGAGAATCAATATATATTATAAGCACCGCTGTTGGGGCGCCGACTCGGCAAACACGTGGACATCCCTCGGCGGGAGGCGGGCGAGGATCAGACGGCTCACCTCCAGGGGCAGCGAGGGGAACGGGCGGGCCGGGTCGAACTGGGGAGTGAAGGGAAACAGAGATTCGGACACCCACACCTGGAACCGCTTCCAGACGACGTCGGCCGACGTCTGATAGACGGTGGTGGTGGTGTGGGCGGGCGTCGGCGGGGCGAAGCGGGGACGCCGGCCCGACAGCTGAGAGGGGGAGTGGGAGAAGGGATGGAGAGACTCACACATCCCGCGAATCGCATCGACCGACGCGCGAGAGAGGGAGCGGCACAATGATGGAACAGGCAGTTTCACAATCAACGGCCTTTGAGACAAATAAAGAGATATTAAGAGATACTTGGCTGAAATACAGCAGCGTTATCCTCATCTCGCTTTTCATGCGATGAACTGACTTTCATGTTGTATAAAACCATCCACGAAAATGTTGTAAGCTTTGATTGTTTGTGTTTTTCATCAAAAATCGAATGCTACTTGTATGTAGTGCGCGAGAGTAGTGTCAGTGTAAAATAGTGTCATGTGCACCACATCTTTCTGTCGAAGTTTACTGGTCCTTATGTGACACTCCGCGTTTTTGGACAATCTGCGCACACCAGACTCACATGCAAGAGTTTGAAACAGTGGTGGACAATCTGCGCACATGACAAGGTTTACTCTTTGGAACCAATTATTCTCTTGTGGACATTCTGCGCACTGCGAATATGTGCGCGCTGTCCGAACACCGTAAGACCGGCGTGAATTTCTGACGTCCTGGAAAATTCATCACTTCATCACATGTGATGAAATGATGGTATCCTGTAAAGTTCGACACTTCGACAGTTCGACAGTTCGACATTTAAAGTTCGACAGTTCGACATGTCGAACTTTTAAAATTCGACATGTCGAACTTTCTCAGATTTCGAATTCCGGCCATATGTTCGTTGCGCGCCGGGGCCTGTATTTTTGTTCGGGGGTACGATTCACAGTTTTGAAATCTTTTTAGGATGTGACCGATTTGAAATCAGATTTTAATTTTAGATAAGTATTCCATATCAATTCAATAAATGAAGTTCTCGACATCAAAATTACAACTAAAACTTAACTTCATTTGATTATGCCAAGAAGTTTTCTAACTGATTAGAATATCATAATAATATGACGTGGATGGTATGAAACTGGTCGGTTCAAATCAATACACAATCAGCATGAAATGCTCTCATCTCCGTATCCAAGTTCTATGGGTATGAGTTGTCAATTTTGGTTTCAGCTGGTGGGAGCGGAGAGGAGAGGCTACGTTTTAGGCTTCCCTGGTTGAATGATCATGATTGATTTGAAGTTATTGGCATTCAAATGTATGTTATTGTTTCCACGGTAACTACATTATCTTCATCTTCATTTGCACGTCGCTCGTCTCACCATCGGTCTCCCCTTATTTCGGAATGCAGAACAACTCGCTCAGATTACTGTTACGACCACCTGGTTCAATTATATGAACAATTGTCTATTATAAGTAAGATAAATTATTTGTAAAAACGAGCGAAACATCCGAATAATGATGTCATGGTCCCAGAACAGTGAATCGCACCCCCGAACAAAAATACGGGCCCCAGCGCGCAGCGAACATGACCGGAATTCGAAATCTGAGAAAGTTCGACATGTCGAATTTTAAAAGTTCGACATGTCGAACTGTCGAACTTTAAATGTCGAACTGTCGAACTGTCGAAGTGTCGAACTTTACAGGATACCTGAAATGATGAACTGATAAAGTGATAAATTGGTGAAATGATGAAATGAAAAAATCGTCGTATTTTTCCAGTTATATTTAGTGGTTTGTCAAATGTTGTTTTGAAAAGAAAACAATACGTTCTATCCACGACAACACCAGTATTTACCTTTATCGGTGCGTTCCACAGACACGGATGAGGAAGAGGAAGAGGAAGAAGAAGAGGGAGGAAGAGGAAAAGGAAGATGAAACCCCTGTGGAACATCGTCCTCTTCCATGTGAGTTGGGGAGTGGTTGAGCATGTGTATCAAGTACGTTTTGCATTAATATCTATCAGAAACGTAGTATATTATTGCAAGCGATTTGTGTGCGATCTTCAGCGACAAGTCGTGTATGTGTTGTTTGTGTACATGGCTTGGTTTTTTTTATATCAGCAGTGCTGTGTGTTGTATTGTTTTGATCATGTTTTGTATTTATAATATCGTTTTAACATTAAAAAATCGAACGAAACACTATAGTGTTGCGTTGTGCACTGCACAATACAGTTATATTAACCTTGATCTCTTATTAGTCACCTTGATCTCTTATTAGTCGTTTTACCTTGTGTTTCTTTTCACCTTCTTTTCTCTTTCCTTTCAGTGTCTATGTCTGCTGGTGCCGCGAGCACCAGCGACTCGCCGGCCGAGCGTCTCGCCGCCAGGCTCAATCAGCAGCGTCGGTACGTGCGCGTTTGTTCATCAGTAGTGCATTCGATTTCCATCCTTGTCCAAATCCATTTCAGTGATCGGACATTCTGCGACGTGCTTCTGCTGTCGCGTGCTCCATTCGAAGGAGCGAAGGAGCGGCCCACGGTGGGATGGGACTGAATCGCTTACTCACTCGAATACTTGCCCCTTCGGAGTTTATCCACACTGAACAAGCTAAAGTCGAGTTGTAGTTGCCCACTGACACGCATCAGACAGACGTAGTCGTTTGCTTCATTTACTTGATCCCCGTGTACTCTGACGGAAACTTGGAGACGTGATCATCTCCAGTTCCACGCGCATCGCGGTGTTCTGGCCGCTGCGTCGCCCTTCTTCTGCTCCTTCTTCAACAAGAACACCGGCACAGAGCTGCAAGTCGACATGGTTAGTTCAGAGATCAGACAATCGATCGTTATTGATCGATTGTAGGAAGTGGACGAGGACGTGCTGTCCGCCCTCCTTGATCACATGTACGCCCGACGCGTCGACATCGGTACCATCATTCGAATCTTCTTGTTTTGTTACTTTCGTACTGTTTTATTTTGGATAAGTTACTGATTGATTGATTAATTAATGGTCTTTGAGATGACAGTCTGGCGAGCCGGCTGCTGCCCGAGGCCGGTCGGCTGCAGCTGCATGACCTCGAGAAGAACTGCGTGCAGTGAGTGGTGTAGGCGTGTGATGTGATGCATGTGCAGGCTGCTGGTGTCTCTCGTCTGCCCGTCCAACTGCCTGGAGGTGTGGGCCCGCTGGCGCGGCGACTGCGAGCAGCTCGAGGCCGCCGCCTGGACCACCGCCTGCCGCAACTTCGAGTACGTATCATCACAGTAGTCGCAGGAAACGTATGTCTTATCGCGATCTGAGTGAGACAATCGCGGAATCCTTTTTTTCGACAGTAATTTGCGATCGTGAATTGTTTTTTTCCGACGTATTCACATTTGCAGAATGGTCATGGAGACTCCCGACTTCCTCGTGCTCAACAAAAGCGATTTGCTGCTACTTCTCACGGGTACGTTATTTATTAGAGAGGGCGCTGTTTCTCAGAAAGAAGTTATGCGCGATCGCGCGCACCCATGAAGTGAGAGACCAGCGTGTGGGTGGTCGGTGGGTGTCGTTTCCAGTGATTCTGGCTGCTCGCGCTCTCCCCTGGTGGAAGCAGGCTGTGAGAGATAGCGCGAGAGCTGTCGGCAGAGGGCGCAGACAAGAGCACATATTATGCACTTACTTGTTTACAGGATTGTGTTAGTATTTGTAAACGCTTTATGCATGCGCTTTTGTTGAGTTGAGGACAAACTGACTCTCTTTACGCAAGTACTTTTTAACGGATAATTATATTTCCAGTTAGGATCATTTATATTTATGAGATTCTTTTCGTGATGTAGATGTATCCCTCGATTGCAGATCCAGCTCTGTGCTGCCGCGAGTCGAGTGTGTTCACGGCTGTGTGCAAGTGGGTGCGCCCCCACGAGAAGAGGAAGCCGCACATGCACGAGTCTGTCTATTCCTCAATCTTATTCTGTTCTCTTTCACCTGCCGTGTGGATTCTAACCCGAAATTGTTACATATTGATTTTGAAACGCAAATCACACTCTTGTCATAATGATATTCGTACAGCACAATGTTTGTACAGGTACTCATCAGACTGTAGTTAGTGTTCTTCTTTAGTGATTGTGATATTCCAAACGCACTGGTACTTTCCTTCAGGCTGTTCTCTCTCGTCCGGCTGTCCCACCTGGAGAGGCCGTTCTTGTTCGACACGGTCGGCCGGGAGCCGCTGGTCTCCGCCGACCCGCTCTGCTACCAGAAATACGTCGACGCCGTCGTGGTCAGTCAGTACGGTAGCAGCTCTCTGCTCCCATCTTGTTTCGTATACTATACGTTTTTTTTTCTATAAGTCTTTGAGAGCTGAGCGATTCAGCTTGTGATACGTGTTGCTTTGCGTACAATGAATGATACAAGAAGATTAACACAGCTTTCGAAAACCGTTTCCCATCGGCATTGTTGAGGCGGTGGCGCGCACAGCTCCTGCCTCTTCGCTCGGTCGCCGCGCGCTGTGGAGTCCGACTGCCGAGTGGACCACGTCCCACAATCTGCCCCACATACTGTCAGTTCAACTGGATTGATTGATCAATCGAGCCTTGAAAGTTTGATTGACTATGTTAGTTTTAATTCATATGGCACACTTCTAAACTAGACTACATTTATATGGATATGGCGTTATTTCAGTGCGAACGCGTCGGCTGTGGTGCTGAACGGTCGGTTCTACGTGGTCGGAGTGCGCACTCGGATGCGCGTCATAGTCGACAGTGAGTCGAGTCCCTTCCCTTGCGCTGTCTGAATTCTGTTCTGTCTGTGTGATTCTTGAGATTAGAATTAGATAATGTGATTATTGATAGTATTGCATAGACATGTCGCACGTGGTGCCGGAGCCGTTCGAGGGTCCGTTCTGGCGTCTGTGTGTGGTGGAGGGCGCGCTCTACGCCGTCGGAGGCAGTCTCTACGGCCAAGTCGCCTATCCCAAGTGAGACACTTTGTCTCTAATCGGCTTCCGAAACACTTCTAAACACTGTCGATCACTCCATTTCCTGGTAAATCAGATAGCTAGATCTGAGGGTATACGTTGAAAACAATGAAAAATATAAACGCTCCGGAGTCAGTGAGCTGCACTTACAGGCGGACCGAACGTTAGTACGTACTTCGATTTGATTGTACATAACTGTTGAGCAATTGATAGTTTTCGGTCAAGTATATATTGATATACACCTGTTCAGGCACGTTGTGATGCGGTACAACGAGCAGACACAGTCGTGGGCGGATGTGTACGAAAGCGCGTACCGATAGTGAGTTGTTGTTTTATATATGTCGGTGACTGCTGGTCGCGGCGGTCGCATGACCAGGGGCGAACTGCGAACTCGCAGATTCTGACTATACATGCTGGTTGTTCACTGTCACTGACACTTTCCTTGCCTTGCAGTGGTCGGTTCGCGGCTGTGGCTGTGATCGGCACGCACATCCTGCTCGGCCTCACCGCCGCCGAACAATCCGCCGTGTACTCCTTCGACACCCGCCAGCCGAATGAAGGTCGGCTGGCGCTGAACACGCATCACATCCTCGATCGATGATCAAACGACGATACTGTGTATGAGTGTGTTGATTGATGTGCAGGTCTGTCTCGCGTGGTGTCGTTCCCGCGCGGCTTGGGCGACGGCGTGGCGATGTGTGGTGTGAAGGGACGGCTGTGGCTGGTCGGCGGACAGGGCACCTGCCACTCCAACAACTGCCACGCCTACTTCAACCAGGTCAGATGGGCTCTCTCTCAGGTTCGCTCCGGAAACAATTTTTCTTCTGTTCAAAACATCTAAACAGTGAGGAGGGAATAATGCGCGTTGCTTGGATTTCAGTATTGCATTTTGACTTCTGAATGATTCGGACATTGCAATTTCAGGTGTTCATCTACAACGATACGACAGGCAAGTGGGACGAGGGCGCTGCGATGAGGGAGGTGAGAGGGAGGGAGGAAGAGAGAGAGAGAGAGAGAGAGAGAGTTGTGCCAGACACACTGTCTGATGAGGAGTGTCATGTGTGTCTCAGGCCCGCGCGTTCGCTTCTCTCTGCGTGGTGGCTGGTCGACCGGCGGTGCTGGGAGGCCGCAACGCGAACGGCGTCTTTCGAACCGGAGAGGTGAGGCGATTGGGTTAGCTTTTTTTCTGAATCTGTTCTCGTCTCGGATAATGTTGTGCGTAATCCGTTGAAGTAATACCATAGGTTTCTTTGCTTGTAGATTCTGGTGGATGGGGTGTGGCGGGCGCTGCCTCACATGAAGGAAGCACGCGAGTCGCACGCAGCGGTGGCAGACGGCAACGTGAGTCTCTCTCTCTCTCTCTCTCTCTCTCTCTCCCTCCCTCCCTCCCTCCTCTTTCCTCCCTCATCAATCTCTTTCCAGATGCTCTATGTGTTCGGTGGGCGAGGCAAGTGCTCTTCCGAGTCGTTTCTCTTCGATGGTGTCTAATGGAAAACAGAGCATGGTTGCGTCAAAGAATGTCATGTTTTTGTTGTGTAACAACAGTTATATGTTATCCTGGTTAATAAATATTGTATATTTTTGTATTATATATATATATATATATATATATATATATTATTGTATTATATATATATTGATTATTATTATTTCTTCCTCTCTCGCATCGCGCGGTCGGGTCGAAATGATCTTCCCCCAGTACCCTTGAGCAAGGCGGGGAATAGCTCATGAGAACGCTGTCTTCCTAGCCCGCGGAGTTACTATTGTGGATTATAATGGAAGGAAAGAAACACCCGGAGCCCCACTATCGTCTATAATGGTATCTAATTCTAATGGATTATGTAAAGGAAATCGGATGATTATCGACTGAACATCGATCTAATATCGACTTTCGACCTTCGACCCTACCATCCCCGTTGCTAAACTGTGTTTCTCCCAGCGCTTAGCCCTTGTGGTGTACCGTATGCACTTGTTGTATAGTCAGGATATAGCGATTCTGGATAAATGATTGATTGATTGATTGTATATTATTGATGAGGTCAGCCGCGTAAATGTATGTGCTGTGGTAGGACTGCTCATGCTGATCTACTAATATCACCCTAATGTAAAGGCGCGATCAGTCTCCTCAAACACATATCAGAAGTAACCTGAAGTACTTCGATGTCGTTTCGAGGATATCGCAAGTAATTCGAAGTCGTTTGAAGTAATTGATTGCAAAAGTCGGTGGATTTTCTAGCTGAGCGGGCAACCATCTGATGATTTCCGCCAGGAGAGATACTTGTTTTTAAAACGAATGTAGCGCTCACCTACCGGCTCTCAAAATCGGAGGCCGAGATTTCGCTTCACATGGGACGAACGAATAGGAGAGGCAGATCAATGTGTGATGATATGATCACAGATAAATTAAAAAGCGTTTGTTGCACTCCCGGATACCCCAGACGAGTGCTTTCCAAAAATATCCAGTGTTTGACACTGAGCGAACTCAGGTCAGAGCTCTAGGCGTACCTTGAGTACTGGGATATAATCCGATGTTTTAAGTCGCGCCCACTTACATACTGCACGGCCTCGCGTGATTCGCGCCGGGTTTGTGGCACGCGCGAGAGAACAACCGCGCTGTGAGAGGGAACAGAGAAGCGAGAGATCAAAAAGCGCGCGCTTTATCGACTTCAATCATTCATTTGCTCGCGACAATTTCTCGTTGTGATTTGTTGTTTTTTCCTATAGTGACTTTGCATTCCTATTTTTCCAGATGGCTGTCGATCCGTCTGACCTCCCTCAGCTTCTGCTCCTCAACGACGATGCGCTCGGACACATCTTCCTCTACCTCAACACCGAGGTGAGGTGACTCATCGCTGGCTTCTCATTGGTGTTTCATATGGCAGACGCGCAACACGCTCCGTCTGGTGTCGCGTTCGATGCGCGCTGTGTGCGCTCGGATGAAGACGCGCCGGTACGCCGGAAGGGATACGCTCACCATCGAGGGCGGTAAATCGGTACTACTCGGCAACGGCTTTGTGAGTGTAACTATGTCTAGTGTAGCCACTATATGTGTCAGTTCGATTCTACTTTTTTCAAACTGTATGTTCATCAGGACAAATTCGTGACAGCGTCGTTCGCGGGGCAGACGGTGCGAGCGTGGGTGACGTTCCATGCGGACAACTACAGTCTCAACCTTGACATTCCCATGATCCGTGAGTGGGTTCCATAGATTATCGACAGCATCTCATGGAAGTGTGTTGCAGAGCGCTGTCTGGAGCGCGTGTGCCGCAAGTACGGCGATGAGGTGACGGCCCTCAGGTTCAAGCTGCGCACCTGCATCGACACGGTCAGTTAATAGTTGGGTTTTGAATGAGTTTTGAACAATGTTTTTGGTATACTGTAAAACAAGAACAAGTAAGACAACATAATTTTTCTGACGAAAATGTTGAGTGGAGTTGGAACGGAATATATAATATTGGTATTGTCATTCAATCAATCAATCGTTTATCCGGAATCGTTATATCTGAATATGACAACACAATCATAATGTTATGAAGCATTCAGTAGTGCCTAAGATGCTAGATACATACATAGGCTAACGCCGGGAAAGACAGGTAGACTAAATGACCGTTTTGTCATTGCTGTATTCAAATCCCACACAGCGACATCGTGTAATATGTGCGACTTTTTAATGATATTGTCAGAATCATCGAGTTAGCCCTTGGATATGCCCAACCGCCGCCGCCGAGAGCGGGCGGCGCACTTTCTGATTGCGATTTTAATACAATTACATGCCTGTATTTGATTGCTGCAGAAACATACACGGACACGACTATTATTAATAATCAATTTTATTTGACATGCGTTCAGTCTTTCAGAGCGCTCTGTGCCCGATCGTCTTCCGCTGTATCGCCTCCCTGAAGCGTGTGCGCTACGTCTCCCTTGGAGACATCCAGAATGCCCAGTGTGCGTTCTTGGTCACATCCATTTGCAAATACTCGCACTGCGGTAAGCGGACAGGCCATTTTAATGTGGTTGTTGCAGTCAGCAAGTGTCCTCCGATCCCGCAGCCGATTCACCTCGAGGTCACCCAGGGACACGTCAGGAGGGTGAGTCGAATAAATGAGGTTCTAAGATGGATTGGACCCATGTTATGGGTCAAATAAAAGTTATAGTCTTTCTCAAGTTTCTCACTGCTGTACAGCTGGACTGGGGGCACCTTTTGAAAACCGTGACCAAACTATAACACCTTGTTTACCCACGCCCGAAACATCCCAATATAGTATGGGGCGGTGAAGAGAACATTAAAAAATGGTGGATGGGTAGTTTTGCACAAAATGCATCTTAGAAGCTCCTCTTGGTGAGCTTCTAATATCTAGAAGCCTTCCTTAGGACTTAGGATTTTTTCAGAGAGTACTTTCAAGTTTCGAGCGTGGGTAAAGTATGCTCAAGTTCCAGCAAAATTTCAAAACGTGACCCCCCCCCCCTCCCCTTCCAGCAGCGAGAAACTTGAGGCAAAAAAGAATATTGGAAAGTTTACCCTTCTTTGACCTATAACTTGGATCAAATTTCATCTTAGAACCACTCTTAGAGATAATTTTGTATGATGTGTTGTACGATGCAGGGGTGGCTGCGCCTCTTCGAAAACATCGTCACCCTCACCTCGCACGTGGGCTGCGAATTGGGTGTGTTCACCGAAGACACCCACATCAACACGATCAACGTCAAGTGAGTGGGTGTGTGGAAACGAATAAGTATCACGATGCGATGTCGTTATGTCTTCGATGCGCTTTATTGTATTATTTCCTTTTTTGAATTTATGTTCGAATGTTAAAAAAAAAACATACCTTGAGGTTGTCCGGCCACTGGGTCGACAAGGGCATCCTCTCTGAGCTGTCCGGCCACTGCGACACACTCAACGTCCACCTCCACTTTCCCAGTCGCGAAAACTGCGACGTATACGCCAAGATGGCAACCATCAACAATGTGAGTATAGAGGTGGACGAATAAGAGAGCAGATTTCTATTGTAGATCGGTGCTCTGACCATCGACATTGTTCGCGCGCGAATCGAGAAGGAGGAGCGCATCCACGAGTTCGCTCTCGCCATCAAGGGTTTTTCTCTCTCCCCTCCCCCCCCCCCCCCTCTCTCTCTCTCTCTCTCATCCCCCTTCTAGCCGTCCGTTGCTCCCGTCTTGTGCTGCGCCCTCAGTGGCTGAGACGGGGCGATGCGTGGAGGGCTGGTGAGAAGAGGAAGCGCAGTCGGTGGGTGCAGTCGTTCGATGCACTCTTACACGCCACTGGGGCCGCCGAGTCAGCTCGTGGACAGTATCTCTTCTAGGGACACATATCAACAATACGCACCTTGTTCACTGTTACCTACCGCCTTATCCATGTTACATTCATTGTTTTCTGTTATCATGCCGATAAATAGTTTTCAAATAACCGACTCATACATAATACTCGACAAAACAAATGTTTTCTTTTCATCCGGAATAAATATTTACAACAAAAAACAGTCACTAGCCTTGCACAACAACGACAGTACTGACAACAACATGTGACACCAAGTTCATGAAGGAGTATCGGGGCATGGTCAAATCAAATCAAATCAAATGTTTATTCGGAATCGCAAATATGATTATGACACGTACAAAACGAAATCACTCATAAGAACCTAAGATGGTATTATAGATTTTTGCGCCGAATGGAAGGTGCAGGTTCACTAATCGGGCACTTGCATTTCCATCCATAGAGGGCCTTCGTCTTGCGGACCATACCATTGAACCAATATTGACGTAGATGTTGATAAACGATCGATATCCATCGATAATCCAAAAGCGCGGCAACTCCAGTAACAAACTGACCGCAAGGAACGATAACCACTCCACATAGTGCCAATAGTGATCCAATCCTCGAGCTAGCGTTGCTGACTTCCATATTGGGCTACTCCGCGCGGGCCCAGCGTTTCTCACAGAAGGATTCCAGAACAAACGGCGGCGACGACCGACGGTGCGAGAAATGCACCCAACCGGCCGCCGTGACGAAAAGAAATGGGGCATGGTGAACAAGTACAACGAGAAGCTGGTTCAGAAGAAGGGGGAAGAAGCAGAAGGCAGAGAAGAGCTCCTAGCACCTCTCTCCCGATGAAGAGAGCGAATGCGAATGATACAACTAAACTTAAAGCGTTAGAGGGTACTGACAACGGGTGTTATTGTGTTTTGTGTGTGCTTATATGATAGAATATGGAGATAAACTTATTGAAATATAAAAAAGTGTATTCGAACAACCGTTTGGAAAGACGCGAGTAGATGCAACGGTTCATTGGAGTAGCGAGCAGGACAATAATTGGAAGCGAACGGAATTGAACTGTACTACTCATCATAGAAGGTTCGAAAATTATCGGGTGATGGCGCGCTTGGATGGAATGAAAAAGGAAGATTTTAAGAACAAATTTCATTCTCTAAACGCTTTCAATCATCCGATGGTAATGTTGCATGATCTTTAAGATGACAGTCTGGCGAGCCGGCTGCTGCCCGAGGCAGGTCGTCTGCAGCTACATGACCTCGAAAAGAGCTGCGTCCAGTGAGTCGTGTCTAGTATTGGCATGTGATGTGTGTGATAATGATAATTTATAGCATAATAACACGTGAAAACTGAATAATGATGGTACGCGTGTGCAGGCTGCTGGTGTCTCTCGTCTCCCCGTCCAACTGCCTGGAGGTGTGGGCCCGCTGGCGCGGCGACTGCGCGCAACTCGAGGCCGCCGCTTGGACCGCCGCCTGCCGCAACTTCGAGTACGTCAGTCAATCTCATCACAACAATCGTATAAAACGTTATGAAAACGCATGTTTTTCCGCGATCTGAGTGAGACACGCGTGAATTACCTTTTTTGAATGAAATAATATGTGCCTTTGAAGCACGGTCATGGAAACTCCCGACTTCCTCGTGCTCAACAAAAACGATCTGCTACTCCTTCTCACAGGTACGCTAGTTCGTCGCATAATATTTAATGTTTTACCCGTAATCTCTTAAATTTTGTTTTCACATCTTTCAAATCATTTGTCATGAAGTTGTTTTCATGACAATCGGTCGCAGATTCTTCCTTGTGCTGCCGCGAGTCGAGTGTGTTCACTGCTGTGTGCAAGTGGGTGCGCCCCCACGAGAAGAGGAAGCCGCACATGCACGAGTCATTCATCTTCTTCCTCAATGTTGTTCTGTAATCTTGTGTAAGTCTAACCCTCTCTTTTTCACAGTTTCACTTAGACCATAATCTTTTCATAGTGATATTTACGCCTACTACAACCAAGTGAGATGGCTTATGTCCCACATTCATACCGGAATCGGTGTTTCCCCTATCCAGTGCATAGTGTGTGTTGCATTGATTTTAGTAGTGCATTCTGAGTAATTTGGAAATGTCATTACGATATTAGGTGTTCATCTACAACGACACGACAGGCAAGTGGGACGAAGAGAGAGAGAGAGTAGTGGTTAAAGGGAGTGTACACTATGAATATCGACGTTGAGTTAGCACCGGGATATGAAAATATGATGATGAAAATTATGCACTTTTGTCAAAATAACTATGTGTCGGAGATGCGCGTTCGCATGTACAAGTCGGTGAAAAGTTCCGTTGAAGATAGCAAATGGCACCAAAAGTTTTTGACAAAACTACCTCGTTTTGTCAAAAAGTGTGATGCGTGTTACAGGCTCGCGCGTTCGCATCTCTCTCCGTGGTGGCTGGGCGACAGGTGGTTCTGGGAGGCCGCAAAGCCAATGGCGTGTTTCGAACCGGAGAGGTGGGTGAGACTGGGTTAGCTTCTTTCTGTGTCTGTTCTCGCCTCGGAGAATGTAGTGCGTATCCGTGCTCCCTCCCTCTCCCTCTCTTTCTTTCTCTGCTCTCTCTCTCTGCTCTCTCTCTCCTTTCACTCCTCTCTCTCTTTCTCTCCATACCATTGGTTCTTTGCTTGTAGATTCTGGTGGATGGGGTGTGGCGGGCGCTGCCTCATATGAAGAAAGCACGCGAGTCACATGCAGCGGTGGCAGATGGAAACGTCTCCCTCTCCCTCTCCCTCTCCTCTCCCTCTCCCTCTCCCTCTCCCTCTCCCTCTCCCTCTCCCTCTCCCTCTCCCTCTCCCCTCCCTCTCCCTCTCCCTCTCCCTCTCCCTCTCCCTCTCCCTCTCCCTCTCCCTCTCCCTCTCCCTCTCCCTCTCCCTCTCCCTCTCCCTCTCCCTCTCCCTCTCCCTCTCCCTCTCCCTCTCCCTCTCCCTCTCCCTCTCCCTCTCCCTCTCCCTCTCCCTCTCCCTCTCCCTCTCCCTCTCCCTCTCCCTCTCCCTCTCCCTCTCCCTCTCCCTCTCCCTCTCCCTCTCCCTCTCCCTCTCCCTCTCCCTCTCCCTCTCCCTCTCCCTCTCCCTCTCCCTCTCCCTCTCCCTCTCCCTCTCCCTCTCCCTCTCCCTCTCCCTCTCCCTCTCCCTCTCCCTCTCCCTCTCCCTCTCCCTCTCCCTCTCCCTCTCCCTCTCCCTCTCCCTCTCCCTCTCCCTCTCCCTCTCCCTCTCCCTCTCCCTCTCCCTCTCCCTCTCCCTCTCCCTCTCCCTCTCCCTCTCCCTCTCCCTCTCCCTCCCCCCTTGTTATGATTGATCTAGGGACATCCCACTCGAATTATTATCAATGATTGGTTCGCTCGCAAACTGGGCGGGCAACCTTCTGATGACTGCCGCCTGGAAAGCGCCGCGGACTCGCCGACGGTTGTTTTATTGAGACCTTTCTTTAGCTTGGACCTGGCCTGCCGGCTCTCGGAATCGGAGTCCGAAATTCTGCTCAACAGAGAAATAACGATATGGAAAGCGGCAGGTCGATCTCGACTGTCTTAATTCTGAAGCCGTATACTAATTGAGCAACCCGATAAATAGCTCTTGTTGCACTCCCGGATACCCCGGACGAGTGCTTTCCAAAATAACCAGTGTTTGACACTGAGCGAACTCAGGTCAGAACTCTAGGCGTACCTTGATAACTGGGATGTAATCCAACGCATGCACGCGCGTCCATTTACATATTCCACGATCTCGCGCGATTCGCGCCGGGTTTGTGGCACGCGCGAGAGAACAAGCGCGCCGTGAGAGCGAACAGAGAAACGAGAGATCAAAAAACGCGCGCGCTTTATCGAACTTATTTAATTGCTCACGATAATTTCTCGTTGATTTGTTGTTTTTCCTATCGTGACTTTGCATTCCGTTTTTTTTCCAGATGGCATCTTAACGGCGTTTATTCGCTTATAAAATATCTGCTTTAGTAGTTTTATAAACTTCGGTTTCAAATACAATGTAAGTCTGGAATGTGACTATACGACTCTACGTGTGTCTATACCTGTTTTCGCTTTCTAAGATTGTATGCATTCGATGTCGTTTCGAGGATATCGCAAGTAATTCGAAGTCGTTTGAAGTAATTGATTGCGAAAGTCGGTGGATTTTCTAGCTGAGCGGGCAACCATCTGATGATTGCCGCCAGGAGAGATACTTGTTTTTGAAACGAATGTAGCGCTCACCTACCGGCTCTCAAAATCGGAGGCCGAGATTTCGCTTCACATGGGAAGAACGAATAGGAGAGGCAGATCAATGTGCGATGATATGAACAACGATCAATTAAAAAGCGTTTGTTGCACTCTTGGATACCCCGGACGAGTGCTTTCCAAAAATAACCAGTGTTTGACACTGAGCGAACTCAGGTCAGAACTCTAGGCGTACCTTGAGTACTGGGATATAATCCGACCATTTAAGTCGCGCCCACTTACATACTGCACGGCCTCGCGTGATTGGCGCCGGGTTTGTGGCACGCGCGAGAGAACAACCGCGCCGTGAGAGGGAACAGAGAAGCGAGAGATCAAAAAGCGCGCGCTTTATCGATTTCATTCATTCATTTGCTCGCGACAATTTCTCGTTGTGATTTTTTTTTCTTATAGTGACTTTGCATTCCTATTTTTCCAGATGGCTGTCGACCCGTCTGACCTCCCTCAGCTTCTGCTCCTCAACGACGACGCGCTCGGACACATCTTCCGCTACCTCGACACCCAGGTGACTCATCATTGGCTTCTCTTTGATGTTTTGTATTGCAGACGCGCAACACGCTCCGTCTGGTGTCGCGTTCGATGCACGCCGTGTGCGCTCGCATGAAGACGTACAGGTTCGCAGGCAGGGACGCGCTCACCATCCGAGCCTACGTGAGTAGGACAAGACCTAGGACAAGGCCTCGCTGCCGGGGGATTTCACCCCGCTACTTCCCATCCCCAATAATCCAATACACGATTGAAGAACACGCAGCCAAGCAGTCGGCTCCACTCCCAGTCTCTCTGTCCAGCTTATATGCGATCGGAGAGCCTGGCGTGGTCAATAACAATCCCACACACAATGTACTCACACAGCGGCCTATAAACAACTTAGGGCTGCGTGACGGTGTCGTTCGCGGGGCAGAAGACAGCGACTGAGCAATACGATCGGGACACCAACATACACAGCTATGATATCCCCATGATCCGTGAGTGGCGTCTGGCTAGCGTCTCATGGGTAACGGGAATGCGTTGCAGAGCGCTGGCTTAAACGCGTGTGCCGCAAGTACGACGATGAGGTTACGGCGGTCAGGTTGGAGGTATCCTATCGCCTCCGCTTTTGCACGGTCTGTATGGTTACTGGTTTTGAATGATTGATTCGTGTAATCAAGTCCCACGCAGACACGTCGTGTGACGTGTGATTGTTTCATAGTTCGTGATTACAGGTACCGGATCGCTGCAGAGACAAGCGCTCGCGGATACGACTAATATGATTTTATTTTGCATGCTTTCAGAGCGCTCTGCTCCCGATCGTCTTCGGTTGTATCGCTTCCTTGAAGCGTCTGCGCTACGTCTGTCTTGTAAACATCCACTACGCCAAGTGTGCGTTCTTGTGACAACCATTTACAAACATTTGCACTACAGACCAATGATCAGTTAGTTTCACTATTCCGCTTGTATAGTGGGTCCCCCGTTTTCGCGGTAGGCGAATTATCTTTGGCCAAAAAAATGACGCAGACCGATGAGAAAATTATGTAAATGCACCTCATTCCACCAGTGCCAATGAATATGTCGATGATCACGGTATTTCGAGAAAAGATATTTCAATTCTGAGATCATACGTTTGTAGAGCGGGTCAATTTGTATACATGTGATAAGTTTGGTCAAATTTAGACAAGCCGTTGAAGAGTTATTTTGTGATAAGTGTATGCTCGGTGGGGAAACTCCTAGATTGTAGGTAACAATGTTTCGGTTTTTAACGTTATTTCATCCTCAGAAGTGTCTCTATTACGCACAAGTTTGATATCAATCGATAGCATCACTTGATTCCAAGTTATGTTATAAAGTAATTCAGATCATGCTAGTTATCTAAATTATGAGAACCGAATTCGGAAAAATGCGATCATAGAGTTGTAGCTATGGTATCGATACACCTCTCATGAAAATTTGGTATGATTTCATGAAATTTGAACAAAGTTATTTCCAAATGTAGTTCAGCGCAATTTGATATCAAATCCAGAAGACGGTAGCTAAGGAGTAATTTTGCATTCCATTTCCATAAATTTCCTTCAAAAATGACACCGGTCCATCGGTTCACATAGCGCGCAATGAACTAGATAGCAACCTTCGGACGCATCTAGTATTCGCCTGTGCATAATAAAAGAATGACGATTCGCAACTTGCCTACCGCCAAAACGGGGGACCCACTATACACCACCGCATTTGAAATTTTCGCGCGCTCAAAACTTCGTATGTGCTCGTCTATTGATTTGTTAACCGCTTAGAGCACTCTCTTCACTATCGCACGCATACGATGCATCTGTCGCTAATAAGCTCGCACTTAGCTCAGGATTTTTCGGTGAAAACATTATCGTGGATTTTGAACATACCGTATACTGAACGAAATGCATCGCAGTCTTGGCGTTCACTTCTTTATTTCGCTGAGTCTCTCACATGACCTCGTGGTGTTGTGGTAACGCTCTCGCAGACCTCTGTGGTAACGCTTTTAGAAAACAGAGGTCTGCGGTTTCGGCTTTTGCATTGTTTTGTCAAAATGAAACAACCATCCAATGGGTTCTGATTTCTGATCTTTGTCTAACCACCTGATGTCTCTCGTGAAAAGGGTTCGAACTCATTTGCGATTGAGCGGGCCCACTATATAGTGAGCTCCTATGAAAACCCGTAACATACCGCGAGCTTAGCGACTTTGAACAGTCTCACAGGATGTGTGTGCTCCGCGCACCACACTGAATGCTTACATCCACAGCAGCAAACGGCTTTGTATTAAACAAAGTTCTAAAGTGTTTGTATATTTTTGAAAAGTGTTCATCGACACCTGCAAACTCGCACATTTTAAAACCTGAAATGTGATTGAGCCGCAGCTCATCGATCAAAATCGTTAATATTCCACGAGGTTAAGCGGTAATATACCGTGAGGATAGTGGCGCGTTTCTTAACATATCCTTTACGAAGGATATGTTAAGCGAATACGCTCGCGCTACGTTACCGATAACCGCGCGGTATGTTACAGGTTTTCATAGGAGAGCCCGCAAATGAGTTCCCATCTTTTCACGAGAGACATTAGGGCGGTTAGACAACGATCAGAATCAATTAAATGGTGTTTCCAATTTGACAAAACTTTGCGGAGGTAGCCAGGGTCGAACCCACGAACAGTTGGTTGCAGAGTGAGAGCGTTACCACTACGCCACCTGGTCATGTGAGACGACCCGCGAATAGAGAAATGAACGCCAAAGATTTTGCAACTGCAGAATTTCTGCATCACTTCTTGGCATACGGTGCCAGTTAGAGCACGATTATTTTTTTGCTCGGAAAATGCTGAGCTAGTTGCGCGCGAAATATAGATGTGTAATTGATATTCGCGCGGTCACATTTTAATGTGCTTGTTGCAGTCAGCAAGTGTCCTCCGATCACGCAGCCTATTCACCTCGAGGTCTTTGAAGGTATCAGGAAGGTGAGTCGAGTAGTTGTGTATGTTGTGTGGTACGGTGCAGGGATGTCTGCGTCTCTTCGAGAACCTCACCACTTTTACCACGCTCGTGGGCCGCGACACGGGGCTGCTCACCGGAGTCACCCACATCAATACCATCAACGTCGAGTGAGTCAGTGTGTGATAACAAAGAAGTATCCTTTTATCACAATGTCGTTATGTCTTCAATGCGCTTCATTGTGTTATTTGCCTAGCCTTGTGTTTATGTGTTCAGTGTGTCTGACTACTGGGTCGACAAGGGCATCCTCTCCGAGCTGTCCGGCCACTGCGACACCCTCAACGTCCGTCTCTATTTCCGCAATCGCGAGAACTGCGACGTGTACGCCAAGATGGCAAACATCAACAATGTGAGCAAGGGTGGGAGAGGGGTGCGATGGGTGCAGGGGAGAGCAGGTTCCCACTGCAGCTCGGTACTCTGACCATCACCATTGTTCGTCAGCGGATAGATAAGGAGGAGCGCATCCACGAGTTGGCTATCGCGCTCAAGAGTGAGTCTGTCTTTGTCTCCCTCTCTCTCTCCTCACCTTCGCTTCCCCCTTCCAGGCGTGCGGTGCTCCCGTCTGATGCTGCGCCCCCGCTGTGGAATGACGACCGTTCCATCGACAATTTCAATACTCTCCTCCAGGCCACTGGGGCCATCGAGTCCCCCTTCTAGAAACATATTAGCAGCCATCGGCGTTTTATTGACTATTACATACTGCCCATGTTACGTTCATCATTCATTGTTTACTGTTGGCATTCCTCATTGTTGCAAGTACCCTTTGAATAGTTTTCACATAACCGACTGATACATAATACCCTACAAAACATATAACTTTATTCATTCGGAATAAATATTTACAAAAAAAAACAGTCACTAGTCTTGCACAACACAGACAGTGATAACAAACAACGACAATTGATAATAACTAACAAAATGGGAAGTGTGAAGTAACGTGGGCGACATCTGGACCTATCCAGACTTGGTGGCGGCAAACTTCTTGTGTGCCTTGGAGAGAATGGCGCGAGCATCGGGGTCGTCCGTCCGAGAGGCCTCCGTCTCCAGGCAAGCCGCGAGGCGCTGACGGGCAGACTCCTGCAAGGGAATCTCTCTCTCTCTCTCTCTCGCTCTCTCTCTCGCTCTCTCTCTCTCTCTCTCTCTCTCTCTCTCTCTCTCCTCTTCACTTACCTCAATCTCCTCCCATGCGACCGACTCCACGAGGTAGGAGGCGATGTACTCCGACTCCGGGAGGGCCGCCTCCGATCGACCCACCAGCTGACACATACAGCGCGCGATCACTCCGTTCAGCACACAACGGCGGTGCGCTGGGAAAAGTTTCCTCGGTTATTTGAGATATACGTAACACATGCATGTTAATACAATTTCCGCAGTCATGAAAGCTGTGGACCAACAGATAACAACCGCTCCGAAGACACATTCCTCACAAAGAGATCAACAAACAATAAAGGAGTCTGTTCGGATTCTGATTGACATACGTTACATAATCCACTCACGACAGTCCTGGACGGTGAAGGCGATGGAGGTGAGGACGCGCGCAGACTTGCCCGCCAACTTGTCGGAAGCCTGAGAGGGGGAGATTGGTCCGTGTACAATACAATCAATCAACACACTGAAGAGACGGGAAAGAAGAGAGAGAGAGAGAGAGAGAGAGAGAGAGAGAGTCGATGCACTCTCACCTCCTCCTCTCCCACAATCTCCGCCAGCACCAGAGGACCCGAGGCGGCGAGGAACGCACTGAACAGATGTGATTTATATCTCCACTTTCTCTCTCTTTCTTTTTTTCTTTTTTTCTTTCTTTCTTTTTTTCTTTCTTTCTTTCTTTCTTTCTTTCTTTCTAACTTTCTTTTTTCTTTCTCTCTCTATTTCCTCCCTCTCCCGCGCGCGCTCTCTCTCTCTCTCTCTCTATTCCCTCCCTCTCTCCCCTCTCTTTTTCTCCCCCACTCACTCAAATGCAGGTAGATGCGACTTGACCATTCCCGAGACCGCGCCCAGCAGCTTGATGCGAATCGACTGAACACAGATATGAGTCACACGAGAATCACATAAAACATATTTCAGTCAGTGCATTACTGACAATGAATCAGTCGTAATTAAATGAAAAAATATGTATCCGGACAAAGTATTATTCCCTTTTTTAACTTCTGTTTGCGCAGAAAAATTGTTGAAAATACAAACATTTTTTCCACGTTGATAAAAATTCTTTTAATGCGTTACGAGATGCATCTCTGCAAAAATTTCAACATCGGAAAACAATTAAACCCACCGCATCAGTCGTCTTATCGGCGAGCAGCGACAGCGTGAGCTTCAGCATGCCACCGTCGATGAAGGACTTAAAGGACTCATTCCATTTCACATTTCACACATCTACTAGCAACAAGAAAGCGAGACTACACGAGACACGACCATCGGTTCCTCACCTACCGTACCTGTCTGCCGTATCTAGTCTATTGTAGTCTAGCAACCCGTACCTGCTGTCCGGGCGGGTTGTTCTCGCAGATGGTGTGGATCAGATCGACGAACGCGCCGCGCACGTCGGCAGAGGCACTTGACGTCTGCAACACGTCACCATGCATCTCTCTTTCAAGAATATAGAATCAAGACGGTTCTTACAATGAACTTGTCGACCATGATGACTCCGCCCTCGCGGAAGAACTTGGGGCAGAGGTCGGCGAATCCGAGCAGGTCCTCCAGACGCTCCGCCAGGTCCAGCACCTGCAACAGACATTATAGATAAAACACTATTACGGCAGATATAGCATCTAAATTTGGAGGCTTAATATATGATTGTTATGTTTGACTACCACCTTATCGCGCAGTTTAAAATAATTGACATCCCCTCTTATCAGGACGAACGCGGAAATAACATGAACAATGCGATAAATAGGTTACACGATTACTTCACAATGCATTTTCACAATGTGAGCCAATAAGTGTAGCCTCTCGATAAAGATGTGAAGCATCACACCCAAAAACAATATTCTCTGCTCCCCCACCTTGTCGTGGTCCTCCTCTCCCAATTGCTCGCAGTTGGCTGCGTACGCGTGTAGCTGCTGCAGCAGGCCGTCCAGCAGGCGAGACGGGTCCGTCTGCAAGCGGCAACATCCATATGTTTCAATCAACATTCATTCAATGCTCATAGATGATGTGCGAATCGGCAGGGGCGTGAATTTAGTGTGTTGTTCACTCACCTCCCTGACGAGATCGGCCATGGCAGTCTCGAGCCACGCGCGATTCGATTCGTCCATCTGCACCGGTTGCGACGGCGCCTGCAAGGATGCCTTGTACAAGGAGTCGAATAGCATAGGAGAGACGCGCACCGGGTACCGCATACTCGTACCGGGTGCGGTACCCAAATGCGTACCCGATTCCGTACGACTTGCGGTACCCGGTACGAGATATACCGCGCCCGGTACGCATTTCGGTACGGCACCCGGTACGAGTACGCGGTACCCGGTGCGCTTCTCGTTTTCGCGCTTGCTCCTCGTGCCCTCCCCATCCGCCTCGCACCAAATATCGATCGACCGGTTGATCATTACAGTTTATTTTCGAGTACATAATTCTAGTAGGTTGGTTTCACGGGAATTTGAACACATTGGCTCTTCATGCTTGATCTGTAGATGCCGTTCTTGTTTCGATCTTGATCTTGATGGTTGTGCTGCGCGCTTGTTCGGTCGTCTTCAGTTCTAGCAGCTTCTGAAACAATGACATGATTATATGGGAATACATGTGCAATTTTCAATGAGATCTTACCTTGTCTAGTAGTCACCTGTTATGATTGATGCACCCGAACGCGCGCGCTAACCATAGAAGTTCGGTAGTCACCCATAAACTGAACATAAAAAGTCATTCCATATAAGCAAAACAGTATAAGCGAACGGAAAACATAACATTGTGACAGCATAGTACTCGGAAACACAAAATTTAACATTGTAAAACAATAAACACTTGACATAGTAGCAGCCGGTCACAAGAGTTACATTCTCTCGACTGGCAGACAAGTCGCGCAGTCTGCGCCGACTTGTTTACGCGTTTCGACGCGTTTCATAATCGGTACGGCACCGGGTGCGCATCTGCCGCATCGGGTACGGCACGCTCTCGGCCCCGCCCACCGTGCGTATCCGGTGCCGTACCAGCATGGACGGTACGGCGCCGGGTACGAGTATGCCGTACCCGGCGCGATTTACCCCGTACCCGGCGCGAGTATGCGGTACCCGATACGCACTTTTTCTGAGAGGTACACTCACCTTCCCGTCTCCTTCGCACTCTGCCGTAGCGCGGGTCGACAGCGCCAACAGTTGGTTCCAGTATTGCTGCGGAACGTCGCCCATTCTCAACGAGGAATAGTAGATAAGTGAAGTGAGAAATACAGAAATAGTTACGAAAGCGGAAATTTTCTAGAAACGTCCAGTCAACTGAATGAAAAGAGTGATGAAATGTGGGTGAAGCGAGAAGAAGAAGATGTAGAGATAGGTGCATCGACACAAAGCGTATCATAGATAACGTTATGACAGTGAGAATTCCGTATCAAATTATTATCTATCTAATATAATAATAAATAAGAATTACGAAACAATAAACAGCTGATAGCTTAAAACACCACAGAACGTTCTTAAAACAATTTTATAGTGTACAGACTAAAAGGAAAATATTTTACAACGCAGTATTTGATTTGTTTCCAGGCTAGAAGTATGTTATTTTATAATACATGCAACCATAAATAAAAGTGTTCCGAACTTCGCATCACCAAAACACAAGGAAACGGTGTCACAAATCGTAAAGCAATGAATTGATTTTCTTCCTTTCAGTCAGGACACTTTTCTCTCACTTTTGGCGCCAAATTTCCTATGTGGTTTTTGTTTCTACATTAGTTTTTTTTTAAATGAAATTGTGTGTTAAGAAGTTATTAATATCTTTTTACAGACCACTGGCCGCATCTGTCGGCCGGAAAAGAAGCCGTCTACTCGACGAAGACGACATTTGCGAGAAGCGACGAGAGATGAACGACTCGCGAGATCCTGACAGGCGTGAGTATATATTGATTCATGTTTTACTGTCTTGTGAACAACCTTCGTGCATGCTATGATTAGCCGGTGAAACGCGTGCTCCGGCGCCTTATGACCTTGATTCAGCGATCGTTCCTTTCTCATTTCCTTTCTCACCCATCTGGGGCGAATAGCGCCTCATTTCACGCCGGTCTTGCATCTCGTTTCCCGGATTATCTCTCTATCGCTTCGCAACACCCTTTGTGGGATTCACCGCGCGTAATCGATAGTCTTTGACACCATGCGACCAGCGATCGGGAAAGCTATACACGGAATTGAGCTCACCGCGCAGGCTTTGTCACTCTAGCCATATGATATGTGTTTGTTCTCCTGGTGCGGATCGATTACCCCGGTGAGCGAGAGCGAGAGACAGTGGGAGCGGAGGTATCTAATTATGACCGTGCAAACATGTTGTGGCCACCTGCTCTCACTCTTTCCCGCTCTCTCACTGCGCGAGTGAGTGACACGAGAGACAGAGTGCACTGTTCATACTCGAACTTGAGTGGGGACAAGCTCGTTGATTCTGCTTCCGATGTACCGTTCGTATATCGTTTCTATTAGGCTTACGTGCTCCACGAATTTCTTGTTCCCTTTCTCTCACTTTGTCTGAAACCTTTCCGAATACGAATTCAATGTTCCCGATCTGGCGTTGGGAAAGCATGACCATTCCATCCTCGATCACCCTGATCCGTGTCTCCTTTGTGCCTCGATACGACTCGTCTCTCGTCTCCCCCTGTCCTCCTCCCTAATCCCATTGCACTCTTTCGCGCATCACTTCGTTCATCGTGTTTTGTTTGCGTTTCGTACTACGTCGTCAGACGAGACCACACATGGCGCACGCGCTTTCTCTCTCTCTCTCTCTCTCTCTCTCTCTCTCTCTGTATGTGATAAGCGCTGCTCTCCTATAGTTTGCAACATTGAAATTCCGACATGTGCATGTGTTAGTCATATCGTCGCTTCGTCTCTCACATTGATTCGATCACATTGCACCGCAGCGAGTCGTGTAATCTCAGCTAATCCGGCGAGTGATTGTGATTGTGTGGTGAGAGAGGGAAAGGAAGAGTGGACCGGTCAGCTGTTGTACGTACTGGATGAATGCACGCCATGACGCCATATTCATCGTTTCTGTGTCGTTGTCCTATTTGAATTTTTTCAAGCCGCTTCTGTCAACCGATTGTCGTTATAATTTCTCGATTGAACCCCACCGCCTCATTGATGGGTATTTTTCGTGGAAATTTCCAGCACCCACACATTTTGAAAACGTACTAACGTTCTATAATTGCAGCGATGTCTCGTCTGGCGTCGGTGGAGGGCGCTCTGTTGAGGGCGACCGCAGCCGCTGCCAGGTTCTACGCAGACAGCGGACACGCAAATGCAGAGAGGCTGGACGAGGCCGTCAAGGTGCGTGGCACTGTTCGAAGGCAAAGGAGGGAGAGTAGAGAGAGAGAGAGAGAGAGAGAGAGAGAGAGAGAGAGAGAGAGAGAGAGACGCTTTCAGGCGCTGCTCCCCCTGCTGGACACTGTCGACCCGTGCGCGCGTCTCTCGCCCGACAACCACTCGGTCATAGAGCTGCTCACCTACTGCGGGTACGTGTACTAGGTTATTGTGGCATTTCAATATGTGAATAGTGTGAAGTGTGAATTGTATGTTTCCCGTGGTAAAGTAATGGGGTTGCAATGAAATATTGACACACTACAAAGTGTATGGTGTACACTACAGGAAATTGATGCCAATACTTAATACAGGTAATACTAATACATCTCAAAGGCACAGTGATGCTTAGTTTTTGACTGTGTTTTATTGCTTGACCCATGGAAACACGAAACAATCAAAGAAAACGGGAAAGAACGGTGTTTCCGCGTTGCCCACACGCTTACCAACATGTGAACGTGCGAAGCTTGGTAAGGCGAATTCGAACTTTGCGCCAAAATTCTTTTCGGAAAGTTGAGCTCTGTGCGCATCTCGTCGATATGAGTTCGACAGCACATGTCATTGTAGTGGTGTAGTAACGCTCACGGTTCACGGACCATGCTATGCCGGTTCGATTCCCGCTACGTGCAATTAGTTTTGCTAAGTTCTCGAGAAGTGAGTGATGAGAGTTGTCGATTGCAGCCCACTCCTCTCTGCTAACACCACCAACTCTATCACGCGCAGCAGGCTGATGCGCATGCTATTCCAGATGGGTGGGTGGAAAATCTCTCTTCTCTCCCCCCTCTCTCTCCCTCTCTCCCTCCCTCCCTCTCTCTCTCTCCCTCTCTCCCTCTCTTTCTCTCCTCTCTCTCACCCCTCCCCTACAGCCCTGTACAACGTGCCTCTCCGCCGTCGCATGGCAGGCTCGGACCACGAGCTCTGCTCCGCCGTCTTCGTCTGTCTCGAGTACTCGTTGAAGGTCGGTTATAGTCTGAATTGTAAAATAAATCTTAAACAAATCTTAAACACACACTGTTATACTGTTATACTATTATAAGTGTATTGCTGTTTATGTTATGAAGTTATGAAAGTCCAGACATGAGACGGTATTGTATATAGAAGTGAACTATAGGTTGTTAGTTGATGGTGATACCTATTTCATCTGAATTCTCTTTCTCTTGTCACTCGTGACACACACTCCATGCCATTCAGTAGTTGTACGGTATTGGAACGGACAACAGTCCTGTAGCTCCAACTCGTGATTGCAGGAGCAGCTCGGTCCGCAGAATATGATCGACATATTGAGACTCATGCAGGTGGGCATTTTCATTTTCTGGATTTACCTGGACATTTGGATATCGAGTGTTGTTATGTGATTCTGGAGACTTGAGGAGGATGAAATGCTTGTTTCAGGTGCTTACGTACGAGAAGTCTCTGGTGCTGGGGGTGTGGACCAACGACCTCATCTCCTTCCTACTCGCTGAGATGTGAGTCGTGATGTTTTCGTAGTTTTTTTTTCAAATCTTTCAAGCTCCGAGTTCGTATTGCTTTGCCATGTATTTAGACGCATTAAAGGAGTGGTGAAACTTGTTTCTAAAAGTATGTAATATGTAATCATCGTCATGTCTCCTGCATTGTGATGTTTGCAGTTGCCGTGAGCCGGAGCAGGAGTGGATGGGGTACAGCATCGCCATACTGTGCAACCTCGCCGCTAGGAGCAAGTCCGTCTGCGCTAGGATAAAGAAATCCGTGAGTCTCACTTCCCAGGTCTCCAGTTTTTCGATCCTATAGTATGTTTTCTGTATGAATCTTCTGCTTGAGCACTGAAAATGAGACAGGGGAGAGAAGCATAATAGAGAGGAGGGAGAGAGAGCACCGTTTCCCTTGTAGTCGTCCTACAAGCAGTTCACGAAGCGTCTTCTGAAGCTGCTCATGCACGACTCGCGAATAGTTGTCGTCTGCGCCCTCGTACTCATCGGATTCCTCGAGGAGAAACTCAGGGATCAGGCGAGACTTTGTTTGGTTTATTTTCCATTACTTTCTCTGGTCCCGTTGCCGTTGATCCACTCGTGTTCATAATAGAGTGAGATGAAACGTATCCGTTACAGGTGTTCTCGTCATCGAACATGCAGCAGACATTCCAGTGCGTGTTCAATGTGCTCATAATCGGTGAGTATCATTTCTCCCTCCCTCCCTCCCTCTCTCTCTCTCTCCCTCCCTCCCTCCCTCCCTCCATCTCTCTCTCTTCCGGACTATGTGTGATCGTATTCACACATCCGCGACATATCACACCATAAGAGGAACAGTCCTGCTGACTGCTGTATTGTGCTTCGTGTTGCAGGCGACTCTCTGATGACCCGCCACATCGCCGCCGACCTCCTCAAGAGACTCGTCGTCAGCGACGGAGCCGCTGTGAGTTTTTTCGTACGTTTACTATCAATAATGTAGTTTGTAGTGTGTAGCTGAGTAGTTGTACAGTACATTTTCTGTTCAGAACCCTATGCTGCCGAATGTGGGTGGAACGAGTGAGTGTGTGTGTGATTGTATTTGTGATTAGTTGTTTTGTGAATGTTGTTAGTTCAAAACTTCGCACTAGTTGTATTGAGTTCAGAAATCCTAGTCGCTTGATAATGGTGCATGAAACATATTTACTAGGGCCGTTTATACTACACAACGCGTCAACTTGACGCACCGCGTCAAGCGTCATGCGTCAAAGTTGACGCCTCGCGTCAAAATCTTGACGCGGTACGTCAAAGTGACATCACTTTTCCTTTGTTCTTTTGACGCTTTGTGTAGTATAACCGGCCTACTGTTGTCGAATTGAACGTAACCGGATATGTTTACTGCTTTCTATTTTTTCCTCATTTGCTATTCTGTTTTTCACCTAGTAGTAGTAATAGTAATACGGTAGTCCCTTTTCCATCTCTTCCCTGTATAGTGTTTTGGTTAGTAGTACTACCCCCCCCCATCTGATGGCTGTCTATCATCTGACACTCTCTCCTCCCTGCAGGTCTCCTCTATCCCAGTGATCACAGCCGTCGGACGGGAGCTCGTCAACTACGCATACTTCGAGAAGTGCGTGCAGAGAGTGGCCGAGCTCATCGGGAAGCTCGACGCCAGACAGGAGGAGACGGCTAAGGTAGGGGGGGGGGGGGGAGAGAGAGAGGGAGCTGGTCCGTTGCAGGTGTACGAAGTGCTGCTCGCTCTCTGTTCCCTCCGTGAGATGCGATCTCCTGTCTGTCGCGCGATACTCGCATGCAAACCGACTGAGGAGAGGCTCAACACTCCATTGAAGTAAGTGATTCCATCTTTTATTCAAGTTTTACTTTTTATGTCTCTCTTTGTGTAGGTCTGCTGCGTCTACCGCGGAGCTGTCGTTCGATGCGGCCATAGACCCGAGTGTCCCCATCCGAGCGGCCAGAATGCTCAACTATATACTCAAGGTACGGGGATATGTTTTTGTATTTTCTCTTTTTTTATCGTTTTGTGTTGAACATTAGTTGGACATCGAATTACACGTGTTTCGAACTTCCGTATGGAATTATCTATCAATTCCGTTGAAGGGGTTACCAACAGAGTGGATATCCTTTTCCTTCCTTCATTTCCTTTTCCTCTACAGGAAGCGGTGGATGAGTGTGTCCGCCTGGCGTCCCTCCACTCGATCGGCAGCCTGCTCTCCCTCTGCGAGTCTTCCCTCAAGAGCCCTATAGAGACGACCAGTGTCCGAGTCGCCTGGCAGTGCCAGCGAGTCACACAGGGCATTCGCATGGCAGAGGGTGGGTGCAGGGGTTCGCAGTGTTTTCATGAGTTATATGTTTCAACGTAGCTTTGTGCCGACTGATGCGCTTGGTGTCAAATTCGAAGGAACTCCGCAGTCGATTGTTATATTGTGAAACAACTACATTCCACGGCGCACGCAATATTCAATCGAGAGTGATTGTTCCTTTTGTGTATAGTTGTTTTTGGTACGTTTCATCTTTTCTATAACGCGGACGTAGCGCATGATATTTAATCCTCTCGTTATTTTGTTTCGATCTCACAATTGAATACAATTGTTCTGCACACTTCTTAATTGATTTGTTCTATTAATCTCAATTCTCAAATCGATTAATTTATCTAAACATAATGTTTTGTTTACAGTGTTGTCCGGCGACGACGAACTGCGTCCTGAGCTGCTCCAGACAGCCACCGCCCCACTCTGCGCACACCTGGCAGAAACACAGCTCATGGTAGGGAGGGAGCGGGAGGGGGAGAGAGAGGGATAGAGGGGAGAGAAAGAGAGGAAGAGAGAGGGAGAAAAGAGAGGGAGAGAGGGGGAGGGATAGATAGAGAGAGATAGAGAGAGAGAGAGAGAGAGAGAGAGAGAGAGAGAGAGAGAGTCGCCTCTCTCCAGGTGAACCCAGTAGTGGTGTACATGGCCAAGCCGGCAGCGCAGCGGACGGAGAGACTGCCCGAGTGGAGGTGAGAATGAGTGTTTTCGGTTTTGTCCTACTTTTTGCGATGTGATGGTAAATTGGAATTATCAAACGCAACTGTCTGGATCGTGTGATTTCTGGAAACTGGAAAGAATGGAAATTGTTTTCGAATTTTCTACCGCAATATCTAGATTGTATGAAACGCAACGTTCACGTTTTATGGTTATTATGATATGACAGTTGATGAAATATACTAGAACACTCTAATGCACACTCTACTAACAAGATTTAGATGTTCAAAATTGTAGATGGTTCCGTGTTCACTGAAGACAATTAAAAACTGATAAGATGAAACAGACAGGATCCCCATGTGTATTAGTATATCATCGTCTATTGTCTGTGTTTGCAGCATCCACGGCGTGGCAGTAGTGCTGGAGCTGCTCCGTCTGCTGGCAGCCCTCAAGGACTACTCCAAGCCACACAAGGACCAGTACTGGAGGAGTCTCAAGGTCGGCCATAGACCATACGGCTAAAAGCACGTAGTATGTCTTGTTAGAGGTATTATAATGAACATCGCTTCTTGTAAGTATGTGATTGTGTTAGTAGCATGTTTTGTATTGAAAGCGTCGTTCGCTGACACCTGATGTTATTGAAAATTGATTAAGGGATCGACATTGTGTTAGTTGTTGAAACGTGTCTTTTATAGGACGAGCGTCTCATCCCATTCCTGGCGTTCGCCATCTCATACGGGGACAACGAACTCGTCGACCTCGCCCTCCATCTATACACTCACTGCGCACAGAGCCAGAGCTTCCAGAGCAGATGGTGGGGGCGCGTCTCTCTCTCTCTCTCTCTCTCTCTCTCTCTCTCTCTCTCTCTGTCTCTCATCTGATCGTTTTAGGCTGTCCGACCTGGTGGCTTCGTGTGTGGTGGTGAAGTCTCGGGAGCGGGAGAGGGGCGTGGTTGTGGGAGGCGGGGCGAACGGATCACTCGACAACTCAAGAGAGATCAATGGAAATGCGAGGGGGTGGGTGATTGTAGTTCACTTCGAGAAGGATTTGACGAATTGCATAGTTATTTCGTGTGGTTTATTTGTTGTAACATGTTCATATTCAAATTGTTTCAAGTATGTCTGCGATGATTTGTAGATTACTTGAAACATATCATCAGCATCACCATGAGATTTTCCGCTTTGTTCATTATGTGATGTCACGTTTTATAGTATGTCGACAGAGCCCGATCGACCTCACAGCGCGGCAGACAACAAGGCAGTGGATGAACTGCTGAACAAGATGAAACACGGGATGGAGGTGGGTGGAGAGAGAGGAAGAGAGAGAGAGGAGAGAGAGAGAGGAGAGAGAGAGAGGAGAGAGAGAGAGATCCTCCTTTGCAGATCAAGGACGTCCGTATGTCGGAGATGATGGCGACATTCGAGAAAAAGATAGCGTTCTTGGAGGTGGGGTATTTAGTGCGATTCTACAATACATAAAAACGTGCCATGTCTCTATCAATATCACGTGAGCTTGAAACGTATATTGCGTGAAGATGCATACGACTGCGATTTGTGCGAGTGCATGTTTCGTTTATTGAGTTAATGGTTCTTGTTGAGAGAAGAACATATTCAAATGAGTTTAGGGAAGTAGTAGGAGTAGTCTATCCGTTGCTCGCATCAATCAGTTTGTTGTTTGAGACACGCGAGCGTGAGTTGGAGCGTCTTCTGTCGACGAAGGAGGCCGCCCTGCAGCAGTCTGAGAGGATGCGCATCGGGGCGAGGGTCAACACTGGAAGCAACGAGCAGGATGTGGGTGGGGGAGGTGACACATACTAGATGAATTGGCATGTATGGCCGGACTGTGTTTATGTTGAGAGTATGAAACGTAGTTTGTAAAAAAATTTTCTTATTTTTAAATATTATGGCCTGATAAGGTGTTGGGTAAGTGGGTTGGGGGATAGGTGAGACGCAAGGAGTTAATCAAATTGGCATTTTAGATGAACTGTGTTTATATTGATAATGGGAAACGTAGTTTGCACGTTTATGTTTTCCTCAATGTTGGCGTTGAAGGTTGAATCAGAATCTAGAGTGGAAATGGCGAAAAAGTTCACATCATTGATGTTATTGAGTGTCAGATCATATCGTTTAAAAACATCGAAAAACATTCGACAGCAACGAGTGATTTGTGGTATTCGAGCAGGATTTGGGTGGGGAATTATGGTCGATCACAGTAGGTGAATTAGCATGCATGGATGGACTGTGTTTATTCTGAGAGTGTGAAACATAACTTGTATACGTCATATTTTGTTTATTGTTGGTGTTAAAACAGAATAGAAAGAGAGCAGGAGTGGAGGAGAAGGCCGAATATTTCGGTTGAAATATGCATTAGTGGCCATAGTCACTGAAGTTTTTCGTACCATTGAGGATATTTTGTGTCAGAACGAATCGCTTTATTTTCATATTTTGTGTGTTGTTAGGGGCGTTAATAATTTTGTCTTTTTCTGATATGATAATATCGCCACTAGCATTGCAGTTTTTGTGGCATAATACTTTATTACTGTGTTCCGAAACTGAAAAGAACCAGTGTTGAATGTGAGTTTGCAGCTGGCCCGAATCCGCTCCTTGGTGGCGGAGAATGAGGAGCTGAACGCCACGAAGACGAGGTTGAAGGAGGAGGTGAGGAGAAGGCAGAGAGTGAGAGAAGATATAGAGAGCAGAGAGAGAGGAAGGGAGTGAGGGGAGAGGGTGGTGGTGGGAGAGAGGAAAGGAAGGAGGGAGAGGGGAGAGAAAGAGGGGAGAGAGAGATACATTGTTCCGTTTAGGTTGCAGTCAGTAGAGCGACGGCGGATCGTCTGGCGGGAGAGAAGAAGAGGTGAGGAAGGATAGATATATAGAAAGAAGTAAGAAAGCCGAAGGGAGAAGAGAGAAAGAAAGAGGGAGAGAGAGAGGAGAGGGGGAGAGGGGAGAAAGAAAAAGAGAGACTTGTTCTCCAGACTACTGGAAGAAGCCGAGAGAAGGCAGCAGGACGCCGAGACTGAGATCAGCGAGCTCACCGTCAAAATAAAGAGGTCAGATTTTGTAGATGTTATGTTTCATTAATAGTTCATACATCAGGTTTGTTCAGTTAACTGTCATTGTAAGAAGGCGTTTAATTGATATAATCTGTTCATTTCAGTCTGTCGGCGAAGGTTGCGTGTCTGGAGGAGGAGAATGCGAAGGAGACGGAGCTGAACCAGCAGCTGCGAGACCACAAGGAGGACCTCAAGAAGAAACTCGCCATGTCCGTCGTTTTATCGATTTTTTGTTTGTTGTATTTGATTTCCTATTTTTGTTTCGAGCATTATTATTTGTATGTTTCAGTATGTCTTCTCACGTGGAGACTGTGGAAGAGGAGAACAAGAAGGAGAGGGACCTGAACAACCAGCTGAGGGAGCACAAGAACGACCTCAAGACGAAGCTCGCAACGTGGGTGGTCTGGAGGGGGAGTATTGGTTTATTGATTGATTGATTGATTTCAGGGCGTCGGACACGATTGTTCAGTTGCGATCGGAGCTGCAGGGCAAGAATGAGGAGCTGAGCGAGGCTACTGGAAAGGTGAGCGGATCTCTCTCTCTCTCTCTCTCTTTCCTTTCTATTTTTCGGCTCTCAATAGCATCTCTTTCAGTTGGAGCGATACCGGTTGATGCAGTCTCAGCTTGCGGCTCTCGCTTCAGGAAAGATCTAGGCTCCGCCCCTTCTGCCCCCGCCCACTCTGTGCTATACACCAAAGAATCTAGTCGCTTATTCACACATACACACACACACACACTTTCCCTCGTGCGGGTCTCACTCACTGTACTCACTGTACTCACCCCATTGTCCTTCCATGCACTCGTCTCTTTTATGGAAACTCATGACACCTATGATATAGTTATTGTGACTATGCGATCATTTAATAAATATATGATTACGAGTTTGATTTAAACGACAAGTAAATATCCTGATGCTCTCACTCTTCTTGAATGTCAGAAAAGGTTCAGTTTAAGTTATAGTAAATTTCCAGCCACTTTTCACCAATTAGCTGTGATCTGCTCGAAATATGCGTCCTGACTCTCGTTGATATGCTGTAAAAGATCGATTGATGGATTCTTACTTGAAACTTGCTTACATGTTGTCTCCCACCAGTCAAGCGAATCGTCGTCGTCTTCACTTCGACTTCTGGCAGAGGAGTGACCTTCCTAGATGACATAATATGGCATTTCCACTTGTGGTGCTAACCTCTTGCAAGTTCTCAGTTTGAAAATTATTTTGAAAAAGTGTTCCCTCCATGGTTTTACGACGATAAGGCATAATAAGATGCTGGATGAACCGTATCTGAAACAAATATATTTATAAAATTCTGAAACTAAAAAAAAGTTGAAAAAGTGCTCACAAGGCGCACATCATGTCGAATAATGCAGCTGCCAGCATCTGTTCTTTAGACCATTTCTAATTTGAAAATGATCAATATCATTTCAATTCCACGCAATAGCGTTTCTTACTTCAGAAATTGATGAATACACGTACATGAAGAATACGACGAAATTCAAACAACCAAAATAGCCGCACAAAGTTTCGATCAGCTGAAATACCATAGTAATGAGAACTATAAGTTATCAATATAATAGTTTGATGCACCTTGATTGCTTGTACGTTTTCCAAAATCTGATAGCGCTCACTGAGGGAATACGTTTTCGACTTGAATTTTGCATACTCGGCAGCTTTGCGGTAGTTCACGCGAATAATAATTATAAAGATCGTGAAGAATACAAAAATACATATTCCAACAAATATTATCCAAACCATTAGTGAAAGTGATTCTAAACACACATGACTACATAACTTGCTTACTCCAGTAACGATACTAACCATTTGCAAACCAGAGCGCAGAAAAAATAGAAAAAATAATAGAGATAAATGTCAAAAATAATACTAATTTTCTGCTTGTGCATTGTTCATATTCCGCCATATTCCACGTTGCATAGCTTCTTTCGATCACAACGGAGCCCATCGCGGCAAGAATGTAGCTTCTACAACAAATATTCGCACTGGTTCCTTAACTGACGCTACTAACAAGAAATATGTACGCAGAAAACTACTCGCTTGAATTGTTATGGAGTTTTGTACATCTTCTGCAAAAACAATGTTAGTTATCAAATTATTCGAATATAAAAAATACCGTAGGTCTCGATTCTGCCGATAAAACGAGTTTGGTGTAGAAAAATCACAACACGAGACAGAGGAAATATTATCATCTGCCCAAAAACTATAGAAAATATAGTCGTTAGATTGATGTGAAATATACGTGACTTAAAAACAATGAATTTACGTATTGACCAAAAACTCACTTTGTGAATAACATGCACAATTAATGGTAGACTCATTATGAGAACCCAAATTTGCAGTATTTCGAAGGAATAGATGATGTAGAGAAGCATCGTCCAGCCTTGCTCGGATACTAATGTCTCGTTGACGTAGAAATGTAAACGTGTCATCGGCATAGTTCAATACAGTGGGAAGTGAAGTGTGCTGGAATGAACCGAATGAATCGAATGTCGAATTAACAGGTGCATTTAATGATGATATGACATTATAGCGAAAGATCGTGAAATGAAACGTTCACACGTTCACACAATTATAGAACACACAGAACACACTTTTTTAAAAGAGAAAACTAACAGTCAAGTGCGGTACGCGTGAAATGAGTGATGATGGCCTCGTTTGTTTTGCAGAATACGCTGTTTTCAAATGTATAGTATAATGTTAAAGATAACTAAATGAGAGAAACGCGTGAACAGATATGTAACGGTAATTGCTGTCGTTACCTTTTTATCGTCACCGTTCTTATTAGCGGTCCAAACCCCTTAAATTATATAGTTTGTTTGTACTTAAAAACTTAATAACTCCCTTCACTTCAATTTTCGTACATTAACATCGCTCAAATGGCATGCTCCGAAATTACATGAAAATTGCACATAAAAAACAGTTTCTATTCTCAATTGCAATTCTCCATTTTGCCTCTTCTGGAAACTACTTGATATCTAGTGTCTAGTGTTCTATTTTTCATAACTGCCATTCTACAGTAAATGTAAAAGAGCGTATGGCCTCCGACAGACTTTTTCGCGAGCGAAATGCGAAAATAATCGCAAAACTTTTAGCTTGAGAGAATCGCGAAACTACCCATAATCGCGCGAATTGGTGATCTTTTTCGCTGAAATTTGGAGAATTCGAAGATATTTGTTTCCACTGAGAATTACGCAGATTTGCTTTCTTTGTTATAATTGAAAACTTACTTCTTAGAGGTTGTGTGACATGTTTAACACCAAACATTCAAATAGGAACATTGTTTTGTCACTGGCACGCCTTTTTTCAAATTCGCCAAATTTTTCGCGCGAATCGGGTGGCACGAGTGCGCAACGACTAGTATGTAATAACAGCAAACAATTGTGGTCAATACAGCTTCCACGATGTTCATGAACTGTATTTTCAATTATAAAGAATGAAAAATATACAGAAAATGAAAATTCATACCTGGATTCGCGAAAAAGTAGCGAATCTGTGAAAAACCAGCGAGATTGCGGTAAAGGCGGATACCATTAGTTCTTAAATGCTTCATATTAAAAACAAAATGATTCTACTTATTCCATCACTTGGTAATGTTTGTGTCAGATACAGTATCAATAGAAAAATTACAGATCCATGGCGATTGATGATCATAAAAAATGAAGTCGCGTCACGTTTACAGTAGGATAATTTCATTTGCTTTCCTTTCGGGAGCCTGGCGGGTTCTGTAGCTTCTGCAGGGAATGTGCAGGGTAACAAACTATATCCGTTTTAACTTGTCGTGTGATGCTGATGCAGCAGGCTGACGCATCAGCATCACACGACAACGTGGAGACCATGATCATATGATAAAGATGTATAGGTCAACTCACTCAGTAACATAGTATTTATTTTTCACATTGCTCGAATATCACATTGGCGGTGCGGATGGAGTGACAAAATGAGTGAGAGACTGCTCGCATTCCAAATCCACACATTTCTCATTTCTTCTCGCAGCTTCTCCTGTTTTGATTTCCACTTTGGCGGCTTCGTACATTCGTTCTTCGAGTTTCTCACTGAAAGAATATTATACTACAAACTATAGACAAACTACAAATAAAATTATGAATCTTCACATTTCAATCCTCCACTTTGCGTCTTCTAGGCACTTGTTGACAATGTAGAGTGCAAAAACATTGATAAGCAGAATTTCGAAATGGCAGAGTGCGAAGGTCGCAGCTTCGGAGCGTTTGCCTAAATAACACAAACAATGTTTCTATAACAGAAAAAACACACCCATCTTGTTCTCATCGAAAATGTTGTTTCCCGTAAACGCGTACAGCAATAGACCACCTTCCATGAAGGTTGTGAACGCCAGGTAAAATGTCTAAGTTTTTAATATTGTGATCTAATAATCATAAACAAACAAAATCCTACCTGATGAATGATCCAGATTGCCATGGTTGCTACCATCACTCTCGCATTTCGATACTTCCGGACCTCGAAGCCTCCGACTTTTTCGATCGTGTCATAGGCGATTTCAGATTTTAGCTGTCTTCTGAGAGCGAGAAAGAACGGAATGTGAACAGCGATCGAAAAGAAGATGAACGTGTAAAAGGCAGGGTCAACTGAATCATTTCATAACATAAACGTTTCAGTATTCTATTTTACCTCCTTTTTCAATGAGCAGTCCGAAAACTGCGAGTTGGAGAAGGAACGAAACTGGGGTGATGAACGCAGCGCATTTCTATTGTAAAACTTGTTTTTAAAATTTAAAATGAAGATTTATTTACTCACATAAACATCGACGCAGCAGAATCGCGTCGGTTCGTGCAGCGACATTTCACGATTACTGGTAGTGTGTTATCGGTAACAGCTATCAGAAAGGAAGATCGGTATGGGTATGGAATCACGCTGTTTGTTTTGTTGTCTGAGTCTGTGCAAAACATCCAGTAATTTGCACAGCTTGCTCTGACCCCAACGCCTAGACGGGGCTGAAAATCGAATGTTTTATACGGTTTTACACCGGGTGATAAATATTGAAAAATAATACAGCAAACATCTCTTAAAACGCGAGAATCAGTCTGAAGAGGGTTTGTCAAGTCCTGTCTTTCGTAGTACCCTCCCCCAAGTCCCAAATATCACTGAAACAATGACATCATACTATCAAATGATAAAGTTCTTACCCAGCTCCTTCTCCACCGTTTAATATAACATGCCTTCTACATTTCCCCTGCTTCGCCACTGTTTAGTTGTTATTCTTGCACATCTCTCTCTCCTCCCCCACTCACCCCGCCTTATCCGTCGGCATGTCGCCCTTCAGAATACGCTCGAACACCACGCGCGTGTTGTTGTCCTCTGAAAACCAATCGATACAGCAATCAATACTCAATCCCTACCGTTGAGGTGTGCGAGGAAGTCGACGAAGGCGAGCGCGTAGTCGCCGTACTTCTTCAGACCCATGTCGCACACGCGCTTCGCAATGTCGCCGTCCTGCAAACACGGATCTTCCACATTTCTATCTGCTTCCGCAATTATCTTACCTTGCTGACTCCATGAGTGCTGCCGCGACGAACACGTGGAACCTGGAGCGCGCGTCTTCCCTCGCCCGCTTGAACACTGTCCTCGCCGCCTTCACGCCCTCCGTGCGACGCACAAACTTCATCAGCTGGATGTAGCCCTGTAACCACACAGTTCAATTACTACGCTCTCTTTTCTACGTTCTCATTAAATAAACTATTTTGCTCCTTCAGTTATAACAAATATGATACATACAATTCACATTCTACAAAATTCACGAGTGTGGGATCGACAGAGCGAGGAGCTTGTCATACACCTTCTTCACCCCGTCGTACTGCTTCCGCTCCTCCTCCAGGTCCGCGTACGCAAAGAACAACAGCTGCGAGTCGGCCATCAGACCTCCGATCGCACGCTCCAACAACTCTGCAATACAACGTATACCAGCCAGAGAGAGAGAGAGAGAAAGAGAGAGAGAGAGAGAGAGAGAGAGAGAGAGAGAGAGAGAGAGACTCACGGACTGCATCGGTCCTCATCTGGGCGGCCGCCTTGACGTCTCCCTTCCTCTCCAGCTCGTCTGCCGACTGCTTCTGCCACAGCGAAGCCTCGTACCACATGTCCGGATAGTAGCCCAGACACAGCAGCGCCTGCTCGTACGAGTACGTCACTGAAATAGAAAGGATAACAAGATTACACCAATCTGCAAAACTCTGATCTCACCTCGCTTGGCGAATGCGGCAAAGTCGTCCGTTTCGAGCGGGTTCGTCTTCTCCCAGTGTATGTACTTCTTCCACATCTCCAGCTGAAAAGACGTCATCTTCAAGCATTCGCGGTTTCTTTCCCCGACGTGGGACACAGTTCACGTATCGATCAGACTAACTGATCATTTGTAATTATGCCACACCGCCTAATTCATTTCGCATTGCAAATCGCGCGAGTTTCGGTGATTAGCATGCCGTCCTTTCGTACAAAAGCGGGGCGCGGCGGGCTGCCGGCATCCATTCGCCATGGCTCAGTCCGTCCCTCCCGGAGATATCAACACCCAGCCGGGTACCAAGATCGTCTTCAACGCCCCCTACGATGACAAGCACACCTACCACATCAAGGTCGGTGCCTTCGACTTCTACTAGTGTATTCTACAATACCCTAACCCTCGTGTCTCCAGATCACCAACGCTGGAGGTCGCCGCATCGGATGGGCCATCAAGACCACCAACATGAAGCGTCTCGGCGTCGACCCGCCGTGCGGAGTGCTCGACCCCAAGGAGGCCGTGCTGATGGCCGTCTCTTGCGACGCATTCAAGTACGGAGAGGAGGACACCAACAACGACCGCATCACTATCGAGTGGACCAACACCCCCGACGGCGCCGCCAAGACCTTCCGCCGCGAGTGGTTCCAGGGAGACGGAATGGTCCGCCGCAAGAACCTCCCCATCGAATACAACCCTTGAACAGCTTGTATGTGTCTAATTAGGAGAAATAACTGAGAGGCAATACATGTAATAACACTATGCACACATCCGGTTTCGGTCCCTTTCACCAGACCGGATGTGTGATCCTACCGGCCGGGACCATCATTGTGCAATAAAGCTCTTCTCAATTCACCGGGTACACTATTCACATAATAGCACGTCGTGTGCGGTCCAGCTTCTGAGTTTTCTCAGTTCTCACCCACCTGTTTCATTTCATCTGCAAACTAATGAATGATGTATGTTTACTGTTGCAATTAATAAAATGCATGAGCTTTTCTTGCATTACGTCATGTAAACCAAACTCATTTTTATGCCAGTTCATTTAACAGTTAAAATATTATTCATATAAATCTGTGATTGCCGTTAATTCATGTAGATTTTCAAAACACGACTGTCTCACCCCCCCCCCTCTCTCTCTCTCTCTCTCTCTCTCTCTCTCTCTCTCTCTCTGTGTCTCTCTCTTTCCTCACTACGCCTTGCCAGCAGTGTTGCGAAACACGTGCATCACGGTGTTGCGAAATAGTCGGCTCTTCTTTGATTTCGCGCGCGTCTCACTCGCGCGTGTCTACCCGCAGGCTGTGTCCGGAGGGCGCGGCGCGAGCCCGCAAAGATAGCGAGCCCCGTAAACGAGACCGCCACTGGCGATCACACAGGGTGTGGGGGTAGAAAAGGAGGCGCCTGGGGGTGGAAGGACACACTCGCCCAGCCATGGCCCCCGCTGCCTGCCACGTCATCCAGAAGCCGTTGCGCCCTGCCCGACCTGCAAGCGACAAGAAGGTGCGAGCCGCCCCCCCCCCCTCCCCTACTCTCTCCCGTTCAGAAGTGTCTCTCCGGGTGCGGTCGGCTCCTCTCCGCGTCTACTCTCAGACACCACCGCAACGCAGGCTGCCCGCTGGAAAAGGTAGGGTCTGATGTGGACATGTTGCAGGCGGTGAATCCGACGGAGTCGCAGAAGCGTCGCTGTCGGTGGGGCTGCGGTCGGCGGCTGGCGGGTTCGACGCTGCGCGCGCATCGGATCCACGGCTGTCCCTTCCCCGTCATGAAGGTCGTCCCCAAGGGGAGAGATGCGGCGCCATTGCAGGTCCAGTGCCAGACCGTGGATCCTATGGAGATCGTCCCCGATCATCCCATCGAGTGGTTCAATCCGGTAAGTGTGGTCTCTCATCTTCTCCCTCTCCCTCAGACTCCACCCTCCAACCGACTTCGGCTTCCTCCACCCCCTCTTCCAGCACCGCTTCTCGCCCTCGCCCACCCCCTCGGAGCTGTCGCTTCTCCTCCAGCTCCACGAGTGCAGCCACACCCACGACCAGCTCACCAAGGCCCTCTTCTTCCAACTACTCGACATCATCCAGGCGGAAGATGAGGCCGTTGTATAGATGTGTATCATAGCGTATTTATCGTACGGATGTGTATATATTGTACAGATAGTTATTTAGATGTTGTTTTCTCTCGCGTTGTTATTGTTCTGTGTTCCGTGTCCGCGTAATTGTTATTTATTTAGTTGTCGATGCATATTTGTTACCTTTTAACTTTCCGTTATCACCGCTGACGTGTAGAGATCACTTATGTTCCCATATTGAGAAAGAGTGCCTTATCAGTTTCTACACCAATGAAATACATACTTTATACAAACATCCTATTTACAATATATTTACAATATACACATGCGCATTTGGAGATCAATAAATCAAATTAATACTTCCGAATAGGTTCACCGGGAGTGTAGCACTGGGGGACGAAGTCGTTGGAGAAGGGGTTGGTGGAGTCGGCAGAGGGACTGTATGCGGGAGGAGCGGACGGGACAGCAGGCAGTGTGTGTGCGAATGGGTTGGAAGGGGGATGGGCGGGCAGAGGGGAGGGAGGGTCTTCGAGCGCATCCGATGTGACCACGTTCACCCTCGCGGTCGGTGAGAAGGTGTGCGCGGCGCCGATAGGTGGCGGACTGCAAGGATACTGGCAGATAAGTATAGTTTGTTATGATAACTTCGTGTCATAATATTGTTTGCACTATTTTCAGCGCGGGACGACACACGGGAAGGCAATTCTCGTTTGAGTGGCAAGGTAACTACTTTCACAATATAGATTAGTAATTATATTTCTCTCACTCACATAGTAGTGGTCCTCGTCCATCGCAGGTGGATCCAGTACCGTCTCACAGCCAGGAAACAAAAGATGTTCAGGAAGAGAATGAGCAGAACCCCCACGGCTGCCATGCCGGAGAGCATGCGATGGTCTGGGAAGACATCTCTCTCTCTCTCTCTCTCTCTCTCTCTCTCTCTCTCTCTTCTCTCCCCTCTGTCTCCTTCTCTTTATCTCTAGTTTTTTTAAATGTTGTCTTTCCCTCACCTTTCCCGCACTTTTTCAAGTCATCGCAGTCGAGATTGAACATCGTGTAGTCGTTATCTGCAAACGATTTCATGACCTTCACGCAGTTCGACAATGATTCACCTGCTATAGTGGAGTAGAGTAGATAGCAAACAATAGCGGCCAGACAACTCATTGACGCGATCTGACTTTGTATGTAGAACTATAACAATAAATTCTAAAACCCACCATATACAAGAACCATATTATCATAATCACTGCTCGATAGAACCGTTTTCTCTTGAGAGTGACGAGGAGGGAAATGTTGAAGACGATCGACAAAGCGATACCGGCAAAGAAGCCGTACACTGAAGTTATGTGCAGATAGTGCATTTGTGGTGCGTATGTTGTTGTTGTTGTTGTTGTTGTTGTTGTTGTTGTTGTTGTTGTTGTTATTGTTTTTGTTGTTTTTTTGGTTTCTCAGTGATTTTCTCACCTCCATATGCAATGAAAAACGCGCAAACTGCGAGCTGTGAGATCAACGCCAGCACTCCCGATAGGGATGCACAGATCTAGATATAAAAAAACTTATGTTATTGTATTTTCGTTTCTAGTTTTTATTTTGCCTTCACAAACAAGGGGCTCCAAACGAGCGTGACAGGTGATTTGAACACAGTTTCACATTTGGTAGATTTGACAAGTACTTTTTAAAAATGATAATAAGAAGAACTCACGTGTGCATTCACGAAGCAGAAGCGGCTTCGTCCGTCCGCGTTCATAGCAACTGCTTTTGCGAACCACCCTTCTATCAGTATATCAATCTATCAGTACTGGAGACATGAGAAGCGCTGGAGACCCATGACCGACACTGATAAGGATATGTTACGTAGGACGTAGGGTATGACTAATCATTTGCTATACGTTCGGTTACATCATGTCATGTTGAGTTAATTTCATCAAAGTGAAAGTAATTCCACAGTGGAAACGGTCACCGCTGATCGTGAGCATGCAGTGGTCGACGAGTTCGGTCTTGAGTAGCGATGCGAAGTTTTTTTTTAATGAAAACACCATTCTATGGGTTTTGATCTTTGTCTAACCACCCCTAATGTCACTAGTGAAAAAAGTGGAACTCATTGCGGGCCGCCAGATACAGATCTTGTACCGGTTTTCTACAGATCTCAGATCTGCTCTCAACATATCTGCCACAGACTGCACACGGATCTCGAAAAGAGTTTTTCCACTTCTATGAATGTGCGTGGCTTCGGCGCCCTGCCATGCGCGGTGTGCGTCCTTCTGCTACTAGACTACGTCGAGCTGCCCGGAATAAGCGCCTACCTCGGCAGCTACTCAAAACACACCAGCCAACGGTCGCTCATCGAATGAGTGCGTGTATGAAATATGAATGCCTATTTGCCGTAACATAACATATCGTGCACAATGAATATATGAAGTATGAACATAAACTACACACCTAGCCAACGTGGAGTCATCTGATATCTGATTCCGAGATTTTATCTTATAGCATGTGTTTTGTGGTGTGCTTATGTGAAATTTGTGGGAAAATGTACAATGGACAGGATACGGCAAATATGGTTGCGGGTGTGCGCGATGACTGTGGATGAGTGGTTGCAGTGTGATTCTCACGGAGACCGTGCTTTTCGAGACGCACGATGCGACCATCGCAGAGTTCCGACAGCCACACACCATGCTCCACGGAACAGGTAGCTATGAAGCAGCGGCGAGTCTCTTCAAAACTCTTTTCGATACTGTCTTCGAACCTACGAAACAAAACTAACGTGTTTCAAAAATGTTTAGAAGGGGCTGTTTGAAAGAGACTGACCACACCTCAAAGTAGTCTTCCTCGAACTTATTTACACGATGAGTGGCCAAGAAACAAAAGTACGTGATTTCAACATGCTACCCGACTCGAGATAAATATTGTGACGTATGCTGCGCACACGGAAACCTAGCATGCACTCGACAGCACTCTCTGATGCTATCATGCCGCCGCCGAGCGCTCGCTGACGCATCTCTCTCCCACACGCGCGTCGCACGTGCATCTGAGCTCTCGCCCTCGCTCTCTCCTCTCTCACCCGCACTTCGCGAGTGGTGTGGAAAGTGATGCAATTGGATGTAGGTTGATGAGTCGGTGGGTCTTTGAGGAATGTGGCCAGAAGCCTCTCTCTTTAACTGTCTGCCTGTACTCTCTCTCTCTCTCTCTCTCTCTCTCTCTCTCTCTCTCTCTCTCTCTCTCTCAGTGATTCACACATGATGCGCCGCATGACCACATTTGTTGTCATTCCAGACCACAATCGCCTGCCGGCGATCTCCCGGTAGCAGTGACCATCTTATTGTTATTTAAAGTGACAATTTTATTGATCCGCAATCGGAAAAAATTTGAATTTTGAATTGGCGCGTTTTACAAATTCTGGCTATAACTATTGTACTCGAGATGCGTATCACATAGGGATATGTTTATCGGCTTCTACGACTTCAGTTTATGCTATAAACTGAATTTCATATCAAAATTATATTTAAAAATTCCCGTCATTCAAGACGTTTTAGAGAATCAGCTGTGATGTAACCTCACTTTTTACCTATAAAACATTCAAAATCAACTATTTTTTGAGGCAAAAAATAGTTAAAAATCATGAAAAAAATTCTAGTTTTCAGGTTTAGTAGATGTTATTTGATGTTTCCATTAACTTTTCATCAGTATAATATCATTTTTAGGTGAAATTGTCACTTTAATAAGACCTTCCACCCCTCTCTCTCTTCCCCCCGGGTCTCTGTCTCTCTGGTCCAGCGACCGCTTCCCGCGGGACCGCAACGTTGGCATTTCACCCTCTCTTCACACACCCCACCGGCAGAATGCGCGTTTTTGTTCCGAGAAGAGTGCTTCTTGCACCGCATTTGAAGTTTGACCCGTACTGGCATGGCGACCCATCAGTACGTTGTAGTAAAACCCACTCCCCCGAGCGGAGTGGTTGCGCATTTCCGAGTTTACTAGTCATGGGACGCAGCATCCCCCAGACACCAGAGACAGGACGCAGTTTCCCCTGTTGCGCGGTAGGACGTTTTGATCTCTGCCTGTCGAGGTTTTAGCAGCGTGTGCAGCGTTGCGAGCAGCGAATGAGCTGTTGCTTTTTCAGTACTTCTTTCCGTTCCATATTCAGTGCCACCGCTTTTCGCGACTCTGTTTCCGTTCCATAGCGCGTCCGCTATCAGCCCGCTTACGTCTACTTTCCGAGTCACATCTGTTGCCCGGGATAATCCACTCTCGGATCGCCTTTTTGCCACCTTCCACTCAATCTAATCCGCGCCGAGCCCTACAGTCGCATCACACATCTGACCGAGCGCGAAACCAGATACAGTATCACCACGCAACATATCTCGATGACACGGTCACCACATTGCGTAAACATCTCACCATAGCGCAGAAAGCCCATTTGAAAGCGTCTCACTCTCACAGTCTCGCAACATAGAAGTTCCCATATGCGCTTTACACCACGCCCTCTCCCACTCACATTTTTTTCTCCCACTTGCGCCCTTCTATCATACGTTTTTGTTCCACAAACACGTTTCTCCCATTCGCACCGTCATCTTTGTTTCAGCTACATACAGTATCCGCGCGCTACCATGAGTGACTCGGGAGACACTCCCAACCCGTCCGCTCCAGCACCCGCTGGTGACATCACGGCTTATGCCACTTCCGATAACCAAAGCCCGGCTTCTGCCACTGTCGCAAACAACCTTCAGGCTTCTGCCTCTCTCGTTACCATCAGGTCTTTTGGCCCTTCCACCCGTCATAATGAGTCAGATATTTCCAGCCTCGGCTCCGCGTCGTGGCAGACGTCCGAGTCCGGCGAGGAGGACGTCTCGTGAGCCAGGTAGTGATCCCGAAACCAACCAGGTACATCGACATGGTGAAAGGTACACTGACAGATCTAGGCGCGACTGCCTCGTTGTTTGCGCCAGACGGTACGGTAGACAGCTGCGGGACTAAGTAGTCACCGCACTTCAAGCAGTCCAGCACCACTGCTCATGCAACACTAGCGGGCAAGTACTCACGCACCTCACCCGCAAAACAGACGCGATGAACAAGAGGTTTAGCAGTTTTCTGCAGGAAGTATATACACGAGTAGACGCCGTTTCCCCGGCTGTTTCGATGAACGCACTGGACGGGTTCGCAGAGAGACTACCACCCTTTACAGGCGCGCCACATCAACAACTGTCGATGTGGCGCCGAAAACTGGAGGACGTCATGAATTTCCGAGCACCCAATCTCTCAACGGAGCAGAAGGCCAGGTACCTGCTTTTAAATTTGGATGGAATCGCGCGTGAAAACGGAAGAATTAGACGACTCCAAAAAGAGCAACTATGAGGAGCTATTCAATCACCTGTCCGCATTTTTCGAGTCCGCCACTCAGCGCGCAGTATTGCATCTTTCGCTTTTCTCGCGATAAAACTGCCTTTTAGTGCCGTATCACGTGTGTGGTGTTCTTGTGTGTGTTGGGCAAGGTGATAGCCACGTTCAACTCCGCTGCCGCCCACCTTGACAAGGTGGCGGTATGAGTTACTGGTAGCATCGAGCATCTTATTGTTGTTTAACCTTCCACCCCTCTCTCTCTTCCCCCCGGGTTCTGTCTCTCAACGTTGGCATTTCACCCTCTCTTCACACACCCCACCGGCAGATTGCGCGTTTTTGTTCCGAGAAGAGTGCTTCTTGCACCGCATTTGAAGTTTGTCTCACTCTTGCTGTCTTCCATCTGTTTCGCTTTCGTCCCGCCGCCTACTCCACCGTTCGCGAGAAGTGCCGGCACTCTGTTTTTGCCTTCTCGCCAGATCGCAACTTTTTCCCTTTATATCACACTGTCTCTGTAAGAATCGAACACTTTTCAGGCATGTGGTTACTAGGAGCTATGTCAGCGCACATTAGGGTTATCGAAGGTCCTCTACAAGATGCACTTAGTCGTTTTTGTCAAATATGCAACTTTGGCCCATTAAGGGACCACTACCTCAAATCGGTCAGTTTTTGTCAAAACACTTCAAATAAGAACTCGTTCGATTCCTTATCCGATTTTAAGATTTTTTCCATATACTGAACTTTTTGAAAAAAATCTGATTTGAAAAAGTTATGACCAAAAAAATGAAAAATTTGCATATTTTCAATTTTTATGAGTATGTTCCGATCCGAAAAAAACAATAATGAATTACACCATTAGAAAGAGCGTTTTATGTTTAGTTTGCATGATTTTGAACACAGAAATCGATTGTACCGTCTTTCGCCATCCAGACGATTGAAAGTGGTCCAGACAGCAGAAATGGGGCTGTGTGAACGTTTTCATGCTATATCAATCCGAAAAAAAACAAAAACTGAATACACCATCAGAATCTACGTGTTTCGTTGAGCACGTTTTCACGAAAATCGATTGCACCGTCTTTCACCATCCGGACAGTTGAAAGTTGTCAAAAAGGATTGATTAACGTCGTTAATAAGTTACAGTTGAATGAAAAAAAACTGAAAAAAAATTCAGATTGATACAACGGTAAACTGAACAGAACTGTGTGCAATGTTTACAGATCATTTTCTGTCCGGATGGTGAAAGACGGTGCAATCGATTTTCGTGAAAACGTGCTCATTTACAAAACGAAACACGTAGATTCTGATGGTGTATTTAGTTTTTTTTTCGGATTGATATAACATGAAAACGTTCACACAGCCCCATTTCTGCTGTCTGGACCACTTTCAATCGTCTGGATGGCGAAAGACGGTACAATCGATTTCTGTGTTAAAAATCATGCAAACTAAACATAAAATGCTCTTTCTAATGGTGTAATTCATTTTTGTTTTTTCGGATCGGAACATACTCATAAAAATTAAAAATATGCAAATTTTTCATTTTTTTTGGTCATAACTTTTTCAAATCAGATTTTTTCGAAAAGTTCAGTATCTGAAAAAGTTCTTAAAATCGGATAGGGAATCGAACGAGTTCTTATTTGAAGTGTTTTGACAAAAACTGACCGATTTGAGGTAGTGGTCCCTTAATGGGCCAAAGTTGCATATTTGACAAAAACGACTAAGTGCATCTTGTAGAGGACCTTCGATAACCCTAATGTGCGCTGACATAGCTCCTAGTAACCACCTCGTCCGATTCTTACACAGACAGTGTGATATCTCTCTCTTTCCCGTGCCGATGATGCGTCTCCTATTAAAGCTTGTATGGTCTAGTCGCCTAACCTTTCCCTCTAGCACATATGTGGCGTCTCCTCTCTTGTGTGGCTCCCATGCTGATTCATATGCGAGGGCTTGTGGTTTCCTCTATCATTCCTTCTGTAGTCTTTCGTGTTCGCGCCTAATTCTTCTTGTAGTTTCTGTATTATTGTGTACGGGAAATTCTCTCCCTTTTTAATTACATAATTCTACTTCTTATTTCTGCTTTTCGCTTCTTTTGCGTAAGGATATTATGCTTTCTACAATTTCAGTTTTTGCTCTCACCCTTTCCCGCTATGGTCGACGTCCCGCATGGCTATGTACTGGCATCCGCCGCTCCGCTTTCTGTGGGCCACCCGGTGTTTATAACTTATGCGGCGAAGCACGCGGGTGAGTTCCCTGAATATATCGTTTATTCATTGTCCGAGATTCTGCTCTACATTTCTATGATTACGTTCGTTCAGGACCCCAGTGGGTTGGGACGTTTCTGCGGGTCCTCCCGGGGGAGACCGCGGGGACGTTCCGAGCCCACGGACTCGGCGGCCGGGTTCGCTCTCTGCAGGCGAACCTGGCGTACGTTTATCTTTTTTGTGTGTTTCCTTATTGCTTGCTTTCTCTCTTCTTCTGATCCATTTCTCTTTTCAGTGCCCGCGGGGTGGTGGTGGCCGCTACCGACCCTGTGCTGGAGGTGGCCGGGGGCGGCAACGGTCGTAGCTACACCTACATCGTAGCTACGGCCGCCGTCGTGGTGAGTAACTACTAATTTCTTCTTCTCTTTCTTTGTTTCCTCACTAATTCGTTGTTTTTCTAGGCGACCCCTGCCCCTCCTGCGCCGGCCCCTGCGGCGTATGTTGTTGTTGTTGTTGTTGTTGTTGTTGTTGTTGTTGTTGTTGTTGCCGCCTGCACATGCCTGCCGCCTCAGATTCGGAGACAGGAGAGCCGGTGCGACTCGCCTGAGCACGGAGATGTTCAACATCACCAACCCCAAAGGTTGGACCCGCCGCACGCACGTGGCCATCTTCCCGACCAGCGGAGCGGCGCGGCAACCACTCTTCGGCCGTCTCGAGGACGCGACCACCGACAAATGGCGCCCTTCAGCGTGACTTTGGTTCGGCGTGACGGACTTTGCCGGATACATCTACAACGACGGGAAAATCGGAGCGGCACCCGAAATCGCCTGCCGTCTCTCTCTTCGCGGAGTGAAGCCTCAGGACATCCTTGTTCTCACTTACTACACCGCCACCGAGAAGAGACTGCAAGAGAGGCTGAGCCGTTTCGGCTTCCGCGTCTCCACAATCCAGAAGGTGCAGAGAGCCGAAGCTGAAGTCGTGCTACTGCTCAACCCGCACTAGGAACAAGGACAAAGCCGCCTTCATCGAGAAGTCGAGGTTCCTCGTCGGAGCGTCGAGAGCACGCTCAGCCCTCTTCCTCCTCGGACGAGCGAAGCACCTGAAGGAGCTCGACGGATGGGGAACAGCAGTCAAGCGACTCGAGAGAGAACGCTACTACTGTCCCATCGAGAACTTCCTCGATCAGCTGTGAGGAACGCCGAAGAGTGCTGCCAAGGCTTTTTGCCACTTGAATGTCATATGAATAAATGATTGTCATCAAGTGCACATGTCATATCCGGTACTTCACGGGTAATTAGAACCCGACTGCCCCGCAGGATATCTCGCGTCTCGATTATTGCTTGTCGATGCATAACCTTCTTTTCAGACATTCTGATATAATCAACGACGCCCACACAGAGCCCGGCCTGCAAAGAGACATCTCCCGCTGGTCAGGACGGCTCCGCCGCCCCCGCCCCGGTCTATGTCCCCTCGTCTCCGGCTTATAGCACCCCGCCCAGCCCTGTGCCCAAGGCTTTTTGCCCCCTCTCTCTCACTACGGTAGAGGACGCCGCTCGTGATGGAGCCTGTGGTGACAAGTGCGAGACTGCACGACTACCCGGTGAACGAGTTGAGGAGGCTTTGGAATGCCCTACCGGAGAAGGCTGTAATGGAGGAGACCAAACAGTCGTTCAAGCGTTCAAGCGTGCTGTCAAGAATCTGTGAATTGTGACCGTCGGAGACGGTGTTTTCTCTTACTAACAGTTTTTTTATCGACTAGCGTGCTTATATAGCACGTCAGTTGAACTAATTTAGTTCTCACAGTTGTTATAATCCAAGGCTCTGTCTTGTTTTCGACTGAGAACAATTGGTACGGCTATATCCTTCTATGAGTAGTGAGATAAACGCAATACCAGCAAGTAAAAAAACACATGTGCGGCTCCACTTTTTGTGAAGAATCTGAAGAAAAGTGAACCCTTTTTCACCTGCTCCTGATAATTGGGTGCCCACCGTCACGAAGTTGATTAACTTATGTCGTAAAACATATCAAATGATTATCGGTACTTGACGGGGCTAGCTGTATGTATTCACTTCCTTATTAATTTTTGTATAATGATATCAAATACAATTTCAGTGTCATGAAGAGAATCCTGTTTTATGTCAACGATTCTCTGATTCATGAATATGACACGCAAATGTACTATATCATCATTTGTTCGATAGAGTTCATGTTTATTTTCGCCACATTTCTCGCGTATCCATTTGCAATCATTATTATAGCAAAAGTATGCAAATTCGAAGATTTCTGTAAATTTCACATTTCTAGACGAAACTTTTTCACATAAACATGACTATCATGTTCTTTTCGATGCTGATTGAGCAATACGTGTACTCCTTAGCGAGAATATTGTTATTTCTGTATGAATGGCATTACATCAGCGATCTCACTTTCCGTATGTTTCATTATTGAATAACCGAACTTGAAACCCGAAAGTTAAATCAAAACAAGTTCAGATGCAGCTCAACAAAACCCCGTTGTCCTTATCTGTTCTATTATTCGAATTTACTATTCATGTTACATTATTTTCAGTATGGGAGCACTTTCGGTGGAAAGGTGAGCAATCGCAACAACGAAACCGGTGAAATTGAATCACAAATTTAATAGCAGACGTGAAATTATTCTCCTACCGTAGTCTTAAGGAAAGGTAACGTCAAATTGTTCTCAGAGCCGTCGCAACGTTCCGAATTCACGTATATGAAAAGAGCCGACGTCTCGTTTTGGGATGCACACTTATTGCAATTGCAAAGATACAATCGGCTCTCGTCGCCTGGTGGCTACTTTCTGGTGAACTCTCTTAGTATCTCTTTCTCAATTTGCATACCTGTTCATGTTCATTTCAGATGACTTCTCGCTCGCCTCAGGTGTTGTGTTCTTGGGCACATGTATGATCGGCTATTTACTGATATTCATCATGGTTTTGGTTTGGAACTACAAGAAGACGAAGCTCTTCTCCCATGTGAACGTCACCCACTACTCACTCAGCGGCCGATTCCAGCTCGTCGAAAATATGCAGGCTATCAAGGTATTAGGTGCACATTGACGTTTCGAATCACAGTTTTCAGTTGATAGGTATTGTCACAGCGTTCATATGCACAATGAACATCCTCTGCTTCTCATCGTATACAATGGGGGCATTCTTCGCGGAACCATGGTCAAACGCACAAATGATCCTCTTTTCACTGTTCGAAATGCTGTGCGCGGTGTGAGTTCACACCCACCCTCCTGCCCTCTCTCTCTCTCTCTCTCTCTCCCTCCCCACCCCCCTCCCCCTTCAGATACAGCTTCACCGTGCTGGTCGTCTGTATCGTTGCGTGTCGCAAGTGGCGCACTCACTTCTGGCGTCTCCTCCACCGCCTGCCCTGCTGCTGGATCCGGAACATGGGGTGAGAATACCACAATCATTCTATCACTCTTCGCCTTCCAGTCCCCGCGTGGCCATTCGTGTCACCGACTCGTCTACCGTATCCCTGCCCATGCAGCCCATTCGAGCAGACAGGGTGGTCCTTCCGGGAGGGAGAGAGGAGATACTCTCAGACGGAATGCAACGAATGGACATACACTTCCGCGAAATCACTAGGCACTGGTAAAGAAAGATCGAATAAAAACGCAGACATTCGTACAAACGTTTTGTTTATCTGAGTAGCATAGAAACTCTGTTGTTATATTAACATAGGTACACGAACACGTTTCTCTCTTGTCTCGCTACAGAGGGCCTAGACAGTGTTACAAAGTGGGAACATGACAGAGAAAGAGTGCGCGCGTCGCGGGACAAGACAGAATCACAGCACAGCCTATACTTACAATTGACACAAACTCTCTCCAGCTAGGGAATATGCTACAAATGGGATTTGTCGACTGAGAGACAAAGCACGGGGGCTACGTTTCTACTTTGGGAATGTGTTCAGGCATCTTACAGGAAGCGCTCGTCCAAGCGAGCAGAAGGAGGGCCGGGTGGGGCAGTTAGTGAGAGCCCATCGACACCTTGTTCGTCTGAAAACAACACATTCAAATCAATCGTCAATATGCAAATTAGATCGTGATCCATTCACGGAAATGACATGCGATACCCACCTGAACGATACCGATGATCATTCCGAAGAGTCCGATGGCCGACGCGAAAATCTCAATAATGAGGATCTTGACGAAAAGAGCGGGGTTGGCGGCGTCAGCAATAGCAGCTCCAGATCCCACGATTCCTGGAGGGAAAAACTAATTAGTTCGTGTTTTCTTTTGACCGTTTGAAATGCTTGCGTTATGGCTCACAAAGACGTCCGGCAGCGGCCTCGTTAATCGATACCCACCACACCGGGGTGAGAGATAGGGATACCATAGACAGAAACGATATGCAATGTGCACTGATAAAATGAAGAGATGGGCAATCAATACAGCAAACACACTGTACTAATTTCATGCAAACAGAAAAATAAAACAAAGAGAGAGAAATGATAACTGACCGACAGCGAGACCGCAGACGAGGTTGGAGAATCCGACGGTGAGTCCTCCTCCGAAGATCATGTATCCTCCAGCCAGGTTGCGGGCCAGTACCTGCATGTCCTGAGCCGAGTCGCCGAGGTCCTCACGCTTGAACTCCTGAAACACAACCAATCACACCAATCCATCAATCATCAATTGCCAATTAAATGCCATTCACTCAATCACACAAAACGTATATCACTCACGGCGAGCTTTCCGACGAAGACGAAAGCCATGATAATTCCGAAAATGGCGACGGCCTCGCAGAAAATGATGGAGACGAGGTTCTTAGTGCGGATGCGGGGAGCCTTGACTCCTCCTCCCAGAATCGACGATCCAGTGGTGAAGATACCCCTACAAAGAAACGTAGTGTATATACAACAATGAAACGACTCACCATCCGGCTCCGAGGACGGAGAGGGAGAGAGAGGCGGCGATGCCGAGACCGGACCACATGTGCGGCGAGGTCTGGGTGAGGAACCAAGCGATGTCGAACCTCCATCCCTGCCCGGTCAGCATGTAGAACATGCCTATAAGTACATATATACATATTTCATAATAATGTTCTCATAAACTGGTTAGTTTTGCTATTTTTATTCGATAGGGTCAGCTGATTACTATTTCTACAGCAATATCGGGAATAGTTTTACCGCCATTTTCGTGTATTCTTCATAAAACGGTGCTAGTTTCACTGATATACATGAATACGTACCGGTTCCGACAAAGATGAAGGTGGCGAGCGCCGTCAAGGCGAACGTCGTCTTGAGAATGGCGCCGGCCATCTCTGCAACAACAACATATTTCGAAATCAGCTTGTGAACATCATAATTATCATCATTAACATCTAAATAAACATCAACCTAGACTCGAACTTGGTAAAAACGTCACTCACTGTAGAGGTTCCAGCCGCAAAAGACCAACTTTCGCTCCCGATTCGATCTTTCACACACTTTTCGGGCCCACACATCTCGGCGCACAACACGCAACACGCGCATCGATCCAATGCTGTTTCGCCGTTTTCTCTCGTCGTCTGGCGCAGACAGCGAGATGGGAGACACTCACCACATGTTTTTGTTGTGATAAAGGGCCGATTCGTATATCTCTTTCACGCTCACTTCACTGTTTTCTTTTTTATACATGCTTTGTATATCTTTAATCCATATATTTTACTGCCGGGTGTATGAAACCTCTCAAATTAAGTGACTAATGCACGTTTGTCTTGCGAAATAGGTTGTTTTTGTAGACTACATCATCGTCGATGCGTGACGAGGTGCGCAGTCGCCAACAACACTCGATCTACTGATTCGTCAACTATTCATATATGCGCAGGTTGCTACTGCACGACGACGAGGTACGCTCGCCGTAGCAAATTACCGTAATCATGCATTATAGGAACTCGAGTCTGTTTCGCTAATCAACTCACCGGAAACCTCTTCACCCGGATTCGCCTCTAATAGACGGTTAGATTTCCATCTCTGGTCTGTATGAATAATGTAATTAGATAATTGTTCAGTAACGGCGGTTGGACGATGGAGCGGCGGCGCACGATCAATCTCGACGACGAGGACGACGACGCGCCCGCGATGGTGCACGTCGAGACCACCGTCAGAGGTAAGCATGTTTGTTTGTTTATTTACAATAATACGTGTATATTTATTTATCAACACCACCTTATACATTGGCACTGCACGCTATTGTTTACACGACTAACGATGACGCGCATAAACTAACAGAGCAGTGCTGTCATATTGGCCCCCGTTGCATCCGCTTGATTCCAGGCGGCCCTTTCTCTGGTGGGGGCGGCGGCGAGCGAGGCCCTCTCGACGACGACGACTCACCCATCGAAGCCACGCCCATGTACAGGTGCACAGTCATTCATTATCAACAAGTAAACACGCACTCACATCCTACAAAACACACTATTTCCGCCCTTTCAAACAGTTGTGCTTTCTGACCTATTTGTTATCCCATGTTTCAGAGTTTTGACAATGTTGCTTTGTTCAGCAAGTACGATGACTTCCACACGATTGACTGGCAGCGGGATCTGGCGCGCGATCGTCTCCGACACAAGATGATCGTCGGACAGCGAGCCGACTTCCCGCTCGGCATCATACAGGTACGGGGGTTGTTCACCGATTCACTCCGCTCACTTCTCTCGAATTGACATTATCTGGACGATGACGTCCTTAGCGTCTGAATCGCTGAAACACTGAGTCCAATGACGCCCACTTCACCTGTTGCTTACCTGCAGGGTGCGTGGGATGCGGGCGCTGGCTGGATCTGCGTGTTGATGGTGGGTCTGGCTGCGGGTGCAGTGTCCGGAATCATCGACATTGGCGCCCGGTGGATGAGCGATCTCAAGGTGGGGTGATGTTTGTGCTTCTGCTATTCCTATTTGCACGTTCTATCATCTTCAAGTGACTGATATATTATTGTACAATTGCAGTGTATGGTTGCTGATTGCAGGACGGTGTGTGCGCGGACCACTTCTGGCTGGACCGCGAGCACTGCTGTTGGTCGAGCAACGCCACGGCGTTCAAGGTGAGCAGCTCTTTAGTTATTCTCCTCTCCTCTTCTCTTCTCTCTTACCTTTCTGTCTGCACGGCCCCCATTTGATGCACACAGTTGATTCGCTGTCCATCTCCATCTTGTAGGACTTTGACTGTCCCGCGTGGACGACGTGGCCGGAGATGCTGGGCACGTACGGCCGCTCGCCCTTCTACTACTCGCTCGACTTCCTCTTCTACACTGGATGGGCCGTCCTCATGGCAACCATCACCGTCATGCTCGTCAAGGTCGGCATTTACGAATATCATTGGCATGGATTGATTGCAAATGAACTGTCTTCATGAATATTGTTTTTCCATGAAACGTATTCGACCGTGTTTGTTTTGTTATTAGTTAGTAACTATGTTTGGTACTTGTACCATTGCAGGTGTTTGCCCCGTATGCTTGCGGCTCTGGAATCCCGGAGATCAAGTGCATTCTGTCAGGGTTCGTGATCAGGGGATACCTCGGTGCGTCAACTTTGGATTACTGTATATCGAATTGTCGCTTACAAGTATTCTTTCAGGCAAGTGGACGTTCATCATCAAGTCGGTCGGCCTCATTCTCTGCTCCGCGTCCGGTGGGAATATTTTTATTTTTGTTTTGGATCTCATACAGAAGGTATTATGTGAAAATCGGTTCACTATTGTGTTTTGAATACGTGAAACATAATTTTTGTGTGTATAACAATTTTAGGTCTGTCACTGGGAAAGGAGGGTCCAATGGTGCATCTGGCCTGCTGTATCGGCAACATCTTCTCCTACCTCTTTCCCAAGGTGGGTGCTGTCGCCTTCTTCTCTTTTCTCCATCTTTCTCCGCGAATATTTCACAACATGGCCTGAACTAACACGTTTCATCGCCTGCACTACACCCACTCGCATGTTTTTGAAATAATTTGCAAGCCTTTCACTCACTATGTAACTTACTCATTGGCTCGGTCGAATGTGCTGATAAACAAACTCTAATACTCTGTTTCAGTACGGTCTGAACGAGGCTAAGAAGCGCGAGATCCTGTCGGCGTCCGCGGCGGCGGGAGTGAGCGTCGCGTTCGGAGCGCCCATCGGAGGAGTCATGTTCAGGTCCGTGCACATCTTCTTCTTCCTTTTGACTGTGGACATGCTTCCCGCATCTCGCTTCATTTGTTATGTGTTTTTGTTAGTGTTATCCTATATCCTTAGAAAGTTGGAGAGGAAGTAAGGTCGTGATCAACTTTGTGTATATAACTGAAAATATGTTTTGCGCTTCCATGTTTATGTGTCATTGGCGAGGTTTTCTAATGGTTCAAAGTTTTCAACTTCCAATGCAAAGTATAAAAAAACGTGATAACTGTGCGGGATTCCGTCGTTTTCATATGTGTGTTGTTCAGTCTGGAGGAGGCGTCGTACTACTTTCCCCTGAAGACGATGTGGCGCTCGTTCTTCTGCGCCCTCGTCGCTGGAATCATCCTCCGTATAGTCAACCCGTTTGGCAGCGACCAGGTGGGGGGGGGGGAGCGTTTTCATATTTGGAATTGCATACATACGCACATATTGAAAACATTATTCAGTATCCTACTTATCCGATTTAAAATGATCTTGAAACGTATGCTTTACTGTTACGTGGTATTTCTCTGTTTGCAGACGTCTCTGTTCCACGTGGACTACATGATGAAGTGGACGTTCCCGGAGCTGATCCCGTTCGCTGGCCTCGGAGTGTTCGGAGGAGTGCTCGGATCCCTCTTCATCTACCTCAACATCAAGTGGTGCAGGTTCAGGAAGACCAACAAGGTAAATGTGTTTGTATTTTTGTGGGTTGTATGTTTCACTGATGTTGGTTGATGCGCGCTAGAATTGTATAGATTAATTGTATAATTGTATAGATTAATTGTAATTGTATATTTATACGTCTTCTTTCAAAACACAAAAAATACTATTACTAAATAATATACTAAGCTTACTGAATTCAGGTGCTGGGCGGTAACCCGATCTACGAGGTGATGGTGGTCACGTTCCTCACGGCAGCCATCTCGTACTTCAACCCGTACATGCGGAAGAGCACCAGCGCCATGATTAAGCAGGTGGAAGGAGGGGGGGGGGAGACGGGGAGAGAAGAGTGGGTTCGTGGGGCTTGTGTATTCACACTCTTTACTGAAGTCATATATAGTCGCCGCCTGGTGGATAGTTTCTGTTATTGCCAGCCGGGGTCAGTTGGCGAAACTCAGTTTCGAGCGAGAGAGGCCAGACAGCGCGGGCAAATGGTCGAGTGTCGCGCGGCCTCTTTGATTCGCATGCCGGCTTCTTTGATCAATATTATCGTTTGAAAACGCGCGCTTGAGTCTCCTCACGACTAGAAGGTAGATCGAATGCGACTAGAGGGTAGATCGATTTTCTACCGTAATCTCGCGAACTATCTCTCAGAATAATATTATACGTCGTCCTTTTCAATAATCAAGCTCTGTGATTGTCTTGAGAACTAGTAATATAGTTTATAGTGCAGTTGAAACGGTTGTTTCACAATATTATTTAGTGGAATGATTTTTTTAGTTGTTCGATCGCTGTGGCCCGGAGGACTATCACGAGGATCTGTGCGACTACGTGGCCAGCAACCACACGCTCAGCAACAACAAGGTGGGCGGGGCGAGAGGGGCGGGGCTAGAGGAAGAGGAGCGAGGCTGGAGTCATACTCATACGTTGTGTTCAGGTCGATGACAACTACCACACTGGCGAGTTTGGACCGGGAATTTGGGTGAGTGTGATTCCTTTCTGTAGGACTTTTGAGGTTTCTGCAAACGCGACATTGTTCGCATTAACGCGTATTGTTTATTAGATATCATTTAAACTTATTTACTGAAACTCAAAATAATTTTGTTTCCAGAGTGCTTTCACAAAACTGATCATTGCGCTCATCTTTAAGCTCGTCCTCACCGTGTTCACTTTCGGTATCAAGGTGAACAGCTGTTTCTTTAACACTGTATTCCCTCTCTCTCCCTCTCTTATGTTGTGTTCTCATGTCTCTTTTCGCAGGTGCCGTGTGGTCTGTTCGTGCCGTCTCTGGCTATGGGTGCGATCGCCGGTCGACTGCTCGGCATCCTCATGGAGTGGATCACCAAGACGATTCAGGTATGGAGAGAGGGGACAGAGAGAGATAGAGAGAGAGAGAGAGAGAGAGAGAGAGAGAGAGAGAGAGAGAGGGAGAGAGGAACGCGCTGTTTTCAGATGCAAGACGGCGCGCACTCGTCCTACTGGCAGTGTCAGATCGGCAAGGTGAGTATTTCAAATTCAATTATTAGGAAGTAATTGATCCAATGGATTGTGTGAAGTTGTCTGTTCGTTCCTGAATGATTATGTCGACTGTAGGACTGTGTGATGCCTGGTCTGTACGCGATGGTTGGAGCGGCGGCGGTGCTCGGAGGAGTGACCAGGTGAGCGAGGAAGAAGACCAGGGAGAGCGAGGGAGGGAAGTGGAGGGAGAAGGGAGTAGACGGCGAGGCGGAAGACGTGAGAGTTATTGCAAGGGTATGTGTGTGTTTATGGAGAGGGCATTCGCTTGCAATCACGTACTTTGCTCCAACTCTCCAACTTTACAGAATAACTGTGTTTCTGTTAGGGATCAAGACAGATACATGATCTGTCTGCATCAGTACATCCAATCGATATATCCTATTCGTTCCGAATATAGTCCCACTCATTCTCCGTGCCCCGATTGCAGGATGACGGTGTCTCTGGTGGTGATCATGTTCGAGTTGACTGGCTCTCTGGAGTTCATCGTGCCTACAATGGTCGCCACCATGTTCGCCAAGTGGATTGGGGATGCGGTGTACAAGCTGGTGGGTGGACACATTAGTTATTGCTTGTTATTGTTGGGGTTTGCTGGTTTGCGAAACGTGTTTTTCCGCGTTTCTCAGAGGTTGTAGGAGGAGTGTAGTGAAGGAGTATGTATGTGAAATATTGGAGAAGAAAAGCGGGTTGAAATTGGGTTTTATTCATTGTTTTGTGTTTGGAATGGGTTTCTATGAAATATCGAGTTGGCACATATTAACATATTAATTTTCAATAGATATTTGTGCATTTTTCTGAGTCGCGCAACGTGTTTGTCACGTTTCTCACATGAGGGTTGGAGACTGGAGAAGGGAGGGAAGTGGGGGATATTTACTTGTTATCGGTGAGATGTTGATGGGAAAATTGTTAAAGTCTATCGAGTATTTCTCATTGTTGATGGAGAATGGTGTGGTTGAAATTTGTTGATGAAGAACTTTGAAACTGGAAAAAAAATTTCAGTAGATAAAGGTGTTTTTTCTGCTTCGCGAAACATATTTTTTTACTTGTTTACTCTTTCAGGGTATCTACGACGCGCACATTGAGCTGAATGGCTATCCATTCCTGGACAACAAGGGAGAGTACCCATACTCGACCGTCGCCGGACAGGTGAGGAGGGAGAGAGAGAGAGAGAGTGAGGGAGAGAGGGAGAGGGAGAGAGAGAGGAGGGAGAGGGGAGGGAGAGAGAGAGAGGAGGAGGGGAGGGAGAGGAGGGAGGGAGAGGAAAGAGAGAGGAGGAGGAGGAGGAGGAGGAGGGAGAGAGAGAGGAGGGAGAAAGAGAGAGTAGGGGAGAGAGAGAGGAGGGAGAAAGAGAGAGTAGGGGAGAGAGAGAGAGGAGGGGAGAGAGGAGGGAGGGAGAGAGAGACTGCTTGTCCAGGTGATGCGCCCGTCTCCCTCGGCTCCCGCTAGCGCCCCGCTCAGTATCATTATCCAGGTTGGTGGTTCGCCGATCTCTCACCTCTTTAATTGATGTCAAACATTCAGGTCATGGTCAGATTACCATTCGAAACGTATTTTTTGTCGTTATCAGATATTAACTGTTAACTGTCAGCTCTCCTCTATACAAATACAGTGTATAATCAACTGTGTGTGTTTCAGGAGGGCATGTCTGTGGGTGAGTTGGAGGTGTTGCTGCGGGAGACTGACTACAACGGCTTCCCTGTGGTGGTGAGCAGCGAGAGCATGTATCTCGTCGGATTCGTCACCAGGTGAGGGGGGGTTCATAACATACAATTGAAAGGGATAACAATGAGAGCGAATTAGAGTGAATATGAGAGTTCCGCTTTGTACCTGTTTTGAAACGTATATCGGCGTGAAGTTGTATGTGCTTCATAGCGGCGATATGTTGACGATGACGATAGCGTGCTCGAGTGCACGAATTGTGGGTGCGAGAGAATACGGGGTTTCGGATTGGTTGTTTGTGAGTTGTGACGACGATGGAGGACGATTAGTTTGCTAATAGTTTATCCCGCTTTCTCTCAGTAGAGATTTATGGAAACATATTTTACGCTAAATTTGATAGTATTGGTTTTGGATTGTATTAGGTTCACTGATGCCATATTATGACTGAGATGGCTACTTGCATCTAGTTTTGTATGGGAAACATATTTTGAGTGGTTTTTGAACTTTGTTGTTTGAGACGCGACCTGCAGCTGGCACTGCACTCGGCGAGGAAGACACAGTCGTATGTCGTCACGGCCAGCATGGTAGGGGCGGGGGAGGGAGAGAGAGAGAGAGAGAAAGAGAGAGAGGGAGGGAGGGAGAGAGAGAGAAAAAAAGAGAGGGAGAGAGTGGGAGGGATAGAGAGAGGGAGAGAGAGAGAGAGAGAGAGAGAGAGAGAGAAGGAATGCGAGGCGGTGTAAGATGGTCATGTCGACTGCAGGTGTACTTCACGAACAGTGTCCCGGAGGGTCTGTCCGGTCGAGTGGAGGGAGGCCCCGCCCCTCTGCGCCTCCGGAAGCTCATCGATCTGGTGGGTGATGTGTACTGTGTTTTGTGTGTTTCACTTGCAGGCAATGTGTGGTTTTGAAATATTCATCCAATTCCACTATATCTCCTTTTGTTTACATAGATTAAACAGTTATTACAGTAGACATTTAGAAGTATGCTTCTTTCTGGCAATGTGTGTAATGGATTCGCTGTTTCGGCATTGTGTTCAAGTCAAGAAACGCTGAATCGGGCATCCTCTTTATTCTACTTCTAATAATGCACACCCGAAGAGATGACTACTGTAGTCTAGTCTGCAGATGAATGATAGTCTTCATTTCGTGATGTGCTCTTGTATGTCTATGTTTTTCCTTGTTTCTCTCTTCACTGTTTGTCGTTGTTGCAGGCTCCGATGACGATCACGGATCAGACGCCGATGGAGACTGTGATAGATATGTTCCGGAAGCTCGGACTGCGACAGGTGCTCGTCACCAGGAATGGGAAGGTAGGGGAGGAGGAGGAGGAGGAGAGGAGAGAAGTGTGTAGAAAGGTCGGGACTTTGTGGAATCGAAACTGGTTCACATATGTTTCATTGATCGTTTAGGTTTGGTTGTACATATGTTCAATATTCAGTAATGTAGAGTTCTTTCAGATTCTCGGCATCATCACGAAAAAGGACATTTTACAGTTTATGCGCAACGCCGAATCGGGCATCCTCAACCCCAACTTCAAGTAACACACTCATAAGCATATTCTCTCTAACCCTCTCCTACCCCGCCCTCTTCTCTTCTTCTTCTCCTACTATCACTTTCTGCATTGCAGATACGGTTCACTGTCTTCTATCGGAGACCACCAATTGTAGTACATAGTCTGTCATAATTTATCTCTATCTATCCATCTATCTCTCCGCGTCTCTTTCGCTCACGCGTGTCTGTGTCGATGCAATGTTGTCGTGTGTGTGTGTGGGTGCTTTGAATGGCTGGAGAGAGGCCGAGTAGATGTTCCTTCCCTCCTACCAAAAGAACCTGTCCGGTGGGTTCGATACAGTATCCGCATCGGATGCACTGTGTGCCAATGCCTGACTCCTGTCGAGTCGACAGTCCCCTGTTGTCTTTGTCATCTCCTGTTTGTGATAGTGCTATGTATGATGCTTTTCCATAGAGTTCTATGTACGGTTTCTTGCAGAGGCTTCTTTCTGATTCTGTTTTGCGATTTCTTTCTCTCGAGTTTTATGAAGTATGTTTACACATCGTGGTTTTGAAGTATAAATAACTTTTTTTGATTTGTTGATTTGTCCGAAGTGAAGTGAGAATATGTTTGAGTCGATTCGATATCTCGATGGGCGGGGTTTGCCGTGATGTGATTTGATTCACTGTGTGAATGTGATTGTTGACGTGGTTGTGGTTGAGATGGGCAAGGGCTTCGGCACGTCTATCCTGCCGGTGACGGCCGGAGTGCGATACGACCTCGAACAGTTGCTCGCCGCGTTCAAAGAAAAACCCACGCTCAGATTCCTGTGAGTAGTTTTTCTATTCGTATTTATTCAATACAGTTGACGATCCATTAAATTGTTTATTTTTGAGGTACAGTGCGGACAATGAAACATGTTAAGAATGGCCAGCCAGTATGTATTGTTCCTATCCAAAAATTTGGTTTTAATTGCGAGATGGAAACCTATATGTTCGGGTTTGACATCCAGTCTCTTGCAGTGACTTTGCGGACTGCTTCGAGCGTCTCCACTACAACCTCATCTTCGCGGGCAGACAGAACGCGGCCGAGCTGGTCGAGGTGCGATTCCATTGTTTTGTTCATCTCTATATTTTTAATTGTCGTTTACATGTTTTGATAGGGTTAGTAATCCTGTGAAACGTAGAGTTTGAAGGGAAGTTATTGAATTCCGTGTTTTTGTATTTTTGTTCTCGGAGCGTATATGGAAAATGGCATTATGACTGTAGGTCTACTTTTCAGTTCTCGGAGCGTCTGCTACAGATGTGTGCGTCGTACATGATGAGGTACCGTCAGATGGAGCCGCCCACGTACGGAGCAGCGGGGACGGGAGGAGGAGGAGGAGGGGAGGGAGGGGAGCAGCAGGGAGTCGAGCTGACTATCAAGGTAAGATTGTCAGCGTGTTTTGAATGGGTGAACTAAGTGAATAGATGATCATTTTTGTTGTGAAATTTCACGTTATGTTATGTTCTATGAGTGAAACATATTTGGTGTCGAGAGTCGAGAATAATGCATTTAGTGGTTTGAATGATCAGTTGACTGTTGATTGCATTGCAGGAGCGCGTGTTCGGTGTGTACGTGACGTATGCCATGTTCTACCTACAGCCCAGTGACTATGTCGCACAGGTAACATCCTCTCTCTCTCTCTCTCTCTCTCTCTCTCTCTCTCCAGTTACTAGTCCTTTTCCAAGTATCCTGACTTTCCTGTGTCTTACTTTTTTCTTAGATCTTCTATGATGGGATGGTGGTTTGAGAAAGTATGTATGATTCTGTTTTTCAAGATCCGCGTGACTCCTCGCGAGCTGCGCGAGATCAACACTCTGCTGCACGAGAGACTGCTGCCGGAGAGGTGGGGAGAGAGAGAGGGGAGAGAGAGAGGGAGAGGGAGAGAGAAGGAGAGGGAGAGAGAGAGAGTGCTTGCTCCCTCGCAGGCAGCTGGACACGGCGGCTGCCCTGTACCGTCTGATCGAGGATGGCTGCTTCCGTATTGTCGCCTTCAACACTGCGGTGGGTGGGAAGAGAAAGGGGAAGGCGATTCAAATATTTATATTGTAATGATTTCTTCGAAAACAGTTTGGAATGCCGCGTCACATCGCATATGGAGAATTGAGGTCATTTTGTTGGCTTGGAGCTATAATATTATTCTGGGAGATAGTTCTCCAGATTACGGTAGAAAATCGATCTACCCTCGAGTCGCACTCGATCTACCTTCTAGTCGTGAGGAGACCCAAGCGCGCGCTTTCAAACGATAATATTGATCAAAGAAGCCGGCATGCGAATCAAGAGGCCGCGCAACACTCGACCATTTGCCCGCGCTGTCTGGCCTCTTACGCTCGAAACTGAGTTTCGCCAACTGACCCCGGCTGGCAATAACAGAAAACTATCGACCAGGCGGCGACTATATGACAGTTGTGCGAGACTATTTTGGAATGGTGGACAGTAGATTGACCACATGATGTGCGTTGGGTTGAAAAATCACGCGAAACATGAAATCATTGGGTTTTCGAGAGAGCTGGGAACATGGGTAAAGAGAAATGTGGTTTCGTGGAGAAGTTGTGGAGAAGCAGTGTATCAGTAGCTTACGTATCAGTTATTACGGTGTGAAATGATGAAAAGGATATTCCATATCCATTCTCGAGAAATGCATACATTGACGTGTTGCGTCAGTGTGTAGTTTTATGAAAACATTAAAACGTGTAGATAAGGCGATGTGAAGTGAAAATTGGTAAGTAGAGAAGATGTGGTGGTGTGTTGCAGTACGACCCGGTGTGCCACCGTCGCTACGACATGGAGTTTGCGGACGACGACATGCCTGCCGAGACAGACCTGCCCTTCTCCCGAATGGCCAAGATTTGCGACGACGTACTACTCAAGGTGGGTGGTTTGTCACTTTGGAAAGTGGTTCCCTGTAGTTGGGCGCTATTCGGTAATAGTTGGAGTCGATTGGTTTGATAATTTGGTGTATTGTATTTTTTGTGAGGGATTGAAGGTTTGTGTGAGTTTGTGGATTGTGGTATTTCAATGAATGGTTTGGAATTTTTCAGCAAATCGACATAATCCACGAGCGCTACACGGACGGCAAGCGATCGCTCAATATGGAGGTATCCATCGGTTTATTGATTTATCGATCAGTGATTTTTGTTTGCAGATTGTTGATTGAGATTGTTTCAGTCTATCGACGCGATTGGCGACAATACGCCGATGAGTGAGACACTCAAGAAGTGGGTTCGATAGTTTGTGTATTGATTTATATTGATTGATCATCGATCGATTACAGGCTGTACGCCGACCACAAAGCTCTTCTGGATGACGAGCACGGATGTATGCCGAGGGTGGGTGGTGGAGTTATTGAATTATTTGATTGTTTACAAAGAGCTTATCATCATACTATTTCTCCCAGTAAGAAATTGAGTGTGAATGGTTGTTCTGAAACGTATTGTATAAGTATTATGTAAATGACAAGAAATTGCAAACTAGTCATATATTGTGTTGTTATATATAATACAGTGTTATTGTTATTATGTATGTTTTCAGCTCCCGGCTGCGCCGGCTGCCCCGGAGCGGAAGACGCAGCGGCAGATCAAGGAGGACGCGTACAGGGCGGGGGTCATGCATGCAAGGCATAGGAGGTGAGAGGGGGGCTATTTGAGGGTATTGAATAGTGCTAGCAGATATTAGATTCGAGGTTGTGTTTTCATGCAAGACACCAGATTCTGTTTAGCAGTGACTTTATTGTCGTAATAAGTCTTGTCATAAAGCTGGAAAATCACCGAGTCATTAGCTATTTCGAAGAAAGTATTTTTTAAATGACAATAAATTGCAAATGACAAGAAATTCCTTCATAGAGCTCTGCATGCATGACCCCCGCCCTGTACTCGTCCTCCTTGATCTGCCGCTGCGTCTATATTAGTTTGTTGTTGAAACATATTTTTTACTCGGATTGCATACTTACTGGGGATAGAAAACGCGATTTATTAGTGATCTGTGATTGGAATTGGATGCTGATACGACTAGATGGAATATGTTTCCTTCATAGAGCTTTGTGAATAATTAATCTTTGATTTGTAATCGTAAAAATACGAATATAAATTATTGAATCGAATTAAATTGGAATTAAAACGTACAGATACGTTGACCCGAACGCGCAGCTGGGTGGGCTGGAGCCGCCGGCGACACTCAACCAGCTGGCAAGGAGGAAGAGGGGGGAGGAAGAGGTGGGAAGAGAGAGAGAGAAAGAAAGAGAGAGAGGAAAGGGGAATGTAATGGAGGTCATTCAGGACGAGGAGATGGAGGAGGATGAGATGGACGAGGCGGATAGGAGCAACAGGCAGAAGGGTGGGTGAGAGTTGAGAGAGAGAGTGGGTTTTTTACGCCGCCATTGTTACCTTGTTTTTTTGATGAGGCAGTGATTGTCATTTTTTTTTACTGACACCTTCCTTTCCAGGCCTGCTTGCGATTCGCCGCGCGGCGGAGGAGTTGGATGCTCTGGACGATGACTTCATGATGGATGAAGAGGAGAGAGAGGACGAGGAAGAGGGCGAGGAGCAGGATAGCCCTAATAAGGTGGGAGGTTGATGGAATTCTTGGCATCAATTGTTGCATCGCCTTTCCGCTATTGTATTGACAATAGTCGTAGGATTTGTTGTGAAACGTATTTTATTGTGTAGTGCTTAAATGTTGTATGCCATGTGTGTTTTGTAGAAACCATTTTAGAGAATCATCGAATTGAATATAGATAGATTTGCGCGACGAGAATGATTTTGAACGAATTTTAATGGTCTTAGCAACTTCTTTTTCTGTACAGGCCCGTCGCCGTCGTCTGTCTGTGCGGGAGCTGCTGGAGGAGGAGGATCGAGTGGACGAGGAGATGGAGAGGGGATGCGAGGAGCTGGACAGGATGAACAAGGGTGCGGGGGGGAGGGAGAGAGAGGAGGGGGGGGGGGGGGTGACAGGGATGGTAGATGATTTACAGGTTTCTATACATATGTGAAGAATGGGAGAAGGAAGGGGAGGGATATAGTAGTGGACTAATGTAAGTGACAGAGAAATCCGATTATTCACGACATGTGAATATCAGATCACGGCCCGGCGCGCGTTCACTGATTTGCGTGACGGTAGACGCACGCGACGCACACGCAACGCGTCTCCCATATTAAAGAAAAATAAGCTCATTATCATTGTCGGAGAACAAGCGAACATGATCTCATGGTCCAGTGGCTAGCGAGCGCGGCCAGTGATCTGTTTATCGCAGGTATGATTTCTCTCGCTGCCGCATTGTTTTGCTGAATTGCTTGAGCCAACTGCGACGCGGAACTGATGCGTAGCGTGCGCCTGGGTTCACCGGTCAATGAACAAATGAGTGACACTACGGCCGGCAGTTTGGCTGAATGGTGAAACATATTCAAGTACCTGAAATGATTTTTGTCGTTGTAATTCCTTTTCGGTATTGATCAAGAATTGAGTATGTAACATTTCATTTGTCGATGAAACGTAATCATATCGTTGTGAAAATAATTTTGAATCGTCATTTTTTATGGAAATCGCTTGGTTTCATTGTTTACGAAAAGTATTATACCATATGATATCTCTGTGAAACATAAATTTAACACCGTCTGTGTAAGAATCGGACGAGGTGGTTACTAGGAGCTATGCCGGAGCATACAAGGATTATCGAAGGTTCTCTACAAGATGTATAGGGTCGTTTTTTGTCAAATATGCAAATTTGGCCCATTAAGGGACCACTACCTCAAATCGGTCAATTTTTGCCAAAACACTTTAAATAAGAGCTCGTTCGATTTGTTATCAGATTCTAAGAACTTTTTCATATAAAATGTTTTTCGAAAAAATAAGTTCAAAAAAGTTATGATCAAAAAAATGAAAAATTTGCATATTTTCGATTTTTTTGAAAATGCTGGTGACCTGAGAAGCAAGAATAATCAGCACCATTTGAAAGAGCGTGTTTTGTTTGGTCTACATGATTTTTATGAAGAAAATCAATCCTGACATCATCTGCCATCCAGACGGTTGAAAGTGGTCCGGAAAGCGATTATTCGGCATTTTTCGATTTTTTGCCCTGTGTCACTGCGAAGAAGCAAAAAAGCAAGTACACCATGATAATCTACGCACTTTGTTTAGTATATGGACGTGTTTTCATGGCAATCTATCATGACGTCATCTGCCATCCAGACGGTTGCATTTGCACTATCCAGTACAACCAACGGATATGGGTCAACGAAAAACTTATGGGTCAACGAAAAAAGCGGGATAGCGAACAAAAACAGCAAACGGGAATGCACTGAATCACACGAGCGAAAATCTTGGATCATGAGATATCTTTTTGATAGTTTGAAATGATAATTAAAGGTGCACAATAACTGCAAACTTGTCCGGATCACTTTCAACCGTCTGGATGGCAGATGACGTCATGATAGATTTTCATGAAAACACGTCCATTTACTAAACAAAGTGCGTAGATTATCATTGTGTATTTGCTTTTTGCTTCTTCGCAGTTACACAGGGCGAAAAATCGAAAAATACCGAATAATCGCTTCCGGACCACTTTCAACCGTCTGGATGGCAGATGATGTCAGGATTAATTTTCTTCATAAAAATCATGTGGACCAAACGGAACACGCTCTTTCTAATGGTTCTAATTATTCTTGTTTCTCAGGTCACCAACATTTTCAAAAAATCGAAAATTCGCAAATTTTTCATTTTTTTGATCATAACTTTTTTGAACTTATTTTTTTCAAAAAAACATTTCATATGAAAAAGTTCTTAGAATCTGATAACAAATCGAACGAGCTCTCATTTAAAGTGTTTTGGCAAAAATTGACCGATTTGAGGTAGTGGTCCCTTCATGGGCCAAATTTGCATATTTGACAAAAACAACCCTATACATCTTGTAGAGGACCTTCGATAATCCTTGTATGCGCCAGCATAGCTCCTAGTAACCACATGCCCAAAAAGTGTCCGATTCTTACAGAGACGGTGTGATATAGATGGCTTGGTTATTTTGAATCAAGATAGTTTTTTTTAAGAAGAAAAGGAAAAGGACTGATGACAGTTTCAATGATAGTATTTCTTGAACCTTCCCTTTCAGCCGCCCCTCCCCGTGCGGGTGGGAGCAGGAGGAAGTCGGCGGCTGAGAGGAAGGCCGAGAAGGAGCAGGCGAGGCTGGACAAGATGATGGCCGGGGTGAAGACGGCAGACGACGGGGCCGAGAAGCCAAAGAAGTGGGTCGGCTTCTATGACTGTTAGATGCGGTTGTGTGAGAGTAGGTATTTCCGCGATGTCGAATTGGACATGATTGTGAAAGCTTGTTTTGCTGAATTGATGCTGCTTATTTTTCGCGGGTAGTGCGCACGAATTTGTGATTGCATAGACGCGGATGTTTTCGGAAGCAATGCAAAACACGACAGCATTAAACGATTTTGTTTATGTCTGACATTAGTACATATATTAATGCCTATTTTATGCAAGATTACAGTTACAGTGCCTCTGGTGCAGATAAGTATTTTGATTGAAATTTAACAATAATAATTTTAAACCTAATGTGTCACAGGCCGCGCGGTCGTCCCCCGAAGAAGAAGGACGCAGCGTTGGGAGGTTCGGATGAGCAGGGCACGAGTGGAGGAGGAAGGCAGAGGACTGTCAGTGTGGCCAGTGGGGCCGGCTCGCCTCGCAAGAAGAGGGGAAGGAACAGCACCAAGCCACAGCCAGATCCCGCCTTCACTGGTACGCCACGTCTTCTTGTTTCTCTTTTTTGTTCAGATCATTTGATTAATCGTCATCGCTATTCATGATCAGATGTTTATTAAAATACATGTGTTGTTATGGGTATCGTCAAGAAGCACCGTATTTGTGTGTTTTGCTTTGCTTGTGTGCTCAAAATGGAATTGCATTCGTTTGCAGCTCAGCTGGCTCGCTACACGTCGACGACTGCGGAGGAGAGGCGCGCGATGGCCGCCCTCGATCAGCTAGACAAGATCAAGTAGCGCAGTGGCGAGTGACGTGCACTCTGAGGCGGAGGGTCGGGAGTTCGAATCCCGGCACCGCCTATTATTTTTGTTGACTAATTTCTAACCGATCACTGATGTGTATGAATCCAGCTTTTTCTGCCTGTCTGCTTTCAGTACTGGTTGTGGCGTGACCTTTTATTCTCGTCTCCGTACTTTCACCGCCTGCGCCTTTTGACCGACCGCCGATATCAGACTAGTGTTATGGTTTCGAGATAACGCGTGTCTGGTTGTGCGTGTGTGTTACTTTCCGAGGGTTCAGAAACGGTTTCTCTCCTACCCCCTATGATTATCCCTCTCACTATTCCTTGTTATCTCACCTACATCCACGAGTAGTGCTACTATTGTTTGTTGTTGTTATTGTTTGGCGGTATAAAGAGAAGTTGTCCCCGGATCTTGTATGTGTATTTCGACTAATGGTGATCTGTTCTCCGGCAGTTGATGATATCTATCAGGGGTGGTTGCTAGTTGATCGCATTTCGATAGCAATCAGCTATTCGAATTCGCTCGCGTCTTGCACTCTTCGCAGTCGGAGTGTACTCAGCTGGCTGTTTGTTCCCTTGGAATGGCATTGAACCAGCCAGTGAGAGAGAGAGAGAGAGAGAGAGAGAGAATATTGATCTCTCCACTGACAGCTGATTCACTGATTCGATCCTTTTGAACTTGAAAAATATTGTGTGCATTCGAAATCACGTGCATTGGGCTGTCTCATTGCGTATATGGAACAGAGAGAGCGAGTGCGTCCTTTGCTCTGCTCCCTATCTCTGCAAATTCATCAAATTAATCCTTTTTAATGTGCTCGTCGAGGTTTTTTGCGCGGATAGTGTGGTGATAGCACGTTGTGATAGTGTTTCGATAAGATGCGATAAGTGATCCGTGATGTGATTAGAATTGCATTTTTATCGTACAGTGAAATGCGAACGTGCGTCGAGAGACGTTTTTTTACGAGAGAATTGGAATTTTGGTTGAATTTGATTGGTTTAGACAGTTTCAACAATGTTTGCATGTGTTTGTGTATGTGTGGAACATTGATTGTATTGCATGGTTTGTGAAATGAGAATAGTGCATTGCATCACATATCTGCACTGCCATGTGTGAATTGGAATGTCACTCTTACAACACTCCGGATAGAACTATAGATAACTAATGAAATGACGCAATGGAATCGTTTGAATTCATTGAAAAATTTCACGAGATTGATGTGTTCGATATCTCTTTCAACAGTTTGTGATCGTGAAACTTCGATCTAGTAGTATTGAATCTTGTTTGTGTCATATTTTGCAACACAGATTGTTCAATTTGCGCCATGTGTTGAATTTGTGAATCGTAATTCGATTTCATGTCTTGGATGGAACGATTGTATCACAGTGTGTTGCAGGTGGGTGTGGGAATGACGAACCCTCTACAGCCGCATCCGGAGGCTGCCCGGAAGGCCAGCACTGCAGCCAATATGAAGAGGATCGACAGCCTATCCGCCATCTCATACAGGTACGAGAGAGAGACGATTTGTGTTTTCTTCTTCTTTGGAATTATCATCTTACGGGTGACAGACGCTGTCTGTATGTGAATAACTTCGTAGTTTCAATTTCGTAGTTGAGTCTTGAGTAGTTGAGTTTCTGTTGGTATGACATATTGTTTCTGCATTCTTGAATCACTGGTTATCGTTGTTTTCCTGTTTCATGTGTACTAGTAGTGTGTCTAGAAAGTTGGTACGCTGACACAACATGTGAAATGATGAGAATGATACCGATTCTCTCTCTCTCTCTCTCTCTCTCTCTCTCTTTCTCTCTCTCTCACTGCTGCTGTATTTTCCTGCCACGGGTATGGCGTGAGAAAATCGGGGGCAAGAGCGGACGATCGGAGAAAGGGGGTGCAAGTTTTGTTCTCTCTCCTTCTCTCTCTCTCTCTCTCTCTCTCTCTCTCTCTCTCTCTCTCTCTCTCTCCCCCTCTCCCTCCCTCTCTCTCTCTCTCTCTCTCTCTCTCTCTCTCTCTCTCGCGGGTGTCCTTCTAAGCTAGCTGTGGGGTGTCGTGGGTAGGATTCAGTTGTTGCTGGGGCGTTGGGAGATGGTCGTCTGTCTATCGTTTCCCGCGTATACGGCAAAGCAGGAGAAGTGAGTGAGGGAGGAGGAGGAGCAGTAATAGAGGGAGCAGTAGTGAGTGAGTGAGTATTAGCAGCCTAAAAACAGTGTACAAAATGCTTATTAGGATGAGACGAGAGAGAGAGAGAGGAGGAGGAGAAGGAGCGAGGATCAGTGAGTGTGGGAGCAGTAGCAGTACACCTCCTCTTTCTCAGTGGCCAGGCCGACCACGATCCCTCTCTGAGTGGCAACACCAGCGACGACGACCACGTCACATTCGAGGTGGGGCGGCGATTGTTTTGTATTTTGCATTGGTATTACATATGTTTTTGAAGGTGAATTTTCTTCCATATTGTTGTTAGTTCAATATCTTGAACTATGGTGTTGCTGTGATTCGTATTTTTCACGATGCAAAATATTTGTGCATTGATATGACTGGTTTGTCCACAATCAAAGTAAATTGTGAAAAATGAAGCTTACACGTTCCAGGTCGGACGCCCCGCCGAGTATGTGCCCCTTCACGAGAGGATCAATAGGAGGATCAAGGTAGAGAGAGAGGGAGAGAGGGAGGGAGAGAGAGAGAGGGAAAGAGGGGAGGGAGAGGGAGGATGGGAGAGGGAGGGAGGGAAATGAGAGATAGACGAGGGAGGATGTTGGTTGTAGGATGGCACACCCTTCTTCTCCCTGGAGTTCTTCCCTCCGAGGACCGCCAACGGAGTCGCCAACTTCTTCACCCGATTGGACAGGTAGGGAGTCTTTTTTATTGGAAAACGTTTTTTAATCTGAAAACGCACACCTACACATACACATCCTTTTATTACTGTCAATAAATGAGCGTTATGGTTGAACAGTGGTGTTTTTTTGTGGTGCTATTGAATCTCCTACTTTTTCCAGGCTGAACGAGGGCGGCCCGCTATTCGTGGATATCACGTGGCACCTGGGATCCGATCCGGGTGAGAGAGAGGGGATGGGGGATAGCCAGATGAACTGCATGGGTGGTCTGGGTATAGGCAGGGGTGCGTGCTTATTGAAGGCGTCGAATTCGTTGTATAGATAATAAGCGGATATTTGAAATGATACCATTTGCCTAGTGATCTATCAGAAGAGTGGAAAAGTCTTGGTTGCAGCCAACATGACGAAGGAGACTTCCTCGTCGTCCATAGCCGCCGGATGTCTCAACTACTGTCGAGTGGATACGATGCTGCACATGACATGCGTCCAATACAACAAGGAACAGACGATCAGGTGGGCGGGGCTGCAGGGGGCGGGGTTTGGAAGAATCTGACTGAACGCATTCAGGCACCTCGAGCAGAGCAAGGCTATCGGCCTGAGGAGCATCTTGGCGCTGAGGGGAGACCTGCCTCCCAATGTGAGGGGGGAGAGAGAGGGAGGGAGAGAGTGGAAGAGAGAGAGAGATTACAGGATGACGGTTCGATCTCTCCGCCCACGCAGTACCGCGCCCTGGATATGATTCGCTGGACGAAGGAGGAGTTTGGAGACTATTTCACCATCGCCTGTTCTGGTGTGTGGAAGCAGGCATTGGATGTTCAATGGGGTCTTGTACACTAACGTGTTCGAATTGTGCAAGGTCAAGGCTGGCAGCTGTACAGACAGAGTGGCAGACATGGTAGAAGAGGGGTGGGTGGAGAGAGATAGGACGGACAGATAGCGAGCCGTGAGCGAACTTTGTTCGAGAAGCAGCAGCGGGAGAAACACGGGTGCAGTGAGTGGGAGGAGAGAGTGAGCGGATAGAGAGAGTGCAGAGAGAGTGGGAGAGTGGGTGGCGTGATTAGTGGTTTCAAATATGGTTCTGATCGAGAACGGAGAGAGAGCGAGAGAGAGAGAGAGAGAGAGAGAGAGAGAGAGAGAGAGAGAGAGAGAGGCGAATGGAAACAGTACGGAAGGTTCGAGTATAGTTAAGATCAAATAATGATGATAACCCACAATGATGACGAGATATAAAAAACAACAACTTGGAATTGGCATAGTAGAGAGTAATATAAATTGTAGTGGTAGTAGTAGATGAGAAACAGAGGAACGCAAACAAAAATCAGATCAAACAATTGTTTTGTAGGATATCCGCTCGGTCATCCCGAGGCTGCCTCCTACACGGCTGATCTCAAGTACCTCAAGAACAAGGTGAGAGAGAGAGGGGGAGGGAAAGAGGGAGGGAGGGGAGAGAGGGAGGGGAGAGAGAGGAAGAGAGAGAGGGAGGGAGGAGAGGATCGGTGATGGAGGGATCTGATTGCAGGTGGATGCGGGAGCGCAGGTCATCGTCACCCAGATGTTCTTCGAGTGCGAGTCCTTCGAGAAGTGAGCTTTTTTTCAAATTTTAAGCGCATGTTTATTTTAATCAAAATGTCAGGTTTGTGCGCGACTGCCGCGAGATTGGCATCACTGTGCCCATCATTCCCGGAATCATGCCCATCCAGGTGGGTGGAGAGAGAGAGAGGGAGAGAGAGAGAGAGAGAGAGAGAGATTGAGAGAGAGAGAGAGAGAGAGAGAGAGAGAGATATTCTTCCCAGGGCTACGAATCGATCCGCCGCATCGCCAAGCTCTCCCAGCTCACTATTCCTCAGGTGTGTTGCTAATCGATCAGAATCAGAATCAGAATCAGAATGTTTATCTCGAATCAAGTAGCACAGTACAACTATGTAAATTACGGCAAGGTTACGGTAAAATACAGTAATGCAACGCCTACTGCGAGTCCCAATAACACGGATTTTGGTAGTCCCGAGGATGCGTACGTGCTATTGGTGGTGCATGTCATCCCCTGCTTGCGGCTTCTGGGGAAGTTCGATATGGATCAATTAATAAATCGATACATTGCAGGACATTGTGGATGCTCTGGAGCCGATCAAGCACGACGACGACGCAGTCAGGAACTATGGACGCCACAGGGTGGGTAGGGGGTATTGATTCATCGATAGCTTGAGATTTGTGTTACAAGAGCTGTTAAAATTTAAATATGTGTTTCACTGGCACGTTTAGCTCGTTGAGTGATCACAGGGTGCAATCTTGCAACGTCTCGGCAATATATGAATCCAAATTCTCAATGTTTTTATAACTACTATGTTTTGATAATCGATATTACGAGATATGGTAACAAATATTTTTCAAGGCAATCGAGATGTGTCGTCGGATTCTGTCGAACGGATCGGCGCCCTCCGTCCATCTATACACCATGAACAGGGAGGGAGCGTGTCGGTGAGTGGAGAGAGAGAGAGGAGAGAGGAGAGAGAGAGGGAGGGAGGGAGGGAGGGAGGGAGGGAGGGAGGGAGGGAGGGAGGGAGGGAGAGGGATAGAGAGAGGAGAGAGAGAAAGAGAAAGAGAGATTTCCTCCCCTTTCAGTGAGATCCTGCAGGCCCTTGGTCTGTGGCACAAGCGCCCCATGCGCGCCCTTCCCTGGGAGCCGCACGGCCCCAACCATCCTATTAGGTAGAGATATTTTAATAACATGTTTATTATTGATTTAATTTGAATACAATTTAATTGAGTAGTGTGGATAGTTGAGATGTGTAAGTAGAAGTTACCATGTTCTTGCAGGTGTAAGGAGGACGTTCGCCCGATCTTCTGGTCTGCCCGTCCCAAGTCCTACATCTACCGCACCAGGGTGGGTGGGGCAGATACTAGTATTACGGTATTGTAAGAGAATTACAAATGTAATTGCATTTTTTTGAATTTTTTTTAAATTTAAACATTACGTTTCACTTGATGACTATAGAGTGGGGTAACTTTACGGGAATATTAATTGTGCGATAATTGGGAACTTTACCCGTGTTGAATGTAGGACTGGGACGACTTCCCGAACGGTCGATGGGGCAACAGCTCGTCGCCCGCCTTCGGAGACCTCCAGGACTACTACATGTTCCATCTCAAGGTACGAGAGGAGGGAGGGAGGGCCAGAACAGTGTTGAAGGAAGGTTAGAGGACGAGTGTCTGACAGGATCTGGTAGTAACTGGGAGTTATATACTTCTCGATTTTGTTGTGTGTTGGTATATATATTTCGATTAATTAAACATGACCAGCTGTTCATATTATTTGTACGATTGTCAGATCGAAAACTTATTTCGTATTCAATTTTTGGACATTTCCTTTTCAGGGCAATTCGCCGAAGGAGGCGCAGCTGAAGATGTACGGAGAGGAGATCGAGTCGATCGAGGATATCAAGCAGGTAGGGAGAGGGGGGAGGGAGGGAGGGGAGGGGAGGGAGGGAGAGAGAGAGGGAGAGAGAGCGAGAGAGAGAGAGGGGGAGAGAGAGAGGGAGGGGGAGAGAGAGAGAGAGCGAGAGAGAGAGAGGGGGAGAGAGAGAGGGAGGGGGAGAGAGAGAGAGGGAGGGAGGGAGGGAGGGAGAGAGAGAGAGGGGGAGGGAGGGAGGGAGAGAGAGAGAGAGAGAGAGATAGAGATAAAGTGTCGTTTCAGGTGTTCATAGACTTTATCCAGCAGACTGACAACAAGCACGGAGTCAAGGTCCGTAGTATTCTTTGTTTCATTATCATATTTGGTATTTTCCCATTTCTCATGGAAGAGTAATTATAATTATGTAAATCGCAATACGGAATATCTAGTCTATCGGCCAGCAAATGCATGCGATGTCGTTCAGGTGACCCAGCTGCCGTGGAACGAGGAGGACGCCGTGCAGGCAGAGACGTGTCTCATCAAGGTACGGGAGAGAGAGAGAGAGAGGGGGGGGGAGGGAGAGGGGAGAGAGAGAGGGATAGAGAGAGAGGTTACCGTAGTCCTTTTCTTTTCGTGCATTTCCCAAACGTTGTGCAATAGTACACGACTATTAGGTTTCACGTATACCCTCTACAGGTATTGACCCTTTTTTTGCAATAGTAGTTGCAGTTTCGGCAATATAAAACACTGAATGTGAGAACAGCTGAAAGTGTAGTCAGGGCTTGTTGCCCGCTTACCGTCTATCCCTCGTTGTACTCATTGTGCAGTGTAATATATGTGACGAATGGAATTTCTCGATCAGCTCACCGTGTGTCCGTTTCAGGAGCAGTTGGTGTGGGCGAATGAGAACGGCATTCTCACCATCAACAGCCAGCCGTCCGTGAACGGAGCCCCGTCCAGTGATCCCCTCGTAGGGTGGGGAAAGCCCGGAGGATACTGCTATCAGAAGGTACGGGGAAGAGGGGGGGATTGTATGACAGATAAGGGGATACGTTGGGTATTTTGTAGGTTGTAAAAAGAGATAGAGAGATCGACAAGGTAAGATGGATTGGAGAATGCATTGCAGAGAGTATTACGTACTACATGATGATTTTGATCTGGCTGAAGCGTGATGCTTATAAATTATGTGGAAAGTAGTGAAATGAGACGTAGCACATGTCAGCGTAGAAGAAGGGTGGGTGAGTTTCAGCGTAGAAGAAGGGTGGGTGAGTGATTCACTTGCTGACAATGATCAAAGTGATTGTATGTTGTGTTGCAGGCGTACCTGGAGTGTTTCATCTCTCGCGAACACGCCGAGGCCTTGCTGGACATCGTGGGAGAGCACCAGCCGAGGATCAACTACCACGTCATCAACCACGATGTGAGGGGGAGGAGTACGGAATCTCAAATCAACGACAGCTCACCTCAATAATGAATCCGTGGGTAGTGAACCCTGCTAATTACGATATCTTATCCTTCTCGTTTGTAAATAGTCATGTGAGAGCGGTGAATGCGGTGAATCTCTAAGCAGCTGTTATTATATAGAGAATACCCTTCATCCTTTCGGTCAGTGCAGGAACATATAAATAACAGGACTTGAATGACGGATTGACGTACATATTTGATCAACATGTCTGCAGGGTTCATTCGAGCGCACGAACGGCGAGGAGACGACGCCGATTGCGGTGACGTGGGGTGGGTGCGATGGAGGGAGGAGGGGGGGGGGAGATGATGAGAGAGAGAGAGAGAAAGAGAGAAAGGGAGATAATTAGAGAGAGGGAGGGATGTGTAGTTAGCTATTCTACAAAGACTTGAATCTCTGTAGTAATTGGTGGTGTCGGTTGTGTGGAATAGAGTGAAACAAATTCAAATTAGATTCGACAAATTAGCGAGTTGCTTTATCTCTACGTGAATACTATTTCTTACGGAAAAGTTGAGTATGAAAGTTTGTCGAGCATAAGTGTAGCAACAGAAATCAAAATCAGTTCCCCAATTGGACAGAAGAGGACGACGACATAACTTGAATCCGTTTACAAAAAACTTTAACTACACGTTTGCAGGCGTGTTCCCTGGTGCGGAGATAGCTCAGCCGACGGTCGTCGACCCCATCTCATTCCGCACCTGGAAGGACGAGGCATACGACATGTGGATAAAGAACTGGTAAGAACGGGGGGGGAGAGAGAGAGAGAGAGAGAGAGAGAGAGAGAGAGAGATGCAGTTGTTGAGTGCTAGGTTTATATGATATGTGTCAGCAACATTGTTGGAACACACCGCAATGAAACATATGTAGTTTTCAGTATGTCGACGAATGATGTATGGTTTGGCAGAGAAACATATGTTTATGGTTTTAACAACACAACATTACAGGGCTCACATCTACCCGACCGACTCGGTCTCGCGCCAAGTGATTCAGAACGTGAGTGGGAGGGAGGGAGGGAGAGAAGAGAGAGAGGGGGGGAAGAAGAGAGAGAGGGAAAGAGAGAGAGAGAAAGAAAGAGAAAGAGAGATTCTCTGTCCAGGTGCACGACACGTACTGTCTGCTGACCCTTGTCGACAACGACTTCCCCCGACCGAGCATCCTGTTCGAACTGCTGGAGAAGATGGTGCATCGCGCGGAGGAGAAGAAGGTGGGAGAGAAGGAGTGGGAGGGAGAGAGGAAGAGAGAGGGTGGACGGAAAGAGAGCGAGAGCGAGAGAGAGAGAGAGAGAGAGAAAGTCGGAGAAGACAATGTATGTGCTATGTTTCAGACGCAGCAGTAGACGTATCAGGAAGAGCAGGCAGTGTCAGATGTTTTGAGGAATTTTTCGATCGCGATTGATTTTATCGCATTTGGTCATCTTTTGAGATTGAGCACCCACGTTTCTACTTGTCAAATTTTGAGTTTGTCGCTTATTTTGAGCACGTTATTTCATATTGTTATCCCAAATCACTGCATCCCCATTCCTACCTTCTCTTACAATATGACCCGTGACTCGCCCCCCTAGTACTAGTTATTACATTCTAGTTTTGTATGCGCCGAATGAATGATGAGAGCTGTTTGTGAGTTGAACGAGAGAGAGAGAGAGAGAGAGAGAGAGAGAGAGAGAGAGATAGAGAGATTAATGACTGGCAAGATTGATTGATTGGTTATACTGTGTACGTATAGAACTATATCGAGATAATTAATAAATTATATTTGTGTGAACAAATATGTTGATGTATGTGAATGTGGGTGAATGGTTCCCTGAGAAGATACTTGGGTTGCATGATCGGTGTGAGTGAAGTGTGAGAGTGTGATGTTCAGTGGTTGTGTTTGTGAAATGCGCTCCAACTATCTCTGGGGTCTGGAGTCATCCGGATGCCCGTATAGGATATCCGCCGAGGCTAAACCCGGTTGGTAGTTTTCGTTCTTTATTGTTTGAATGTGAGTTTCAAATATGCAAATCAAATGATCTCGAAGCCTAATTGAGTAAGATATTGGCTCAGTTGAGTTGAGTGTTATCTGAACTGCAATTATCTTTTAAAAGTACTTCCGTAAAAAGTGTTGTTTGTGTTAACCTGATTCAAGAAAAGCGCATGCATATATTATTAATTTTCGAAAAATCAAATCGTAAACACCTGAACATGAAAACTAACACAAACTTGCTCTTTCAAACGAATATAGAATAGTTACACGTAACATTCAGAATAATACGAGTGTTTTGTTTATTCAGTGTTTTTTGCGGTTTATTATTTATGGTTTATCAGTAAAATAAAATGTTATTCGTGATGTTGTTTGACTCAATGTTTCAGGTATAAAAATGTCAAAAAAATAAAACATGGAATTATTCAACATTAATTATTCAAAAATTATTCAACGTTTTGAAAGAGCAAGTTTGTGTTAGTTTTCATGTTCAGGTGTTTACGATTTGATTTTTCGAAAATTAATAATATATGCATGCGCTTTTCTTGAATCAGGTTAACACAAACAACACTTTTTACGGAAGTTTCTTTTAAAAGATAATATATGTCCTTTTGTTGAATTTCATAGAAATTTTCTCTCTCGTCTTCATACATGTAACATGTTCTTCTCTCATTATTTCATCAATTTCATTTCAAATTTATTCGATATTTTCTCGTTCTCTCGTTCTCTCCTTCCATTCCTTCCCTCCTTCTCTCCTTCTTTCCTTCTCTCCTCCTCTCCTTTCCTCCTTCTCTCCTCCCATTCCTTCCCTCCTCCTCTCCTCCTCTCCTCCTCTCCTTCCCTCCTTCCTTCCTTCCCTCCTTCTTTCCTTCTCTCTTTCTCTCGTTCTCTCTTTCTCTCGTTCTCTCTATCTCTCGTTCTCTCGTTATCCCTTTCTCTCTTTTTCTCGTTCTCTCGTTCTCTCGTTCTCTCGTTCTCTCGTTCTCTCTTTCTCCCTTTCTCTCTTTTCTCTCTTTCTCTCGTTCTCTCTTTTCTCTCTTTTCTCTCTTTCTCTCGTTCTCTCTTTCTCTCGTTCTCTCGTTCTCTCGTTCTCTCCGTCTCTCCGTCTCTCCTTCTCTCCTTCCCTCCTTCCCCCCTTCTCCCTTTCTCTCTTTCTCTCGTTCTCTCGTTCTCTCGTTATCTAGTTCTCTCGTTATTTCGTTTTCTCTTTCTCTCGTTCTCTCGTTCTCTCGTTCTCTCGTTCTCTCGTTCTCTCGTTCTCTCGTTCTCGCGTGTCTCCTTCTCTTCTTCTCTCCTTCCCTCCTTCCCTCCTTCTCCCTTTCTCTTTTTCTCTAGTTCTCCAGTTCTCTCTTTCTCTCGTTCTCTCTTTCTCTCTTTCTCTCTTTCTCTCGTTCTCTCGTTCTCTCGTTCTCTCGTTCTCTCGTTTCTCGTTCTCTCGTTCTCTCGTTTTCTCCTTCTCTCCGTCTCTCCTTCTCTTCTTCCCTCCTTCCCTCCTACCACCCTCCTTCTCTCTTTCTCTCGTTCTCTCGTTCTCTAGTTATATCGTTCTCTCTTTCTTTCGTTCTCTCTTTCTCTTGTTCTCTCTTTCTCTCGTTTTCTCGTTCTCTCGTTCTCTCGTTCTCTCGTTCTCTCGTTCTCTCTTTATCTCGTTCTCTCTTTCTATCCTTCTCTCGGTCTCTCGTTCTCTCGTTCTCTCGTTCTCTCCGTCTCTCCTTCTCTTCTTCCCTCCTTCTCTCCTTCTCTCTTTCTCTCTTTCTCTCGTTCTCTATTTCTCTCGTTATATCGTTATATCGTTCTCTCTTTCTCTCGTTCTCTCGTGCTCTCGTTTTCTCGTTCTCTCGTTCTCTCGTTGTCTCGTTGTCTCGTTGTCTCGTTCTCTCGTTGTCTCGTTCTCTCCTTCTTTCCTTCCCTCCTTCCCGCCTTCTCACTTTCTCTCTTTCTCTCGTTCTCTAGTTCTCTCGTTATATCGTTCTCTCTTTCACTCGTTTTCTCTTTCTATCGGTTTCTCTTTCTCTCGTTCTCTCATTATCTCTTTCTCTCTTCTCTCTCTTTCTCTCTTTCTCTCTTTCTCTCTTTCTCTCTTTCTCTCTTTCTCTCTTTCTCTCTTTCTCTCTTTCTCTCTTTCTCTCTTTCTCTTTTTTCTCTAGTTCTCTCCTTCTCTCCTTCTCTTCTTCTCTCCATCCCTCCTTCCCTCCTTCTCCCTTTCTCTCTTTCTCTCGTTCTCTAGCTCTCTCGTTATATCGTTCTCTCTTTCTCTCGTTTTCTCTTTCTCTCGTTTTCTCGTTTTCTCGTTCTCTCTTTCTCTCTTTCTCTCCTTCCCTCCTTCCCTCCTCCTCCCATTCTCTCTTTCTCTCGTTCTCTAATTCTCTCGTTATATCGTTCTCGCTTTCTCTCGTTCTCTCTTTATCTCTTTCTCTCTTTCTCTCTTTCTTTCGTTCTCTAGTTCTCTCGTTCTCTCTTTCTATCCTTCTCTTCTTCTCTCCATCCCTCCTTCCCTCCTTCTCCTTTTCTCTCTTTCTCTCGTTCTCTAGCTCTCTCGTTCTCTTTTTATATCTTTCTCTCTTTCTCTGGTTCTCTCGTTCTCTCGTTCTCTCTTTCTATCCTTCTCTCGTTCTCTCGTTCTCTCGTTCTCTCCGTCTCTCCTTCCCTCCTTCCCTCCTCTCTTTTTCTCCTTTTCTCTCGTTATATCGTTCTCTCGTTCTCTCGTTCTCTCGTTCTCTCGTTCTCTCGTTCTCTCGTTCTCTCTTTCTCTCTCCCCTTACTAAATTCCTACTGATCGCAGCCACCAAAGTACATCTGTCTCTCTCCAAACAGCGTGCTCTCTCGCGTGCTCTCGCGCTCGCCCGCCAGCAGAGGGCTAGCTATCAGCTAGCGTGACTGGAAACGACACCCACCCACACGCTGGCCTTTCGCCTAGTGCGAGTGCGAGATCGCTCATAACTTCTTTCGGAGAAAAGATACAAAGATGCCGTCAATTAGTGATCTGCCCTATGGAACCGTGCGAATCTAACTAACATAAATTGGAAGACTTCACATTGTTGCTAACATGTCCTTTGGATATCGCTACTTGAAAATTCTTGCGCGAGCCTTATTTTAACCCAAGAGAGAGGGCGCTGCGCGCCCTCTCTAATATTGATTTTGGATAAAAATGGAGACCGCGAAAACCATGAGCTAATGTTCTGTTTGAGACTCTTCCTCGCTCGTCTCATGGAAGCGTGAGCCGGTGTGTGTGAACGGGGAGACGACGCGTATCCTGAAGATGGCCGCCGCCCACTGGGCATGCTTCGCCCTGGACAGACATGTAGGGATTTGTTGCGACGATTTGATGTATCCGTTCTGTCAGTTATCAGTTGGTACGGGAATATGTTGAAACTCGTTTCAGGGTCATGTGTACGTGTTTGTGCTGCACAACGACATCGCCATTCGCAGCACGATGATCATCTACTCGAACCAGGTAGGCAGACAGGCAATTGATGAATTCGCGTTAATGGTTTTCCTGTCTTACTTGAGTGTGCGTCCACTTCTTTATTTTGTGGGTGTTATATTCATCTCATTGTGATTCCAGCGCTGGTACCCCATTGTCGGATGGTCGTCGTCCACTCTGCCCACTGATAGAGCAACGTGCGAGTTTTCTTTTAACGTTTGGTGTCAAACGATAAGATGTCATTATTGATATGGTTCTTATTTGGTAATGTAGAGTCTCAAGCATATTTTGTAGACAAACTATAGTGATCTTTCTTATATTGACTGTTTTTCGAGGAGAGAGAGAGAGATGTTGTTTAGGTTCTCGGACGAGGCTGGCCACCGTCTCTCGTTCGATTCGTTCACTCTGCCGTCTGATGGATGGAGATGGGAACAGCACTGGAGGGTCATGCAGGATAGGAGACGGTTCGATAGCGAGGTGAGTGAAATGACTTCATTTGGTCTCATATTGTTATGGTCCTAAGGGAGCGAAACGGGCTGAATTACTCTACTACCGTCATCCTGATAAGAAACGAAACATATGTTAATTTTCCTATCGCAAAGGAAACAAAACAGGTTTAAATCCTGAAGGAACTAAGCAGCTTGAATTGTTATCTCCTATTGCGGAACGGAGAAATACAAGTTCTACTCGATCCCGTACTATTCATTGGTCTGTCGCATCCCTTTCTCTTCAGGGCTGGGAGTACGCGTTCAACTTTGGCGCGAACGCCTCTTGGACACCGACGAAGAAGAGGATATCGGTGGTGCGCCGACGACAGTTCAGAAGGACCATGCGATACGTGGCCATGGAACAGTGGCTACAGGTAGACGAGACAAGAGGGGCGTGGCGTAAAGGGGCGTGTCCTAGATGCGCGAGGACTCGGACGCGGATCTGTTCACGGACATTGTGTGCGGCAGTGTGGGCGGGGAGTGTCTGCTGTTCGGAATAGCACAGGTGAGAGGGAGAGAGGGAGAGAAGGAAAAAGACTCATCTTGTCTGTGTGTTGTGTAGGACGGCCGCGTGCGGCGTCGCGCGGGCATCGGACCCGCGTGTCCGGAGGGAGAGACCTGGACGGATCTGGAACAGATCACCGGTGGGTGGGGAGCTAGGGAGAAGCTAGTATATTTTCTTCGAGAGACTGACACCATAATCAATCATTGTTATCATCTACCCGTTTCCAGACGACGGTGAGTTCGTGGACGCGACTCAGCTGTCGATGTCTGCCCGCACTGGACAGCTGGCAGTACTCAGCTGGGATGGGAGGGTGTACCTGAGGAGGGGAATACGGGAGGGGAGACTGGATGGGGAGGAGTGGGTCAAGGTACGGGAGGGGGAGAGAGGGAGAGAGAGATGGGATCTTCTTCCAGATCCGCACACCGCGCGATCTCCCGACGACGTTCTTCGCCCTCGGATCCAAGTCGATTTGGTTAGTGACGACGGAAGCGAAGGTGGGTTCATTTTCGAAATGATGGTTTGCCAGATGAAACAGGAGACATGTATTGTACACGCAACTGTGTGTCAACTTGATGGATTGGTGCGTCGTAGGTGTGGGTGCACTCCTCCGACCAGCCCTCCCTCGCCCCATCCACTGTCAGCCGAAACAAGTACTTCGAAGTGAGCGAGGGACAGTGCCGGCTGTGCGTATCCGCCGATGACCAGGTCAGTCCATCTCTCTCTCTCTCTCTCTCTCTCATGTTCAGCTCTTTTCAGGTGTTTGCGATCTCTCGCGATTTCACGATCCAAATCCGCTCTGCGGTTCACTTGGAGAAGGGTGGGCGTAAGTGGGAAGAGATGCGGGCGGGAGCAGCCGGAGAAGAGGAGCAGGAGAAGGAGAAGGGGACAGTCAGGTGGCATCAGGTGAGTGAGAGGAGAAGGGTAGTGGTCGTTTATTCACGAAATCACTAATGAAAACTTTTTTCTCTCGTAGAATTTGCAGGTTCGAAAGAAATTTTTCTGTAGGTGGACGCGGGTGGTTGCGGCGTTCTGTCGTCGCTGCCTCCCCACTGGCTCCGCCCCTCCTTCGTTCCCCTCGACAGCGAACAGTTCAGACGAGCAGAGTGGAGGAGCACGGTGGGTGCAACGAGGATGGTAGATAGGGAGCAGGATCACCTTCGAAAACTTAGGAAAACGGATCGTGTGATGTGTGAGACTGAAGTGTTCAGTAATAATGTGATTGAATAGTAATGGCAGGTGAAACATTGCATGTTTCTCACTGCTGTTGGTTGCTTTTTAGCGTGAAACCTAGATGATTGGTTTTCTGTTCATTCCAGATTGCCAATCGTCTGTGTTCGCGCGACGATCGTAGCTGGGCGGCGTTTAGAGATGCTGGATTGGAGACGGAGGAGCAGAGGGAGCAGGAGAAGGAGCAGGGAGGAGAAGGTGGGAGGAAGAGAGAGAGAGAGAGAGAGAGATTGTCGAATGTGATCCAGGCTGGCTGCGCGAGACCCGCTGCCAGATCTCACTCGCTGGTCGCAACTGGGCGGACGGCAAAGTCTACGTGAATAGGGAAGTCGTACAGGTGTGTTCGTGGTTGTTTGTTTGTTTATCTGTGTGTTGTTTAGATGCAACTCGCTCGCGGCACGGTGTGCAGAAAGAGTCTGGGAAAGGTCGGTCTATGTTATTGGTCGGATTGCCACTTGCATGCTTTGCAGTTGTTGTACGTGGACTGTGAAGAGTGCCAGCCAACGACCGGAAAGGTGGCCGTGGAATGTAGATTCAGGTGAGAGAGGGAACTGGGGTGGATGAACTGCGCATTTCTACAGAGACGATACTGACTCGATCGGCATTCGACTGATGTTCTCGAATGATGATGAAAGAAAAACGTGGAAGAAAGAGCTGGAAGAGGTGGGCCGGAGGAGTGGGAGATGGAAAGAGAGAGAGAGAGAGAGAGAGAGAGAGAGAGATGGAACTCTACGCACTGCAGGCGATCCGTTTCCGTCTGCAGTCCTCTCCTCGCGACAGGAAGGGCCAGTGTGTGTGGCTGTGCGGAGTGGAAGGCGGGGTGAGGTGAGTGAGAGAGGACAGGGATCAATACAAATAGGCGAGAGCTGACGTTGGAAAATCGTTTGGCTGATCTCTCGATTCGGACCTTTACCACTACCCCGTTCAGATGCCACTTTACCAACGAGATGATCTTCGACGAGAAGTCGAGGGTGGACAAGGTGGGTTCTGTTCTGGTCGTTTGTGGCTGAGAGTTCATTTTGAGATGCCGACCCGCGACCTACCCTCTTCTCGCGCACTTTCCGTGCCGGGATGTATGCGACAAGTGGCGACGGGAGCAGAGAGGGCAGTGTGGGCAGTGGATGAGGTGAGAGAGGGGGATCTACTGTAGCTGATATGGGTATCAATGTGGGGAAAGAGATTAAAGGAATCGGGGAGCATGATCACATGTCGAGTTCAGAGTAGTGTTTTTTTCTATAGCGGATTGGGGGAGATAGTAAGACACGGTAGGTGAGCTATATTTGATGATTTGATGGCGTGTAATATTGTAAAAGTAATGATACGTAGATGTTACTGGTATGGGATGGATGAGACAGTGGAGTAGTGGATGGTTGAGGGCGGCTCGCTGTACATTCTCTCGCCGTCATTCGATGTTCTCCTGGGAGAGACGAGCGGGTGCGACTACCAACAGAACGTGGAGAAGGTGGGAGGAGAAGGAGAGGGAGAAGGAGCAGTGGCCATCTCAGGTGGTCACTCTCACGCAGTACGCGCGACACGCAGTGTTCCGCGGGTTCGTGGGCTTCTCGGGTCGGAGCGGGGGCGTGGCAGAGTGGATGGACGAGAGGGGACGGACGAGGGACAAGGGCAGCAGGTGGGAGAGAGAGAGAGAGAGAGTAAATGAGGAGAGTGCAGGTTGCCCCCTGGCTGGCGATGGACCGGCGAGTGGCGTCTGGTGGGATCGAGTAGCACGGGGGACGAGGAGGGATGGCAGTATGCGGATACTCTCACATCAGAGGAGTGGGGAGAGCAGGCCAAGACGGTGGGTGGATTTTAAATTAAAATTAAATGTATCACTCCACAACTATGCTTCATACATGAAATGCTTGTGAACAATGATAATGACAGTGAAATGCTTGTGAACAATGATAATGGCAGTAGAGTGCTTGATATTACGGTTCTAGAGATTGTCATTTGCATGTAGCAAAGGGTTGCAGTCTCGCTGCCGCCGCCGTGTGTGGCAGCGTGTGGCTGTGTACAGTGAGAGGAGCACCCCATGGATGCGAGTCGACTGCCCGCCTGCCAGAAGAGTGCGGGTGGGATTGGAAGATGGAGGGGAGGAGGTGCGAGTGGCTGTCGTGACCAGAGAGGGGCACGTGCTGGAGAGGCGCGGAGTGACCAGCGACTGTGCCGCCGGAAAGCAGTGGAGTCAGGTGAGAGAGTAGAACGAGGGATTTATATAATGTTGATTGTAGGTTGTGTGTGACTTCCGCATCCGCGATCTCGTATTGGAGGGAGGAACACAGCTGGCGTTGACAGAGTGCGATCGAGTTCTGCGAAGAGAGGCAGAAGGGGGTGGGTGGGGAGGGGGAGGGGGGAGAACTGACATGTGATATGTGAACGAATAGTATAAGTGAGTGAGAGAGGAAATGAGAGAGGAGAGACAGTAGAAATGAAGTCACAGCACGACTATTGTGGATCGAGGAGCTCTGATAAGTTCTGTTCAGAGTGGCTGGAGCAGCAAGTGCCAACCGAGTGTTCCGATCTACGGGTGAGTGTCGACGGGAGAGTGGTCTACTGCTCCGTTGGGGACACTGCGAGCAGATTCTACGATGGAAAGGGTGTGTGTGTGAGAGAGAGAGAGAGAGAGAGAGAGAGAGAGAGAGAGGGAGGGAGGGAGATGTGACGATGTTTGCAGACAAGTGGCTGCTCGTCTCCATTCCTCGCTCGTCGCAGCGCGGTCTGACAGAGTTGAAACTACTTGGATACGCCAAGGGTCTGGTGAGACAGCGCACTGTCCGGCTGGGCGGAGTCAGAGTGGGCGGAGTCAGGAGTGTGTCCGCCAACACTGCTCACGAGATGATTTATGCAGAGTTGTAAATGTGATGCATAATATGATTGATAATTTTGTATAAAATATAAATCAACATACATAAGAAGTGTTTTCGATCGTCAGGTAAAGGAAAGACATTTTTGTCTTCAGAGCTTCACTCTCCACAATAGTTGACAATAGTTGAGTCGTGACTTCATTTCTTCTTTCTTTTCTCTCCCTTCCTCTCTCTTCGTTCTTCTCTCTGCTTATTTCCCTGACGGAGTCTCGTTCGGGTTCCAGGTGCGCTGTCCAGAGGCTCCTTCTGTCCAGATGCAGCCGTTCCCACCCGACCTCTACGACACCGACGACGCGCTCAGCGACCCCGAGGTGAGTCTGGGACGAGTATGGAGGAGTGTACACTCACATGCACGAATACATCTCCCGTCTCGTCTTCCCATATGTTTCATCTTATTGATTTGATACTCTGTGTGATTTGGGTTGTTGTCGTTCAATCATTAAAATTTTTATTCATGCGGTCAGTTGTAAGTTGTAAATGTTGTAAGGATTGCGACGAATCAAAGTAGAAATAGAGTTTTAAGAAAGAAGGTAGGAAGCTGTGTGCTGTGGTGAGTATCATATATATGGTGATCTACTTGTTGTTGCGCTTGTGATGGTGATGAATCTTGATGGAGTCCGTTTCTCCCACATAGTCATTCCGCTTGATCTGCTTCAGCAGATTGGCCATGTCTTGGTCACCCTTGGCAATCTTCTTCTTCTCCTCGGCAAGAGCGTGTAGCATCTCCTTCTTCTCATCGATCGCCATATCGGGATCGAGGGTGATCTTGTCGGCCTCATCGTCAAACTCCCGCTTCCTGTAATGTTCGTATTTGTTGAGTGGAATGGATGGCGGAGAGGTATGTTGAGTCCACAGAACATCCTGCGGGGAGACGGGGGCTCGCAGACTGAGTGCGCTGCGAATGATGAGAACGATTGTGTGTTTTTGTGCTCAAACATGGTTAAAATGACGGAAATCGAAAAATCGAGCACTAGAGATCTCTGAGCATTCTATCTGGTCATCTTGCATCTTCTCCAGAAAACTGGGTTGAAGAGAGTAATTAAGTTTCGAAGCTTTCCCATTGGAAATCGAGTCAAAATCAAGGTTTTTGGACTCTAATTAGAAAACAGAGGCGAAAATCAAAAATCGAACACTAGATATCGATGAGAACTACTGATACCCATCACATATCAAAATTTTGTGAAGATTACCTAATTCGGAAAGAAGTAATCAACTTTAGAAGATGGAGAACTCTGCTTCATTAGACTTGCAAATGACCCTCATTTCCCTGAAAAAGAGACCGCCAAGCGCGCGAATTGCGCGGCCGAATGGTCTCGCGCGGGCCGATAATGCGTGTTTTGAGGCTGTCGGAAACGCAATGCGCGGGTAGTGTGCACTGTCTGCGAGTAAGTGTGGTCAGGGGGCGGGGCTTAGCCTCGGCTGGGCCGGACGCGCGGCGAGTCTCCATTCTAGGCGTTGCTGTAACGTTTTGGGTAGCGTATTTCTTGATGTTCTAATATGTTTGTTGTTTTAAGTATGTCGGGGTGCTATATGAGTATTTCGCGCAAACTTTTTCTATCCTTTTCGGCGCATTCGTTAGTATGTAGCCCGTTTCGTAATTTCGAAATGGTTCGTGAGCTATTCGTAATTCTTTGTGCCTTGCTTGCTAGGTTTACAGTGGGTGGGCAAATCAGTTGCCGCCAGTAGAGAGCGCAGAGTGAACAGAGTGCGAGGCGGCAAAAGTCGATAAACATGCGAGAGCTCGCGAATAAATTCTCATTCAAACTTTCGCGCGCGCGCAACTTTCAAATGCGGGACGGACGAGCGGAGTAGTGACGGAACTAAATATTCCCTGGACTGTATGTCTAGGAGATATGTTTCTTTTTCATTCTGATTCCGTTATGCTGCATATGTTTGTGACTTTCGTGTATGCTCGCGGTTCTCCGGCCGATACGTGATGGTTTTACATGTCGAAGTGCTGAAGAATGCAAACACATGTTAATGGAGGTTATACCGAAGATGTTAGCCAGTACTGTGCCTGAAGTGGCGACCAACGCTCTCATATGCCTTTCCATGTATAGTGATGAATTGTGCGTAAATACGTTGCGCTTAGACAAAAATAACTATTCTTTTTTTCAGTGACGTCTGTGTTGGAGCCTTATTCATATCACAGCACACAGTTCTTGCGCACGAGCTGATTGAGAAGTACCAAATCAACTTGAAAATCAATCAACCGCCACTCGTTGCGTTAGCACGGTATATTCAGATGATGAACTATTATGATCAGCCCAAGCTTTTCAGCTCTAATATATAATAAACCCCATTCAATCTTTACAGAAAAGTTCTCAAGCTCGTCTCGTCTCCTACCAACCAGAACCAGGAGGCATTAGAAGTGATTTCGCAAATTGATTCGATTCTGTGGAGTTCGTTTCATTTCTGAAACATACGCCAAGTTTCATATTCTCAGAAATCGCAGGTTCTAGCATGGATTAGTGCGTTGTCTGTTCTAGACGGAAAGGTGGAGCGGCTACATCATATGGGGAGCTTTATCAAATGTTTGATCCCAAACTATTCTCTTCTATCGTTGAAGCATCAAAGGGTGTGTAAACTGACTACTCATATATAAAAAAAATAAACACGCCGATTTGTTTTCAGATTTCGAGAGCGTTTATAATGGATTCGGAGTACGGTGATCACCAGACTATTATTCTTCTAGGAGAACTTTATTCTGCGGTCGAACGCGGTCTGCGCTGCGAGAACGGTAGACATGGTTACTTGTTCAGCATATATGCTCATTCGCCTATTCACAGAGAAGTCGCTGCTAAAGATACTGAATGACTGTGTGTTCTCCCCCGGTGACGTCGTCTCAGTGCTACTCAGTACGAACAAGACGGACACTCGCGCAATTAAATTGATGGACGAATCGATAGCACGTCTGAAAGAATACTTCAACGATAAAGTACGCGGAGGAACTGTCGAACAACGATTTTTTTCTTATTTTAGTTGACAAAGTTGACCAAGCTACTCGAGACGCTGCTACTCATAGGACAAGGCAAAGGAGGTTCTTTGGATTACGTAGTTCGACAGCTGGGATTCACGGAGAACACTGTACTACACAAGTTTTACGAATCGCTCTGCCGTGAGTTAAGACTGTCTTGTATCATTATTGGAAAACGTTCAGGCGAGACGATTTCTGGAGAGTTCGGATCAAATATCGTAACTACACTCAGATCTTCAATTGGTACTAGCAGACCAAGAGAAGAGGAGACAAGCGACGATGAGGTACGTATGTATGTTGTAACTGTATGATTGGTTTGAATGCGTTTTGTTTAGTGGTTGAGTCGGGCCACGGCTGGATGCGACGCTCCGAATTTCTCTGACACTGACACCGATCTGGATAGCAAGGCATGACTACTTTTTACTAACTCACTGCGTATATGGTCTCTCGTACCGTAATTACAGATTGTTCAAACTATCTCTGAAAGTAGTGACGTCGACTGGTTGACTTGGCAGAATGAATGTTCCGTTGAATGCGAGGTCAGCGGGATAAGAGTTTATCTTATGCTTATTCCTTGACTATGAATCGATTGTATAGTAACTTTCCATACTTTCAATATTCGTTCAGGCTACTGGCAATTCTGGCGAGGACCAAGCACTATGCATGACTCGGTGTCTGGCGGGCCAAAACATTGCGGTTCCAGTTCCCTCTACCCATCACAAAGTCGTGAAACAAGTGAACTAATGCGATGTGTTTGAACAAAGCAAACACGCTTTATTCAGAATTCGAACATCGTCATCGCCCGAAGCGGCACAACCGTGTACAACCCCTTCGACCTCGCTCCGTTCATCGACTCGACTCCCTCGACACGCATCCTGTGTGAATCGAATGGAGTGCCTGTCATCCAACCCGTCATACTCCGAGAGGTGCGAAAAAGCTGGCAACGAATGCTGCGTAAAGTGGCTACGGTTTCAGATAGGAACGACACTGGCTGTATCCGGATACGTCACGTGGCATTCTGGTTTGCCCACGTTCACGCAGCGATTTGCTCCCGCTGACAACCACACGATGGGAGTCGCTGTGAGAGATACCACAACGAACGTGCTACATTTTTTACCTATCTCGGAGGTGTGTATGCATACAGGACGAATGCTTGTAGAAATAATAATTACATAAATGTAAATGACGGTTTCAGCCTCTGCATTCCTCACACCAATTCGTTACGTATACTCTTCCGACAAAGTGGCCCTCTAAACAGCTCGACACAAAAAGGATCAGACTGCGCTGGGCTACGTGACTGTGGTGTGGAATGGATTGCCCGTATTTGTGGCAGGCGAGTATAGCTCGGTCGAGAACACAGCCGTCGCTGCAGCGCTCGCTCTGGAAGTAGTAGATCCCGCACGCGCCCGGCTGGTCGCCGAACAACTGTCTATCTCATGCGCGGCGCGCCTCCAGTTCTGCAATGCCGTCGAACTACGAGTGAAGTGCGCCAGGGCGTACGCGGTGGCGGTGACGGAGAGTGGAGGCGAGAGGTTCACGGACCTGCGCGAGGCTGTTCAGTGGATAGAGGAGCGAACTGATGTCTGCCCCGCCGCCCATGGAACCCCAGTCGCCGGGGTGGGATGGATAGACCGCATCGTAAGCACTCAGGTACTAGGTAATCAAGGCTGTCAACAAACACTAACTGCTCAGATCACCGAGCGGTCGTCTATGCGTGACGTGATATTGTGGACGCTCGCACAACAGGGACTTGCCGCTGCTCTTTCTCTCGACGAAATCATCCTGCGCGCAGCGAGCTAGGGTGTGAACGTGGCGGCGACAAAGTTAGTGTTCACTCGACCAGCTCATTCAACACTTCAACGTTCAGGGCGGTCAGGAACAAGTTGGACCACGGCAGGAACCTTCTGGAAAAAGAGGGCCTTGTTCGAATCGTTCAAGTCTACAACAATCAGCTTCAATACGTGAGATCGCGGCTTAAATCCAGGGTTTTAATCACAACCGTGTTTCAGGGTGTACTTCTCCTCATGACCGGCAAGAAAGGCGACATCAAGTACACATAACCTACTCACTGTTAACTACGGAACTTAATTTGTATCAATGTGTTGTACCATTTCGTCACTATACTATACTCTCGCGTTCGATTTTTATTTACTGCACTGATTCGTCACATTTCTTACAACTCTTTACAACTTACTCTTTACAACAAATTGACGGCATGAATAAAAATTATTAAGACGATGATTGAATCACAACAACCCGAATCACACAGAGTATCAACGTGGAACATATGGGAACACGAGACGAGAGATTTATTCGTGCATGGGAGTGTACACTCCTCCATCCTCGTCCAAGTCATCCGGACGCCCTCCCCCGCCTCAAACATCAATCGATATCAATCGATATGGATGGGCTACTCACCTCGGGGTCGCTGAGCGCGTCGTCGGTATCGTAGACGTCGGGTGGGATGGGCTGCATCTGGACAGAAGGAGCAGTGCGCACCTGAAACCACTCTCCAATCACCATACCCCTCCCTCCCTCCCAATCTCCTCTCTCCCCCTTCCTCCTTCTCTCCCCTCCCTATTTTTCTCTCCCGCCCTCCCCCTCTCTCCTCCTTCCTCTCTCTCCCCTCCCCCCCATTCTCTCTTTCTCTCCCCCTCCCTCCTCTCTCACCCTTCCTCTCTCTCTCCCTCTCTCACCTGCCGCAGATTCTCCATAATCTCGATGCGAATCGCCTCGAGGTACTGAAATCGAGTCATGCACATCTTCCCTCCCTCTCCCTCTCTCACCTCCTTGGTATTCCCGTTCTCCTGTCGCTTCGTCAGCTCTGGTCGCAGTGTGAAGTCGGGGCCGAAGAACTCCAGGTACTCTGCAAGGGGTGGATGAATGGCAGTGGGAGGAGAGGGGGGACTGACCGCAGCTCTCCGGAATCTCGTTGGACAGCTCCTCTCCTAGCAGCACTCCCGTTTCGTTCGCCCAGCAGCGCGCCACGTTCCTATATCCGTCCACCCTCCCCTCCTCTCCTCCCATTCTCTCCTCCCCTCCTCTCTCACTCTCTCTCTCTCTTTCTCTCTCTCCCCCCACTCTCTCTCTCTCCATTGCTTTCTATCTCTCCACCCCCCCCCCTTAGTCCACACTCCATAAAAGTGTGTTTCATGAAACGGGGCAGAGTGGATCATTCCGCGAATAGCTGTTTGAGTGTGCGTGGTCGATGGCGGCCGATCATCCCCATTCCTATGTACCCAGTCACCAAGAGCTCGAGCTCATCACTTTAGCGGAAAAGGACAAGGTTCGTCGCACTTACGTGATCACGAGTTTCAAGAGGTTGCATTGACGCTTTCTCTTTCAGACTTTCAGATTTTTTCAGACGCTTCAAAGCTATCAGTTCGGAGGAAAACTATTCGAGTCGTTCAAAACCGAACCGGAACAGTACAACATGAAGTAGGAGATTGTATCATTTCGTTACGTTTTTTGCACTTGTTATATTGTCATTTGTACGTTATGCATAGTGTATTGTTCAGCGAGATGAAGCGGGCTATGAAGGAGAAACAAGACGCGTTCAAAAGAGGGGCAAACATCCCAGGAAGGCGTGGTGGAATGTGGTCGCCAGGATGCAGCTTGAGATTCATCGGCGGGCGAATGTTTTTTTAGGTGACTGGCTCATTTGAAACTCCCTCATTAGCATATCCTTTCGAGTCATTGTCGGCCCTTCCCTTTGAGATGGTTTCATTGCAGTGCTATAGTGCGCTCTTGATCGGCATGGAGGCGGGAGGAGGGAGCAGTGTTGTGGTGGAGGAGGAGGAACCGCCTCGTCCCAAGACTGCCACTTCCAAGCCTAAGTCTGACAAGTCCAAGCCCACCAAGTCTAACAAGTCGTTCAAGTCTGACAACCCGGTACTGTGATTAATGCAATACTTTCCACGGCAACTGATTTCAGCGTCCGAACACTCGCTCTTACCGAGAGCTCAAGGCCGCGTCTGCAAAGAAGGGAAGAAAAGGAAGGAAGACTCCCACCCCGGCTGGTCTGGCTGCAATTCGACGGAACGCCGTCCCCGCGGACATCGCCGACTACGGCACTCCTGCCGGTGAGTGACACCCAGAGTGTCCTACCCTTATGTCGATTTCAGCCCGTTCTCCGCGCGCCGTGTCGCCCCTCCAGACAACGCAGGCTGGCAGCCCCTCTCCCCCGCACAAACGTTGTGGACCCAAGACGTCTCTCCTCCCCTCGTTCCCCTGGCTGCCTAGAAGGACTGGCGCGTGAAGGAAGATAACAAAAACAAGAACGAGTTGCGCAACCTGATCGAGGACAACTCGCTGGCTGTCGAAGAGAAGCAGGAGCGCGGCCAGAAGATCACCCAGCAGCAGAAACAGATGGCCAACAGTGTCGACGTGATGCGTACGTTCATATTTTAAAACTAAAAAAAAAGTTTTGCAGTCAAGCTGCTCACGCAGTTCCAAAGGAATTGCTTCGTGGATTCCGCCAAGACGATCCGCGAACCGAAGAAATGGAAAAAGGACTTGAATTAGATAGACCGACTTGAATCAGATAGACCGAATTAAATTACATAGATCGCTTACAAAAGAAATTAGCTTATTTGCAGATATGATGATTAAAAAAAATTGGCGCAAAGTGTTTTTAATGTTATCTCACAAAGACAATGACCCGAATAACACAGAGTATCAGAAAGGAAACTTGTAAGCATAGAGAGGAAAGAGACGTTGTCTATTCGTCCATGGGAGTGTAGACTCCGCCATCCTCGTCCAAGTCATCTGGTCGCACATTCTCTGCGGCCTCAAACATCAATCGATATCAATCGATATGGATGGACGACTCACCTCCGGGTCGCTGAGCGCGTCGTCGGTATCGTAGAGGTCGGGTGGGATGGGCTGCATCTGGACAGAAGGAGCAGTGCGCACCTGAAACCACTCTTCTTCCCCTCTCTCTCCCTCTCTCTCTCTCTCTCTCTATTCCTCCCTCCTCTCTCACCTGCCGCAGATTCTCCATAATCTCGATGCGAATCGCCTCGAGGTACTGAAATCGAGTCATACACACCATCTCCCTCCCCTTCCCTCCCACCTCCTTGGTATTGCCGTTCTCCTGTCGCTTCGTCAGCTCTGGTCGCAGCGTGAAGTCGGGGCCGAAGAACTCCAGGTACTCTGAATGGGAACGATGGATCACAGTGGGAGGAGAGGGGGGACTGACCGCAGCTCTCCGGGATCTCATTGGACAGCTCCTCTCCCAGCAGCACTCCCGTTTCGTTCGCCCAGCAGCGCGCCACGTTCCTATATCCGTCCACCCTCCCCTTCTCACCTCCTTCTCCTTCTCCTCCTCCTCCCACTCACTCACCTCAGGGTGCTCTTTCGCTCTCTCTCTCTCTCTCTCTCTCTCTCTCTCTCTCTCTCTCTCTCTCTCTCTCTCTCGCTCGCTCTCTTTCGCTCTCTCTCGCTTTTTCTCTCTTTTCTCCTCTCCTCTCCACTCTCTCCAAATTGTGGTTCATGAAAAGGGGGCCAAGTCGATCATTTGGCGAGCAGCCGTGGGGCTGCGTGGTTGTCGATGGCGGCCGATCACCCCCCTTCCTATGTACCCAGTCACCAAGAGCTCGAGCTCATCACTATAACGGAAAAGGACAAGGTTCGTCACGCTTATGTGATCACGAGTTTCAAGAGGTTGCATTGACGCTTTCTCTTTCAGACCCGCCTGTCAACCATCGGGGCATTGTGGCTCTGCCTGAGATTTTTTCAGACGCTTCACAGCGATCAGTTCGGAGGAAAACTATTCGAGTCGTTCAAAATCAATCCGGAGCAGTACAGTATGAAGTAGGAGATTGTATCATTTCGTTACGTTCTTTTGCACTTGTTAAATTGTCATTTGTACGTTATGCATAGTGTATTGTTTAGCGAGATGAAGCGGGCTATGAAGGAGAAACAAGACGCGTTCAAAAGAGGGGCAAAAATCCCAGGAAGGCGTGGTCGCCAGGATTCAGCTTGAGATTCATCGGCGGGCGAATGTTTCAGGTGACTGGCTCATTTGAAACTCCCTCATTAGCATATCCTTTCGAGTCATTGTCGGCCCTTCCCTTTGAGATGGTTTCATTGCAGTGCGATAGTGCGCTCTTGATCGGCATGGAGGCGGGAGGAGGGAGCAGTGTTGTGGTGGAGGAGGAGGAACCGCCTCGTCCCAAGACTGCCACTTCCAAGCCCAAGACTTCCAAGCCCAAGTCTGACAAGTCCAAGCCCAATAAGTCTAACAAGTCGTTCAAGTCTGACAACCCGGTACTGTGATTAATGCAATACTTTCCACGGCAACTGATTTCAGCGTCCGAACACTCGCTCTTACCGAGAGCTCAAGGCCGCGTCTGCAAAAAAGGGAAGAAAAGGAAGGAAGACTCCCACCCCGGCTGGTCTGGCTGCAATTCGACGGAACGCCGTCCCCGCGAACATCGCCGACTACGGCACTCCTGCCGGTGAGTGACACCCAGAGTGTCCTACCCTTATGTCGATTTCAGCCCGTTCTCCGCGCGCCGTGTCGCCCCTCCAGACAACGCAGGCTGGCAGCCCCTCTCCCCCGCACAAACGTTGTGGACCCAAGACGTCTCTCCTCCCCTCACTCCCCTGGACGCCTATAAGGACTGGCGCGTGAAGGAGGACAACAAAAACAAGAACGAGTTGCGCAACCTGATCGAGGACAACTCGCTGGCTGTCGAAGAGAAGCAGGAGCGCGGCCAGAAGATCACCCAGCAGCAGAAACAGATGGCCAACAGTGTCGACGTGATGCGTACGTTCATATTTTAAAACTAAAAAAAAAGTTTTGCAGTCAAGCTGCTCACGCAGTTCTAAAGAAATTGCTTCGTGGATCCCGCCAAGACGATCCGCGAACCGAAGAAATGGAAAAAGGACTTGAATTAGATAGACCGACTTGAATCAGATAGACCGAATTAAATTACATAGACCGCTTACAAAAGAAATTAGCTTATTTGCAGATATGATGATAAAAAGATTGGCACAAAGTGTGTTTTTAATGTTATCTCACAAACACAAATGACCCGAATCACACAGAGTATCGAAATGGAAACTTGGGGGGGCATAGGGGGGAAGAGACGTTGTCTATTCGTCCATGGGAGTGTAGACTCCGCCATCCTCGTCCAAGTCATCTGGTCGCACATTCTCTGCGGCCTCAAACATCAATCGATATTAATCGATATGGATGGACGACTCACCTCCGGGTCGCTGAGCGCGTCGTCGGTATCGTAGAGGTCGGGTGGGATGGGCTGCATCTGGACAGAAGGAGCAGTGCGCACCTGAAACCACTCTCCCTCCCTTTCTCTCTCCTTCTCTCTCTTTCTCTCTCTCTCTCTATTCCTCCCTCCTCTCTCACCTGCCGCAGATTCTCCATAATCTCGATGCGAATCGCCTCGAGGTACTGAAATCGAGTCATGCACATCTTCCCTCCCTCTCCCTCTCTCACCTCCTTGGTATTGCCGTTCTCCTGTCGCTTCGTCAGCTCTGGTCGCAGTGTGAAGTCGGGGCCGAAGAACTCCAGGTACTCTGGATGGGAACGATGGATCACAGTGGGAGGAGAGGGGGGACTGACCGCAGCTCTCCGGGATCTCGTTAGACAGCTCCTCTCCCAGCAGCACTCCCGTCTCGTTCGCCCAGCAGCGCGCCACGTTCCTGCAACCGTCCATCCTTCTATCCTCCTCCTCCTTCTCCTCCTCCTCCTCCTCCCACTCACTCACCTCAGGGTGTAGCCCCCGCCTCCCAGAGCCATCACCGGAACACCAAGGCTCTTCACGAACTTGACACACTCGGCGTGTCCGTCGAACCTGCAATACTATCATGAGAGAGGGAGTGAGAGAGGGCGGGGGGAGAGAGAGAGAGAGAGAGAGAGACTGACGATAGGTTGAAGCATCCTAGCCGATCGCATCCTAGCGAATCCGCCCCGCACTGCAGCACGATAGCCTCTGGTTGATAGCAGTCCATCACTTGTTGGACGATAGGCTTGAATAGCTGCTCGTAGTCTGAAACACGAGCGTCGTCTTCGCCAACCGCTCCGCCCACTCACTAAAGTCGTCCATGCCCTCGCGCAGTGGCACGTTCACCGCGTAGTAGCTGCAATCAATCGATAATCAATCGATATCACTCACTACCTACCGTCCCTTCTCGAGTCCGAGGTCGAACATGTTGCCAGTGCCGGGAAAGAAGTACGCGCCATACTTGTGGAACGAGACTGTCATCACCTGAACGGATACCGGTTATCTCTCTCTCTCCCTCACTCCCTCCCTCTCTCTCTCCCTCACTCCCTCTCTCTCTCCCTCTTTTCCCTTCCTCCCTCACCCTGTCCGTCAGATTGAACGCTTCCTGCACTCCGTCTCCGTGGTGAATGTCAATATCTATGTACAGTACCCTGAAATAAACACAATGTCCACCTCCTTCCCTCTCTCCTCCCTTCTCCTACCTCTTGTGGTACTTCAACAACTCGAGAATGCCCAGCACAATGTCGTTGACGTAGCAGAATCCGGACGCTTCCGCCTACAATTTATGACGTCATCCCATACATGACGTCATCCCATACACCTTCTTTGCGTGATGCAGACCGCCCGACCAGTTCATCACTATGTCGTTCACCCCTGCAAACCAAACGATCAGTCGCTAAGAGCACTCAGTGATCTCTGCACTAGCGGGTACATTAGCATAGATCACTCGTGGGAACTGGCAGGCGGTTTTGGAAGGTGTGTCATCTCACATTGGCATGTCTAGCGAGCGGCGAGTGCACTTTGATACAGACACGACCCGTTTGCATCCGGCAAAACGAGCGAAAACACGTGCGTGATGGGGGACAAACAAAAGATCGCACGTCAAAAGAGCACCAGTAAATGTGATATTCCCCTACACCGTACCACACTACACACACCATGGTTGATGCGCGTCGCTCCCTCGATGCTCCCACCCGCGTAGATCGAACAGAACTCGAATATACCGTTGAACACCGGACTGCAAGCATAAGGTTAAAATACAATGTACAGTAACCCTAGCCTCACCAGTCCTCGCCGATGTTGAATTTGGGAAAGAGCTCTTGGTAGAGCTCGGCATTGTGTGGGCCGACCCGCTCTAAAAAGTCGACGTACTCCTTCGAATGGAAGCGCCTGAAGGGAGAGAGGGATGGAAGAGAGAGAGGGGGGAGAGAGGGAGAGAAGGAGAGAGGGAGAGAGGGAGAGAGGGAGAGAGGGAGAGAGATAGAGGTAGAGGTAGAGAGGGGGGGGGGAGAAACCTACCGTAGATCGAGAGCGTTGGCCTTGGGTGGAGTGCGCATCTGCATCTTTCTGTAATGTGGCCCGTCTACCTACATCCATCGATTTATTATATGCCCCTCACTCACTTGTGCAGCTCATAGTTGATCACTAGACTGTTGCACGCGGCGAGTCGTTGCGGCTTCATCGGATGTCGCGGGCCTGATCAGCCAATCGATAATCGATCGATAAAGCAATACTCACCATAGTGGAAATTGCCCACGTCTGGATGATAGTAGTACACCACGTCCTTCTTTCCCATCTGAACCACAATCGAAGTGACTAACTACGTTACAAGATTTTTCAAGTATTCAACGGTTCTAAAACCAGCAACAGGACAATAAAATGATACAAACAGACTTATAACAACCGTTTATCTTGTTATAAACAATTCAATAAGTTGTTACTGTACTTGTGTGTAAAACCGTCATCATAATGTTTCAAATATTTCAATCAAAAAGAACGTGTAAAGTAAGGGTAGAGTGCGAACAAAAACACACAATCAATCGGGACAAGAGAGGGAGAGAGGGAGAGAGGGAGAGAGGGAGAGAGGGAGAGAGATAGTTAGGATAGAGGAGATAGGGATCGACACAGTCCATGCATACAGGGTATTTTGCACACAGAGAGATACTGTAGGGAGAGAAAATTGCGTACACTCACAAACGACACACTCAAAATGATTCAATCAATACAATCAGTACAAAAATACGCACACCTCTATTTGGTTTCCGTCCCTCGTACAAACTACCACTACTACAACTTGCAAACAATTCGGCACTGACAGTCCACGTATAAGAGAGAGACACACAAAACAATGGGGGGTGCGGGTGATGCAAATTCTCAAACCGACAAAGACAGAGAGAGTCGACACGAACAAGCGACTCAATCTGCACTCAATACTCACTCGACTGGGTGAAGTGACTGGATATGTGTGTGAGAGGGGAGGAGGAGGAGGTGGATGGGTGGGTGGAGAGAGTACACGCGGGAATGCGGGAGAGATCAGGCGGGAGCAGTGTCCTGTGCGTGCTACACAGCCTGGGAGGCGGCTGTGGCGGGGGCCTCCGTGGGCGCCTCGTGCAGCTCGCTCAGCAGCTGGCACAGCGCGTTCCCGCTCTCCAGCCGCGACAGGGCCAGCCAGCACAGGTGGCGCTCGTGCCGCCGCAGCACGTGCCGGCCCTCCGCAGAGTAGCGCGCCAGGTTGCGCAGGATCAGACACGCCGTCAGACGGATGCTCTTCGTCACCGGGCCCTCCGGGTCGTCCTGAGATGAGCAATAAGCAACCATTAGAGTGAAACCATCGTGAGAACATGTCCTCCACCATACCGTGATATCCCTGGGCAAGAAGTTGAATGCGTGTCGTCGAATGGCGTCTACGGCGGCATGTCTGCTGTACCCGGGATGGGCGGGCAGTTCCCTCGGAATGTCCTCCTGGTAGCGCATCGGCTTCTCGGGCAGAGTGCCCTCCTTCCGCCGCGCCGCCTGCTGCCGCAGCACGTTCTCCGTGCAGTGGTGGTCCTGCAGGTGCGTCACCAGCGACCATCTAAAACAGGCGCATGACGTCACTTCCCTCCCTCGCCCTGCCTCTTTCAACTCACCGACTCCTCCTGGTCGCATCGCAGCCCGGCCACCTGCACACATCCTCGTCGCTCACATGCGTCTTGCTCGCGTGGTGCAGCACCGACGCCGCAGTCACAAATCTGCAATATGAGAGTGAGTCATCAATCAATAGTCAATCGATAATCGCTCTCACCTCCTCCCGCATCCGTCCCACTCGCACATCAGCTCGCCCTGGTCCACCATCTCCTTCTCCGCCGCCACGGCAGGCTCCTCGGTCGAAGAGCTCGGTCGGCTGAACACGCATCATACACATACACGTCTAGTGATAGCAGTGTGCACCTGCTTCCGGCTCGCCTGCCCTCCTCCTCCTCCTCTTCCTCCTCGTCATCGTGAGCACCAATGCCGTTCGCACAGCCATTCGTCAGCTTCTTGTTCTCTTTCTCCTCAATCGACTGAAACGAGGCGGTCATACCGTCTTCTCTCTCCTCTTCTCCCTACCCACCTTTCCCTCCGGCTGCTCCTGCTCCGCCTCCTCGGCCACTTCTCCGTTCTGCTCGCACTTTCCGTTCGTCTTCACCTCCCCGTTCTTCCTCTCCTTCTCCTCCTTCATCATCCGCTTCGCCACCGCACTCTTCAGCTGCGCCGCGCTCTGCGTAGTCGGCTGAGTCGCTGCCGGCTGAATAAGATACTTGCATCCTAATCAAGACCAAACACCTCCCCCAAACTGATAGATACACACAGCACACAGAGCAAAGCACAAAGCACACGCCAGCTACCTACCACATGGGCGACGTTCTCGACGCGGACAATCTTCGTCTCGTGGATGGCGGCGTCGGTGGCCTCGCAAGCAACGGCCGGCACCAGCTAGCACAAGCACACGGTGAGAGAGGGATAGGGAAAGGAAACGGAAACACAAGTCACTACGCAAACTAAAGATGTTACGATGGAAAGTAAAAGAAAGCACAGCCATGCACGCACCACTCCTAGAGACCACGCCTCCTGTCGCCCCGCCCACTCACCTGCCCATCAACAGGCGTGCGACTGCGCGAGTCCTCACTCGCCGCGCTCGCCACAGACTCGCTCCTCTTGCGCCCGCCATTCACGCCATTCGTCACAGGGGTCTGCAATCACCCATTGACATCTCTCCTCCCTCCTCTCCTCCCATCTCCCTCTCCCACCTTGCTGAGCAGCATCTGCTGCATGAGTGGATGGGAGGCGGCGACGTTGGCGGGTGCGGGCGACGCGCTCTGCATGGGTCGGGGTGCGGACGCGTGCGGCGCCTGCTGGGGCTGCTGCTGGTGCAAAAGGCTGGACGGAGTCGCCGCCGACTGCGACACCAGACGATGCGGCCGCATCAGACGGATGCCCTGCAACCAATTTTGTTTTGATTTTCAAGAAAATCTTATCATTCGACAAATAAATGACATGATACATACCAATGAAACATACATTTCCCAGTAACAAAACACACCTTGACCAGCATCAACGTCGTCTGATCGCCAGTCACAAACTGCACATCCGGATACAGCATTCTGAGAATCGAACAATGAAGAACAACCCCATCTCTCTGACTCTCTGCTCTGCCACCCCGACTCACTTGAGAGTGTTGCTGAACTGCTGGAGGCTGCCGCTGAGCGAGTGGTATATGTTGCGTAGGTCGTCGACATACGCCGCGTACAGCTCCCCCCTCGGGGTCGACGCCACCGTGTCCCCCTCGCAGTTCTGCCGGATCCACTGCGCCGTCAGCTGATCCACCTTGCTCTCGCCCACGTTCACGTTCGCCGGCGCGATGCGCTGCCCGACGGGCTGCGGCTGCGCGGGCGGGGCGTGAGGGGGCGGGGCGCGCACAGGAGTGTGCTGTTGCTGGGGTGTGCCGGGGTGGTGCGGGTGGCCTGCTCCAGCCTGCATGGGATGACCATGTGGCGGAGTCTGCGGCGGGAAGCGCTGCTGCTGAAACAACAAAAACATCATCAACCGTAAACATGACGATTCGAACCCGACCAAAACACACGAATCACAAAAGTACTTTAATACCGCTACCGCATAGCTTCGAATAGTCATGGACTCACATAGTGCTGCTGCATGTGTGGGGGTATGGCGTTGGGCTGTTGTGGGTGTTGCTGGGGGTGCATCTGTGAGGGGTGTGCCCCTCCCCCATGGGGCGGAGCCGCCTGCATAGCATGCTGCGGAGCCAGACCGGCCGGGCCGTGGAACTCCACCACCTAAACACTCATCATACATCTTCTGCTAGTCTACAGAACGGATACAGTAACCCTCGTACAGTACCTTCATGCCGACGAGTCCACTGGGTCCGAAGGACACGGCCTCAATGGTGGAGAGGGAGACGAGCATGTTGATTGCCTGTTGGAATTCGGCCAGCAGAGAGCACGCATCCGAGCCCATCTCCGAAATCTGGACACAATAATTATCACCTTTTGGTATAAAATAGGTTTCACGTGTCACACAGAACCACCCACATCCAACTTCACCGATTCGATGGATCAGTAAAGTAGAGTATAAATTTAAAATCACCTGATACAAGCACTCCAGCGTGTACACACACATCATTATGTCCTTCACCGCCACAATGTCGAATATCTGCAAACGAATCGATAAATCAATAATCAATCGATATCAACCCACCTTTGACAACACGTCCTTCTTGAGAAACTCGCATATGGTGGCCTCGTTGCCCTCAAAGTTGCACAGGCCAGCCAGCATCTCCACGCTGCGGATAAACTGAAATCGATATTGATTGAAATTATCATATTATTGATTAGTCCCACCTTGAACTTGTCCTCGCTGAAGATACCATTCCTGATCGTCTGCAGGAGAGCATGGTTCGAGCAGTAGAGCAGACGGTTCCACGTGAGGTCAATCTAAAACAATAAACAATGGTACATCAGATACAGTATCGACAGTAACCCTTCATACAGTACCCCCACCCACATCGCTGGCGAGGTTGCTGAGCGTGTCTAGTGCGTTCGTATACAGCGGAGACCAGCGACTGTTCGCGCACAGAAGAAGGAACCTGCAATATTCACATGAACACTAGCATTACATGAATTGTTCACTTGTCCACAACATCACCCACCAAACAATACTCATAAAATTGAAAATAGGACAATAGGACAATTTTGATAAAATCAAGACATATGAAAACTACACTCACTTGACGAGGGGCCAATTCTCGGCCATGGACACTCGGTTGACAGCCTCGAACGACAGGTTGCGCACAATGGTGGCGATCTGGAAGACACGGCGTGGTCCAACCATTTCCTCCCTCCCTCTTCCCTCTCCCCCTACCTGCTGCACCCTCCACGCCACCGGGTCCTTGGCGTTGAACTCATAGGAGATGGCGGCCAGCAGACTCGCATCTCCGTCCACTTGCTTCCTGCAAGTACTTCATAGTGACGTCACTACCTGACTCCCACTCACTTCTCGACGGCGTGGGGCACGAACAGTGCTAGCTGGTCGTCGCTGATTCCGGCCGTGGCCCAGAAGTCGGAGAAGTCGCGGCCGGAGACCTTCTTCCAGCAGTGCTCGTACAGGTCCGACACGTCCTGCTCGTCTAAAGGGAAAACGTGAAAATCATTGTTTACAGAGGGGATACTAACAAAATAAGTACTATAATATAAGTACAGAACATGTGACGTAGAAACGTAATGTGCTGAGGTACAAATAGTACAAGGAACCAGGAGCCACCAACGCACCGTCGTCGAAGACTCCCGCGTGGGCGACAAGGAGTGCGAGCATGTGGGGCGCGTTGCTGAGACGCAGCAGCCGAGGGCCCGGATGCGACAGGAGAGTGCAAATGTTCAGCGCGAAGTCCACCTGCAAGCGTAGTTATGAGTATTCTATGATTCACAAAATCGGTGTATTTTCTTCAGTTCTTGGTGACATGACATATTCATTGAACAATACGCATCACCGAATTACACACATCGAACACGTGTCATTCATTTTCAATCAGTATTGTGTCCAATGTTCAATGATCCAACTCCCACTTTCTTCCCACTCCCACTCACCTCATTGGGCAGACCGGAGAGGAGTGACTTGGTGAGGCGCGCGTAGTCCACGTCTCCGCACTGCGACGCCTGCTCGCGGTCGCGACGTACAGAATCTATGAGCAAACAATCAAATATACAACAACACAGCTTCCCTCACATATTAAAACAAAACTCACCGTGCTTGGGGATCGACACCGGGTTCTCGGAGGTGGCAAAGAAGGAGAGCTGGAATTCGACGCATGACGTCACAGTGTCCAATGACATCGCCCACCTGTCGCCGGCTCCGCAGCAGCTCGTTGTCCATCATATCGTCCATATCCCCCACTGTCTCATTCTGTTCATACTTGGACAGGTAGCTGGAAACTTTGGAAATCATACCCACGACACCATTGATAGACATTGAAAATAACATCAAGTAACAAAACCTTGAAACGTAAATTTCCAGTGTCGCAAAATGAGATGAAACAGTTCGTCTTCTACACAAACGTTTCCGGTTCCCTCCTTCTTCTCCTCCCCTATGTCGACTCACCGCATGTAGATGACCTTGACGGCGTGGTCTCCGTTGAGCACGTCTTCCTTCACACCCAGCATCTCGGCCACATCCGGCCAGCGCTCATTCGACGACACCTGAGATCGGGTTACATGGACAAATGCGGAAGCGCTAGGCAAATTATTCTCAAAACTCAAAACGCACTTTCTGCCATCCTCCCAGTGCCTGGACAGTGTCGTAGAGTCGAAAGAGGTTCACCTCCACTCCTTGCACGTGCGGCACCTTCAGCGGGGCATTCCTGAAAAGATGAAGCATTTACGACGTGTCAGAATACCATTTACGACACTCGTGATGGTAAAAAGCAACGTACCACTTGCGCTTGTAGAACTGACGGAGGCCCTGGTAGAACTGTCCGGTCTTCTGCAGCTTCTCGGGTGTGTCCGTCACAGATTCAATGTACTCCTCGATCGGTGACTTCCGCTTGCGGCGATCCATCACCTCAAATTTGCATATTCAGTAAAAATGACGTGATCACGTGATCGGACGAAACGAGGAAGCGGATAGGGAACCGTGTGAGAAGTAGAAGAGTGGACGCTCTCAGAAAAGCGCGCGCGATTACGGTAGCAATAGCACATACACAGCACCGAGAAGAGGCTACATCGGCATCGCACCGCACTCGCTGGGTGGTCGTGCCTCCAGCAATACAGGTCGGATGGAGAAAATCGATAATCCTAATACTAGTTCTGTTCGGAAGACAAAGAATGAGATAGGGTAAGTTTGTTGTAGTGTGAACGAGTTCAAAAAGAGTTGTAAACATAAAAGGATGCACGACAAAACTACAGAACTTTTAGACGGCGGAAGCAACAAGGTAACAACGACGATGACAACTGCCTGGGTAAGCTTCAAAGCTCATATTAGGTAAAACCTGCATTGTGAGGAGCATACAAACAATGGCGATCGGATAGATGAGTACTGGGCGGCCGCTATCAGCGTGTTCTCTCCATTCGCCCCCCACTCCCAACGCCGTGTTTCTCAAATCTCCAATTGCCGACAACACGCTGGCCGAGAGAGGCGGCGCGCTCTCCAAACGCGCGCGCATACGTTTCCGCGCGCGCACACTCACTCGCGAAACGTATCCCACCACAATTCACGAGCAAAAATTCACAAACAACTTGCTGAAGCCAAAAAAGCCGGGGGGAAACGAAGGAGGACGCCGCGGTTGCGGTTTGAACGACGGTGGCTGGCTGACGCGGGGCGGTCGCGTCGCGGCTCCCATATTGATCGCGCCGCGATCTGCTGTATTCGCCGAGGCGACTCTGCGAATACGGGCGCGCGTTCGCGTCCGCGACTCCGCGACACGATCTCACACCCATCCTGATACAGATATTCAAATTTGATAGCCTAAAACTTGATACTAGCCCAGTTGCCCGATTATCGATCGGTGTGGGAGGGGCTGTGTGGGGTGTATGTGTGTGTCAGCCGGCCACCGGCGTCTCTCTTTATCGCGTGTGGGGGCCATTGAGCGAGGGGCCGCGAACGACCTAGAGAGAAGAGAGTCGACTGCCTGACTACTGACTGCTGAGAACGAACGAATCTCATATTGCAAATGTTACATGGGGGTGACTAGCCAGTTCTCATTATATCGATTCGAGTTTGATCGACAATCCTTGTAGGGTAATGAGCCCTGACCCCGCGTGTTGTATGCTCAACAATCGCGCGCGTACCGTAATCGCCGGCGCGTCGCCATCGCCACTGACCCAGCAGCTGGCAGTGTGAGAGAGAGAGAGAGAGGCGCACCCGCCACCATACATGCAAATCACCACCCATTAGGGAGTGAAGGGATTCATGATTCATACAGGGTTCCTCTCCCACGACACAACACACAAAAATGTTTATGAACAATGTACACAGGCACCAGTAAGTGATCAGTCTTTCCCCTAGTCTACTTCTCCTCCTCTTCCTCGTCTACCGGGTCCTCAGCGTGGATGATCTGTCCGTCCTCGAGAGGCGCGAGCTCCACGACAGTCCCGTTCGACTCCCGTCTCGTCTTCTTCTTTGCTCCCAGAGTACGCAGCTTGTCAACGTGCTGCAAGAGTTCGCATTAGTTACGCCTGAATTTGGTGACACCCGCAATGATGCACCTTTTGGAAATAATTTGTACTTTCTGAGCGAGAAAAGACTATACACCTGCCATTCGATTACCTTTCCGGCGCATCATGAGATATTACAACTACGCTTCATTGCTGTTTCTATGGACTCGGATTACATTTTGTACCTTGATTTCACTGCGCATTACTATGCGGTTGCGCCATTGTCCTCCAATACCCATTCACTCACTTACTCACACCTACGACTGCAACTGGCTGTACGCTTCGTACAAGCGACTCTGACTCATTCTGAGGCTGCCAGTACCCACGATTCTGTGTTGAGTATGCCATCTCTCAGGATGAGGCGGATTGCCGTCTGATGGAACACTACATTCTTCTTTCTTCCTGGGAAATTCAGGATACATCTGATGCATTTCATCCTGAACGCTCTCGTATTCACACAACATGAGGGTGGTGATTACGAAGTGGTCAAGACGAAATCGATCAGTTCACACATTTTTCCTGTCTTCCAAACCTCTCCCTCCTTCCACTCACCTGTCCGAGCATCGCATCGAACGGCTTCTCGAACATGACGAATATGAAGAATGCGAGCAGATACGACGCGAACAGAGCCTCGAACATGTGTCGCAACTAAAGCAACGGTAGGTCAATAGAAAAGATCCATATGTCTATCATGCATACCATTTGGAAGAACGTAGCGAAATGGAAGGGTGAATGCCGCGAGAAATTGTACACCTGAGAGATTCTTCATTTCTATAATCACTTCATTTTCATACCTGCAGAATGACTGGATGAATCAAATAGGCGCAGAAGGTGATTCTGGACAGTGGCAGGAAGAACTTCCACCCCAGAATCTTCTCCACAATACCTGGAAAGTACCGTAGCCGGAATATATACATCAAACTACCGTACCTCCGTTTCCGGTCGCGCACGCAAACGTCACCCATCCGATAGCCACGGAATACGCCGGACGACCGCACAACACGTACAGGATCTTGTACCAGTCGCTGTATGGAACGAGTTAGCCCCGCCCTCTGCGACTCCGCCCACCTGATCTCGCCGGTCTTGGCGTAGTTGAACAATCCGAAGACGGAGTAGAGACCGAGAATCGTGGATAACGTCCATCCGATGATGACCACTGCCTAGAATCTCATCTCTCTCTCATCTCTCTCTCTCTCTCTCTCTCTCTCTCTCTCGGCTCCCTCTTCCCTCCCTCTCCCTCTTCCTCCCACCTTGTTCATCTTGATCTTGATGTCCGTCTTCTTCAGCGAACAGTCAATGAGAAGATAGCCCACGACCTAGAATAATGAAAATGAATCAATTATGCACTTGTTGTATAGTCAGGATATAGCGATTCTGGATAAATGATTGATTGATTAATTGAATCAATTAATAATCTACCAACTGACCACTCCGACGATGAAGGGCGCGCATCGCACGTAGGGCTTCACGTAGACGTCAGACCAGTACGCGCCCAGCTTCTTCACACTGCGAGCAACTCTCTCTCCTCTCTCCCCCTCTCTCCCCTTCTCTCTCCTCTTTCTCCCTCTCTCTCCCTCTTTCTCCCTCCCTCCCCCTTCTATCTATCCTCTCTCTCTCTCTCTCTCTCTCTCTCTCTCTCTCCCTCTCTCCCCCTTCTCCCCCCCTCTCTCTCCCCTCACATCTGCAGCTTGCTGGTGAGTATGGGTGCTGGGGGATAGTCGAACGCGAACATGATTTGCATCTGGATCAGCGACGACCCAGCGATCAAAGCGAACGAGAGACAGTAGCCCAGGATAGGCCAGCTGAAAAGAGGGTTCTTGTTATATGACAAAGCAGTACGAGAGAGAAAGAGAGAGAAAGAGAGAGTGAGAGTGAGAGAGAGAGATAGAGATACTCACTGATAGAAGGTGAATATGAGGATAGGAATGAGTACGACGTGGAACTGGAAGTCGTTCGCCAGATACCACGTCCAGCCCATGCACTGAAATCGATCGATAAATCAATATTGTGGTCATGTCTGAAGCAGATTGGAATCTACTTGAGCTGCAACTTCGAGTTCCAGATGAGATTCGTAGAAAAGAAGATCAGCGGCGGAAGAATACGGTAACACGAGAGGATAGAGAGATGGGGGGGGGGAGAAAGAGAGAGAGAGAACTCACACACTCCTTCTCCTGCCACAGGAAGTTGTTCATGAAGATGAGGTTCGTCCAGCCCGAAACGCGGCAGCCTGTAAGAGAACAGTACTGCCTTCTCTTCCCTCGACCACAGTCTCCCTGTTCCTACTCACCCTGCTTTTCGATCGGCCGCCAGAATGGTCCGTTCGAGATGATGGTGAACACTGTCACATCCAGCAGCATGATCACCAGGTACACGGGCACCACCCTGAACCACGCATTCCAGCCATGCCTCGTGAACAAAAACATTTACCGCGAGTGGGGTTCGAACCCACGAAGGCTTGCGCCCATAGGAACTTAAGTCCCACGCCTTAACCACTCGGCCATCGCGGTCGCGTTTGTGTGTCAGCGCTCGCTGGTCGCCTTTTCGAACCCCCCCCTCTCTCTCTCTTGCAATAACCCCACACAGGGAAAGGCTGCTTTTTGCCGAAAGCAAAAGGGCTCCCGCGGGAGTGTGTGTGTTTTTTGCGATCGAATTGAGCGAGATAGCACATGTTCAATGTTCGATACACTTGCAAAACAATACATATAATGCGCAAACCTGGTGTATCTCTTCACGTAGCTGAACACCCATGTGAGCGGATTGGAGAGACGCGCCGGCGGGACCTGAACAAGGGATACGGTATGCTAAAAATACTGTATCTATCACTCTCTTTAGAAGCGCAGCATACTGTACTCACCTCCTTGGTCTTGCGCAGCTTCTTGAAGAACATGTACGACGCGAGTAGACCACTGAAAAATCAGATTAGCCCCGCCCCCTGTGGCTACGCTCACCTGAGATAGAAGAACGAGTCGACGGCGAGCGGCGCCTGAACGATGATCTGCGTGTAGAAGCTCTTCGGAAAATTCATCAGAGTCGGAAAGAGGTTGTCTGGAAAGAAGGGTTAGAGAGAGGGAGAGAGAGAGAGAGAGAGGGGAGAGAGAGAGAGAGAGGGAGAGAGAGAGGCGCACCAGTGGTGAGGCTGGTTCCGATGTAGTAGTACGTGTGTCCGAGTATGATCCATGCCATGGATAGGAACCTCATTCCGTGGAGGGAGTCGATCTCGCCCTCCTTCTTCTCCCCCGTGTGCAACACCTGAACCACACCATGTGTTTTTGTCATAATTCGTTTTTTTTTATCATTTCAATGAAAAACGTATCTCACCTCGCCTCCATTGAACGTGAATGAATATGCGAGCAGGATTTGGACAAGGGCTGAAACGTTCGTGGTCAACATGTTGCTTCCCTCGCCCCGCCCACTTTCGCTCCGCCCACTCTCGCCCCGCGCACTCACTCGGCTGTTCGGATCGTTTCGGCTTCGGTCGACCGCCGGTGCTCTCCTTCTCCACATACGGACGGAAGACGAACTGAAACAATGTTTCTACGCGAAAATATTATATTGAAACCTCGTCGTAGGCGGTTCCGAAGATAACGAGTATGAGAGTGAGCAGGAGGAGAGCCCTGAAAGAATACTTTGGAGAAGGGAGGGAGAGACAGGAGAGGAGAGAGAGAGAGAGAGGAAGAGAGAGGGAGGGAGGGAGGGAGGGAGAGAGTACTCACATGACTGCCTGAGTGAGGGGCTCGCTGGCTCGCTGCGCCTCCTCTCTTTCGTTCTTGCACTCCACCGAGATATCACACGCCAGTGGTCGGCCGAGCACACCTTCCGCGAGGGACGTGGCTGAAACAGGCAGTCCCTTTCTCTCTCTCTCTCTCTCCCTCTCTCTCTCTCTCATTTCTCCCCCTCTCTCTCCCCTCTCCTCCCCCCACCCACCGAACTTGACCATCTTCTCCACGTCGTAGTCCGTGCACGTGTCGGGCACGCACAGTCCGAAGTTTAGCAGAGGGAATACATCGAAGCACTGTGTGTACGCATCCGCCGCCGGAGACGTCGACTCGTTAGGGGAGGAACTGCAATGGTATGGTGATTGATGCTTAAGTAAATGTAGAGTTTGTACTGATTATGATTTTCCCGGGATAACGTTCTTTTCTTGATTCTGAAGCGTGCCACTCCTAGACTCCTGTAGTTTCTGTGCGAGCCGTTTGCCGCTGGCAGATTCCATTGACCCCGTGCCATACCGAAGGATAGCTCATAAGGGAGATACATTCGAGTGGAGTGACCCCATAAACATCACCGCGATGGCCGAGTGGTTAAGGCGTGGGACTTAAGTTCCTATGGGCGCAAGCCTTCGTGGGTTCGAACCCCACTCGCGGTAAATCTTTTAAGGTTAGCGTTTCGCCACTTTTCTTCGGAATTAGAGTCTTCAAAAACAAATGGAACCTTGAAACAGTTCAAGTCTGACAATCAAGAAATATGATGTGTAATTGTTAATCAATATATCAATCAATATATCAATACTCACTAGCAATGCGCATCCGGTGCCGCCGTCTTTCCAATGGCAGCCAGCGGGTTGTCCTCCTCGAAAGCAGTCAGGTGAGTCAAACAGTACTGACCCGCCCACTCCTGACTGAAAATGTAAACATGTAAACACGTAAACAATCATGTAAACAAGTAAACAAACCCTTGCTTGTTCTTCTGCACGCGAATCTTCCGGCAAGTGTTCCACGAGCCAACCCACAGATTGTTGCCACCCAGCACTCCCGCTGGGATCTTGCCCCACGAATCCAGGACTGGAAGGAGCACTCTCTCTCCTTCTCTCCCTCTCTCCCTCTCTCCCTCTCTCCCTCTCTCCCTCTCTCCCTCTCTCCCTCTCTCCCTCTCTCCCTCTCTCCCTCTCTCCCTCTCTCCCTCTCTCCCTCTCTCCCTCTCTCCCTCTCTCCCTCTCTCCCTCTCTCCCTCTCTCCCTCTCTCCCTCTCTCCCTCTCTCCCTCTCTCCCTCTCTCCCTCTCTCCCTCTCTCCCTCTCTCCCTCTCTCCCTCTCTCCCTCTCTCCCTCTCTCCCTCTCTCCCTCTCTCCCTCTCTCCCTCTCTCCCTCTCTCCTTCTCTCCCTCTCTCCCTCTCTCCCTCTCTCTCTCTCTCCCTCTCTCCCTCTCTCCCTCTCTCCCTCTCTCCCTCTCTCCCTCTCTCCCTCTCTCCCTCTCTCCCTCTCTCCCTCTCTCCTTCTCTCCTTCTCTCCCTCTCTCCCTCTCTCCCTCTCTCCCTCTCTCCCTCTCTCCCTCTCTCCCTCTCTCCCTCTCTCCCTCTCTCCCTCTCTCCCTCTCTCCCTCTCTCCCTCTCTCCCTCTCTCCCTCTCTCCCTCTCTCCCTCTCTCCCTCTCTCCCTCTCTCCCTCTCTCCCTCTCTCCCTCTCTCCCTCTCTCCCTCTCTCCCTCTCTCCCTCTCTCCCTCTCTCCCTCTCTCCCTCTCTCCCTCTCTCCCTCTCTCCCTCTCTCCCTCTCTCCCTCTCTCCCTCTCTCCCTCTCTCCCTCTCTCCCTCTCTCCCCTCTCTCTTTCTCTCTTTCTCTCCCTCTCTCCCTCTCTCCCTCTCTCCCCCTCTCTCTTTCTCTCCCTCTCTCCCTCTCTCCCTCTCTCCCTCTCTCCCTCTCTCCCTCTCTCCCTCTCTCCCTCTCTCCTTCTCTCCCTCTCTCCCTCTCTCCCCCTCTCTCTCTCCCTTCCTCTCTCTCCCTCTCACCATTGAATATCCACTGCCGCTCGTTCCTCACTTGCTTGAACAGCGGCGTGCACTGACAGTCCGTGCAGTTCTTGTGCTCCTGATCGATCGATAATATATCAATCAATACTCAATCGATACCTTGACATGCGTCGCGTACTCCACGCCACTCCACACAAAATGGAAAACGTCCGCGACACAGGCTGCAATTTTCCGAATTTCAAAGATTCAAAAAAAGAAACCCACACAGATTCTCTGCTCTTTGACACCTCCCCCATTTTACGAGCCCTTCTTATTTCGACAGTGTCGCAATCTCACTAGACTCGCTATCTCTTTTCCACACTTTGCGCTGACTCCCGAAAGGCGACGGCAATGTTTCTCCCGAGATAAACGCTTATCACGCCTCTGGAATTTTACGGCCGGGCTTTCACACATGTGTCAATCACAACTCACCGTTTGTGCACAGTCAATGGGAGGGCATGGACCGTTTCACGATCAGCAAAAAAAAGATTTCTGACAGAGTGGCGCGTCTTGAAAAGTTGCGAACCTGCGGATACATCGAGTTCCTTGATCTTGTTGACAGCAGCCACCGCGTACTTGACAAAGTCTACGTCTCCATCCACCAGACTCGCCTAAAAAGGAGGAAACGGGGATAAACGCATCTGAATACAAAGGGATCTTTCGATACAATCATTTTGAGTGATCTTCGTGGGTGGTCGCTCTCACCTCGTAGTCTTTCGGGTACTGGAACATGTGCTTGAACAGGTCCATGTCAACGATCATCTGGAAAACAACAACGAGTAAACAAACACCGGTAAACAAACATGAAGTAAACAACGAACAACACCTGCGTCTCGGAGTCGGCGAGGAAGTGCTGGAACATCTCGCCCATGTACTTGGTGTCGTCCTCGTCATAGTCTGTCGGATCGTCGAACAGACTCTCCTCCAATGACACTCCATCCCCGATCGACCCTGACAACAAACAACATTTCAACATAGCGAAGGGTTTACGCTTCACCTAGCACATATCACCACATTTTCAAGAACACAAACACATAACCCTCCCACCTGCACTCCAAACGCACAACAACAATACTAGGAGAGCTCTCAACTGCGGCATGCCGACTCGGCTGCCCTGGGACGTCTCTCGCCTCGCACTTGCAGTCCCTTTCCCCCCGATAAGCACCCCGCATCTGCCCCCGACTACACTGATAACACACTCACCCCTCTGACACCACTCAATCACTCACTATCACCTCCCACTACACACCCTCACACCACAACTACCGTCCCCCATTATCCCCCGTCCACACAGCATCACAAACAGCTTTATCCAATCCTCACAAAACATAACAGACATAACAAGAGATAAATAAGATCATCGTGACAGGAGTGAAACGTACAACACCAACACACAATGGGGGGAGGTCATACACGAAAGAATCCGACAGCTCCTCCTCCCATCTACTGGCTAGGCGGGGGCGGCGGGGGCATGGGGGTGTAGTTTCCGGGAGGCGGGGGCGGCATAGGCGGACGCGGCGGGAACTGGCCAGGCATCGGAGGAGGACCTGACATGCAACACTCTCACTCTCTCTCTCCCTCTCTCTCTCTCTCTCTCTCTCTCTCTCTCTCTCACTCCCCACTCACCTCCGAACATGCCAGGCGGGGGCGGCGGGGGCATGCCGCGGGGCGGCGGGGGCGGCATGCCGGGCGGGCCTCCGTAGCCCCTGCTGGGGGGAGGCGGGGGCGGGGTGGGTCCGAGGCCAGGCGTCATCGGAGGAGGCGGCTGCATGCCTCCCCACGAAGGAGGCGGAGGAGGCGCTGCAACACACACATCACTCCATCCAGTCATTCAACCTCGCCACACTTGCCCCAACGTGCTCTACACTCGGCGCTTATCACCGCGCCATCAGACTTGCCGCTTATGGCTAATCCTATAGGGCAATCAGACGCTCTGAACCCTAATCTCCAACTCATACAAATCGACGCTGACAGCCGTCTGGGAAACGGCGATACAACCAACGGGTCAGTCAGCGTCTCCCTCATTCCCTCCCTACTTGACTACTACTCCCCTCCCTCCTCCTCCTCCTCCTCCACTCACCACTCATGGGAGGCGGGGGCGGGCGGGGCGTCATTCCGGGAGTGGGAGGCATGGGCGGCGGCGGCGGAGGCGGGAAGCCGGGCGTCGCCGTCGGGGGAGGCGGCGGGAACATCGGGGCACCGCCCATCGAAGGGGGCATCGGCATTCCACCTGCAAGCACATTGTAAACATCAACTAGGAAGGTTAATTGATGAAAACTATCACAACACAACGTATCAATCACGTGAAACCTACAAGTACCAGTACTACAAACTCGCAACCACATACTGACTGACCGTATCCGGGCGGCATGCCGGGCAGTCCCATGCTGGCCATAATGGGAGCCACCATGGCAGCGACCGCGCGGCCGGGCGCGTCTGCGAACATCTACAATTGGAGACATGATCAACGGCGCGGTGCCTAGTCTGCCCTCTTCTCCTTCCCATTGTCTGCATCTCCCATTCCCTCCCCTCTCTGCCCCCTCACCTGGTTGGGTCTCTCGTTGGGGAAGAGTGGGTTCTGGCTGGCGAGCATTCGCTCGGCCGCCGTTCCGTGTCGCTCGCCCTTCGCGTCCTTCTTGAACGCATACGACACAGTGATCGCCCTCAACAAAACACATTAGACTAGTCATTAGAACCCATAACTGCTCGTATTAACAAATCCATTACAGCTCCCTGGTGGCACAATGATGGAACATATTCCAACCAGCCCAAACCACTAGTGTCCGCCTTCGCACCTGTTGCAGAGGAACTGTCCGTTCATGGCCTCCATGGCGGCGTCGGACGCCTCGAACGACGCGTAGTTGACGAAGGCGAAGCCCTTGCTGTTGCCACTGTCCGGGTCGCGCATAATCTTCGGAACCTACAAGCAGCACATGTACAAATCAGCTGCACATACTACCACCGCTATAGAGTTTAACGTCCTCTTCCTTCTGCTTCTCCTCCTTCTCCACACACCTGCAGGATGACTCCGAACGCGCTGAACGTGTCGAAGAGTAGTTTCTCGTCCACTTCCGGGTCCAGGTTGCCGACGAAAATGTTCGCGCCCACGTCCACGTTCTTCTCGTTCGCAGACGCCTTGTTCACCTGACCACAAAACATGAAAACGCATGTTTGCGAATATATGTTTCATCAAAGAGATAACATTAATGAACGTATCGTTTTCTTAATAAACTTTCCATTCGGATTAATATATATATATATATATATATATATATATATATATATATATATATATATATATATATATATATATATATATATATATATTAGAGAGGGCGCGCAGCGCCCTCTCTTTTGGCTTAGGATAGGGCTCGCGCCAGAATTTTCAAGAAGCGACATCCAAAAATCATCGGGATGTCGTGTCCGGTAACGCTGACTCTCTGCCGAAAGCGTACTCTCTCGGCGTTTTCTGCGCGTGTTCTCCAACTAGCACTTTGAGTGTAGTTCGCCTCGCCGCCGCCAGCGTCTAATTCGCGCAGGGGGTTTGCGTTATTTTGGGTTCCCGTGGCTAGCTGTCTCCCGGCAGGCGGGCAGGGCGCGCAGAGAAATTAACGACAGAGCTTGGGAATCAGAAACAGAAGAAATTTCTATGAAATTCAACAAAAGCACATATATTATCTGTTAAAAAGTACTTGCGTAAAGATATTAAGTTTGTCTTGACCCAATTCAACAAAAGCGCATGCATAAAACGTTTACAAATACTAACACAAACCTGCGCATAACGGACAGTGGACACTAACAGATGAAATATAACAATACAAATGAATAACGTCATACGTCCATATTAGAGAGAGAGAGAGAGAGAAAGGAGAGAGAGAGAGGGGGGGAGAGAGAGAGGCGCAGGTTTGTGTTAGTATTTGTAAACGTTTTATGCATGCGCTTTTGTTGAATTGGGTCAAGACAAACTTAATATCTTTACGCAAGTACTTTTTAACAGATATATATATATATATATATATATATATATATATATATATATATATATATATATATATATATATATATATATTTATATATATATATATATTTATGCATTGCACAACATACACATGATTCGTTCTAACTCGATTCACGCACCTTTATGGGCTTTCCGTACAGCTTGATCATGTTCATGATCTTGATCGCGTAGTCGGCGTCGTCCTCCGCGATAAACTCCACGAAACCGAAGCTACAAACACATCATCACCAACATCAACCCTTCTTCCCTGGCCTCTCTCCCTCTCACTATCTCTCTCCCCCCCCCCGCTCCTCACCCCTGGTGGCTTCCGGTGACCCTGTCCTTGGGCATGTTGACGCTGGTGACGGGCCCGGCCTGCACGAACAGCTCCCACAGCACTCCGTCCGTCACCTTCTCATCCAGACCTCCCACGTAGATCGTCGCATCTCAAGACGCATGTTGGCAACCAAGTAGTGTCCGAACGAACAAAAATCAACAAAGTGTTTCACATGAAAACCCCATCACATATACGTTTCATCATGCAGCTGAACATGGACAGCTAAGGCGCGCGTAAATAAGATTGGCACGAGCACGAAGCGCCAATCGTTTGTGTCTTATATCCAGCGGCGCGCAGAGCCGCTCGGATCTGTTCTATGTTTCTATGTCAAACCCAACCCTAGCCCACCTTGGTTCCTCTCCATCAGAGGTCCGGCCGCCATCGTCGAATGTTGTGTCGACGAGGGGCTGCCAAACGGACCTCAATAGATGTCAATAAACACGCATGATAAAGTAAACGAAATATCCAGATATCAAATCGTCTCGAACGAATAGCTGATCACACAAAACTGCAACGTTAAACAAACTTCAATATTTTATGAGATCACAATCAACATCAACGAAACGAAAGACGATATTTACAATAACAACGCGTACACTGCACAACTGCAGTACCATATTCTACACACAATCTCAAACCTACAAACTTTTAAAATCGAATGATCCCTACCTAGTGTCAACTCGCCGATTTCATAGATACAGTACCCTCAGAGAAAACTACCGTACCCTACAAAAAGTGGAGGAACCTCCGCTTGCACAGCTCCTCTCCGTGCTCCTCATACTCGGCGCGCGTCACAAACTTCTTGTGGAAGCCAGACGTCGACACCAGCTGAAAGCCGCCCCGAGAGTGAGAATCAGTCAAAATAAGCAACACATGTCACATAGACTACTATTCGAATCTTCGAATACATACGACAATAACATTCCCGTAGTACTCGAATTCAAACACATTTCCCCACCGACCTGCTTCCCGCAGTGCCACGCGTGGCTCGTCGCGTCGGCGACGCTCGCCAGCCGCACCGAGTAGATCGACTCCACCTCACTACGCACCTCGCACAACCTGCAACACATAAGGTAAACACCATGAACTTTAGGATCGTTTATACTACACAACGCGTCAACTTGACGCGCTGCGTCAAGCGTCAAAGTTGACGCCTCGCGTCAAGAATTTTGACGCCTCGCGTCAAGAACTTTGACGCCCCGCGTCAAAATTTGACGCGAGGCGTCAAAAAAACAAAGGAAAAGTGATGTCACTTTGACTCAGCGCGTCAAAATTTTTGGTGCGAGGCGTCAACTTTGACGCTTGACGTAGCGCGTCAAGTTGACGCGTTGTGTAGTATAAACGGTACTTCAAGCGTCAAAGTTGACGCCTCGCGTCAAGAATTTTGACGCCTCGCGCCAGAAATTTTGACGCCCTGCGTCAAAATTTGACGCGCTGAGTCAAAGTGACATCACTTTTCCTTAGTTTTTTTGACGCCTCGGGTCAAATTTTGACGCGGGGCGTCAAAGTTCTTGACGCGAGGCGTCAAAATTCTTGACGCTTGACGCAGCGCGTCAAGCGTCAAAGTTGACGCCTGACGCAAGTTGACGCTTTGTGTAGTATCAACGGTCCTTTTATGTTTCATTTGTAAATGCACCAAATGAAATTACAGATAATTTATGGTACGTTTAAACTATAAAAAAACTCACAATCTCTCCGCAAACCCGGGAAACTTGGTGGATCCGCCGACGAGGTGGATGTTGCGGAGCAGCGACGCGCGCACATTCTCCGGGCACCTCAACGCACAACGGTCAGTACACGTATTCTAGTCTTCAAACTCTGCACTTTTTTACATTGTCAACCTATTGATGATGTCATTTGATACATTATAATAGTATGATAATAGTTGAGAGGTCAGATACCTGCGCACAGCCTCGCAGACCGCCTCGGCCACTCCCATCTGATGCACGCCCGCATCCGACGGCCTGAAACATATGTTGTAGATACCACGCAGACATTATGAACTAATATGCATGTTCATTATTACACAACGTAACATAAAGTGATACAACAATAGTAACAAACGTTCGTTTCGGTTTCGAACATCGCCTAACTCACCTGAACAAGCACTCGGGCAGCGCGAACCGCTCCACGTTCATCGTCAACACCTGCGCGTCGTCGCGAATCTGCAGGGAGGAATAATAAACACATTATGATTGTAAATAAATAAAATATAAATAAAAGAGACAACCAACTCACCGTTGGCCGTTCGCGCATGTGTCCCCGCTGTGCCGATACAAAGTCGGGCAGAGCGTACTCGCGCAGCAGAGAACCATCTCGGCGTCTGAACAAGACAACAAATACAAAATGATTACTAAATCACGAAAAATGATTTTAAAAAAAATCAGCTGCAAAATATGGTTCAAAAGCGGCGCGCGTTATTGTTCATGAGCGGTGCTATCTCACAGCACATGACAAACTGGGTCTCTCTCTCTCCCTCTCTCTTTCTCATTCTCCTCACCTCGCTTTGTCCATATCCGCTTCAAAATCCTGGCTCACAAAACAACAGTCCTCCTTGCACTCGTTTATCTGTGAAAAATATACGTATACATACGTTTCATATGTTCGTAAAACCCAAATCATCGAATTCGGTTCAATTAATTGAACATCAAACACATAAAAATACAATATTCATCCATACCACTCACCACATATGTCTCCTCGAGCACGTTCAACTCCCTGTAGCTGATCCACTCCTTGAGTAGGTTGGTCAGCGCCTTCCCGCCCAGATCGATCCTGGAGTACATGAGTAGCCAGTCCACATGGCCACCTCTCTTACCGCAACACTCCAGCTTGCACGAGCCTTCCTTCGACGAATGGGGCAATGTGTGTGAACGAGTATCCGCAGTCGACGACGAGACAACACGACTGCTCGCCCCCTCTCCGCGCGCCCCACTGCGCAATCAGGCCCGGGGCTTAACACACATCACTCATAATAATAATAATAAAAACAATACTGTAGAGCAACTGCATATGCACATTGTCCAAGAACACCACTTACCAGATGTCTTGTAAATGGCCGCAAACCCCAGAGTCTCGAACAGCACTTCACTTGAGAGGTCTCTGTAAATGGTATACTTCATCGCATCCCCTCCCCTCTCGCACTCACTTGATGGCGGGCACCATGTAGTTGGGGTCTGTGACGGCGACTCGCGTGTTGGCTGGATCGTACGCCCCCAGCGTCTTCTCCCACACCTTCTCCTCCACGTCCCAGTTCACTGCAATTGCATAACTCCAAAGACTCATTAATTACACCCCAATTTCACCACTACCCACAAACATCCCACGAAACATAGTTTCTACCTGTGTGCCTACACTTACATTATTGCATCCCAAGTAATCACAGATACGTAGCTTTCACGAAATAGGACCAGACCGAATCCGGAATCACCCTTCACTCACCCAGGTATCCCTTCTCGAATGGGAGTGCGAAGAACAGCCCACTCCTGTCTGCGCACTCTGCCAGCTCCGAGCCCACGAACGCCCGCTTACGCTCCTGCTTCGACTTTATGATCGCGTTCGGAACAATGCTGAAATCATCAAATTATCCCTAGTTTTCAAAAATACCTTCTCCCTCATTCATCGATTCTTCCCTTGAAACGCCAATCTTTGCCCTCTTCCTCCCTTCTCTCATTCCCTCATTTGCGTTTCCAGCACATTCCGCTCTTTCCCAGCACGACGCCAATCGTTGACCGCTTGCTTTCGCAATATTCTCACCGCCGTTCTCTGCACTAGAGGGGCAATTCGCCATCGGCCCCTCGCCTTCAGCAATCAGCCTGCCCCCTCTTTCCCAACCATTACCTCATCATTATAATGCACCTCTAGTCGCCCTCTTTGACATATATGCCCCGCACAACAGCCGACTGATCCCTCCTCTAATCCCTACCCTGTTCACCCCTCCATTCCTGCCTGCCCCTCTCCACTCTCTCACTCGGTGCCCATAGATACACAGTTATTCACCAGCTTTTATGTCCGAACTCAAAAACAATGCTAAAAACAGAGCACGGACATCAGTCAACCCTCTCATACAAAATTCACCCATTCATCCATGCATATTGCAAGCGCATACACATCCCCTAACAGGACCCTCGGATTGCTATACGAAACGGAACTCCTTCCAATTTCAGTGTCCCCTAAATGAAGTCCTCACTCCATTTCTCTTTCTTTTCCCCGCGGGCAGAGTGAGATAGCCAGTCCCCTCAGAGACCCGCAAAAACACACACAACACACACCGCGCGCCTGCAAAAACCACAGTGAGAGAAGACTGATTCATCTCTCCTCATTGCCCCTTTTCTCTCTCGCCTCTCCTCTCACTGTCCACTCACTACGTCTCGTCTCACAACCCCTATCGATTCACACACACACTACACCACAAACGTTCTCAATCACCTCATTCCTCGTCCCCCTAGGCTCCGCCCACGTCGCCCCGCCCACCTGCACTGCTCGTCGCTGGCCAGTCCGCACTTGATATAGCACGCGCCATTGTCGACTACCAGTGTCTGATGTTGTACCATCTGCAACATTCCATCCCTACTCCCATTCTCCCAATCCACACACCGATTACACACCATCAAACAACGCGGGCTAGCAACTGACCAAACAAACGAGCGGACAAACACACAGGGGGAGAGATATAAGCGAGTGTCGGCGAACACTTTCAAGCACCGCAATCGATCCACCAACAAGTACATGGCAAACATTTATATCCCATAATCCATATACAAATCCGGTGGTCAGACCTCCACAAATGAAAAACCTATCACAGTGACTCTCCTGATGGCTACCAATGGCTAATCTCCTTCTACCCACACCCAGGTCGGCATCATATGCCCGTTCAGTCCCCTAGAATCCGAGCATGTTGCCTTCTCCACGAGCGAGCACGCGCTGAAACACCCATTTATGCCCGGATCACTTCCTCTCACCCACCTGGAAGGCGGCAAAGTCGTCGTCGCGCTTCTCCGTCTGCTCCAGCGGCGTCCAGCTTCGGTCCAGCTCCAGGCGGTAGCTCGCCTTGAACTCACCCGCCTTCTCCGGGTTATTCCACTCGTGAGGAGCCAGCATCGAGAAGTACCTGCAATCAAGTCCTTTGGAAACAATCATTCCGATACAACCCACTTGTATCCGTCGTCCCTCTGGTAGAGATGGTAGACCCTGCCAGGCTGCTTCTGCATGTTGCATGCCACCTTGTGCAACTCCTCGTCTCTCGCAGCATCCTCCAGTACCTGAAGTAATCAATGACATTACTAGCGCAATAATAATAATGATGCACCTGCTTGGCCTTCATATGTAGGAACTCCATCTGCTGGGCGATACCGTGTAGACGGTCGCAGGCTCTTCCGCGGACGAGGTCCCTAGCAGCGGTCAGCTGAGACGCCAGGGCCATCAGATCATCAGCCGTCGCTCGATCAGTCGCCCGCACACTCACTACTCCCCTCTCATCCGAGCTGCGAGACTGCACCACAGGCACTTCCACTAAACCAACCATTTGTGTGGTTACCTGGTTACAGAAACCGAAAACCTACCTCGCTCATTCCTATCGGAAGTCCGTACTACGATCGTATGATCTTCCATCTCCAAAGGTACAATATGCCCATATCAACAGTGACAAAACGCAGGTATCAAAGTCGATAGATACGACTGATTTTATTTACAAGTATAGAACAAGTGAGAGAGTCAATTTTATTATGACAACAAAATAAATAATAACGCTTTAGTACTCCTCTCCCTCCTCGTATCCCTCTCCGTCGTTGGAGTCCACTCCGACCTCCTCGTAGTCCTTCTCGAGCGCGGCCAGATCCTCACGGGCCTCGGAGAACTCACCCTCCTCCATACCCTCTCCGACGTACCAGTGAACGAAGGCGCGCTTGGCGTACATAAGATCGAACTTGTGGTCAAGACGAGCCCAGGCCTCCGCAATGGCGGTGGTGTTGGAGAGCATGCACACGGCGCGGGGCACCTTGGCGAGGTCTCCTCCGGGGACGACGGTCGGGGGCTGGTAGTTGATTCCGACCTTGAATCCGGTAGGGCACCAGTCGACGAACTGGATGCTCCTCTTGGTCTTGATTGAGGCGATCGACTGGTTGACGTCCTTGGGGACGACATCTCCGCGGTAGAGGAGGCACACAGCCATGTACTTTCCGTGGCGAGGATCGCACTTGACCATCTGGTTGGCAGGCTCGAAGCACATGTTGGTGATGTCCTGAACGGAGAGGGCCTCGTGGTAAGCCTTCTCGGCAGAGATCAGGGGAGAGTAGGTGGCGAGAGGGAAGTGAATGCGAGGGTAGGGCACAAGGTTGGTCTGGAACTCGGTGAGATCAACGTTGAGGGCTCCGTCGAAGCGAAGAGACGCGGTGATGGACGACACGACCTGTAACGCTTTGATGAACACTTGGTCATCACATTCAGGAGCGGAAATCAGGAGCGAAACATACCTGGGAGATGATCCTGTTGAGGTTGGTGTACGACGGCCTCTCAACATCGAGGTTGCGGCGGCAAATATCGTAGATGGCCTCGTTGTCGACCATGAAGGCACAGTCAGAGTGCTCAAGGGTGGTGTGGGTCGTGAGGATGGAGTTGTAGGGCTCAACGACGGCGGTGGAGACCTCAAACAAATCGATGAGCATTTGCTCATACAGATGAAAACTTTAAACTTGCCTGAGGAGCGGGGTAGATGGAGAACTCCAGCTTGGACTTCTTTCCGTAATCGACGGAAAGACGCTCCATGAGAAGAGAAGTGAATCCGGATCCAGTTCCTCCTCCGAAAGAATGGAAGATCAGGAATCCCTGGAGTCCAGTGCAGTTATCTGCCAGACGGCGGACGCGGTCAAGCACCAGATCGATGATCTCCTGAAAACGAAACGTTGGGTAGCTGACAATTGCACACCGACATGTGTGAATAAAACGCACCTTTCCAATGGTGTAGTGACCACGGGCGTAGTTGTTAGCGGCATCCTCCTTGCCGTTGATCATCTGCTCGGGGTGGAAGAGCTGCTTGTAGGTTCCAGTACGGATCTCATCTAAAATAATATAATGAAAGGAAGAACAATAGTAACACAATAATAAAAGACTTTTGATGACTAAACACTTACCAATCACGGTCGGCTCCAGATCGACCATGACGGCGCGAGGGACGTAGCGACCGCTTCCGGTCTCCGAGAAGAAGGTGGTGAAGGAATCGTCACGGTTTCCGGAAGCCTCGCTGGGCATCTTTCCATCGGGCTGGATTCCGTGCTCGAGGCAGTAAAGCTCCCAGCAGGCATTTCCGATCTGGACTCCGGCCTGTCCGACATGGATGGAGATAACCTCACGCATATTGATCTACAACACGTGTTGTGAGAATAGTAGCCACTGAACGCCTGAGGGCAACCACAAACGGTAATCAATATCATTGCGAAACAGAGGACACGTCATCAACACAACCACGGGTAGGAATAGTTGAGAAATGCGTTTGAGCGAGTGATATTACCAACTTCAACAGAGAAGCGAACGCAAAAATCTAATCGATAAAAAATGGAGCGCAATACAACACGCCCCGAGAGAGAAACAGCGACCACTGCGCCGACTCACAGCCCGCGTTTGAACGTGCTGGGCAGTGCCTTTTTTCGCGCGCAGTTTGAAAAATGCGTGGCTGTCCGCAGAGCGCGCGCTCCCCACACAGAATGGGCTGCCACGCAGCGAACGCGATGGCGGGCGATTTGATTTTGGCGCCAGCCGCGCTTTGTCACTGCTCTCTCACTCACTCCACTTTTATCGCTCATCTTGCTCTTTTCACGGCCGATGCCCACAAGGAGTGGTGGATATGGGAGAGAGAACACACCTGCACTGATAACCACTGCCCACACACGCAGTCCTTCCCGCTTATCACACAGGATACCGAGAAGAAGATAGAGAAGGCGCAAACAAAAATGACACAAAAATGAGAAGAGGAGACCGTAGCTAAACAAACGCACAGGTGCAATGATTCGAACGAGCGGATAGGTGTCGCTTGGAAGAGCCATGAATGGGCGGGAACCACGCCCGCGGGATTAGGCAAACGATGCGCTGCGCGCTATTTGCCGGGGGCTCTCTGATTACTGTATAGGTGCAATTATGCAGGTGAGAGGGTGAGAGTGATCAATGCGCTCGCCCCAGTTACCCAATACGGTGAAGCGTGCCTGACCCCGAGCAGTGAGAGAGTACCTATACCGCAATCGAACACGTTCATCGATCTATCAAGCGTCCCCCCACGTGAGGGCCACAGTAAACAACCCCTGCGACACACACACACTCACACACATGATAAACATGTTTATTTGTGGACCAGACTTTGTAGAAGCGATCGATTCCTCGTGCCCCAACCCGTTCACTGTGTACTCCGGACTCTCGCACACACACAACATAACATAGGCGAGAGACCACCCACCACCCATGTCCTTTCTCTCTCTCCCACTCTCTTTGCTCGTCCCATCACTAATCGGCCATCCTATCATTCTATCAGTGTTCACTCACTTTCCTTTCACTTACTCCGCGATTGTCGCTCACTACCCTCGCGTTTCGTGAACCTCTTCCCCTCTGACACCTGCTCTTCCAGATGCGTATCTTTCGCGAGATCCAGAGCGACCTGCCGCTTCTGCCAGACGACGTCATCGACCAAATCCTCCACAACATATCGCCCTTCGAGGTCTGCTCAGAAATGAATAAGGCTGTCACTCCGGTTTTCTGTCACGATACGCATATGTTACGCTCGGCGCGCCTTTCACATGAATAAATCACTGCAACGACGCGCGGCAGTTGCAGTGACCACAGCAGATGCATTTAAACGGGGAACAGGGATTTTCAAAAGAATACGTTTCAGCTGATCTCGTATGGGTGGAACGGAGTGAGCAGGGGATTCGCGGCCGCCATCGACGACCGTATGCTGAGGCATCCCGTGTGCAGCGAGGGCGACTGGCAGCCTTTCCTGGTGAGTCAATCGATATTGATTCTCTCCGGCATACTAGAACACTTCCTACAGTCTATCCTGTCTGCTCGTTCTTTGCGCGTCAAGACAGATATTCGAACCGCTCCGATTCAGAGTCACGTGTTGCTGGCGTGTCCGACGAAGATCAACTCGTGTTTCCACCGTCTGGTGCACCTGATCATCTCCCGCTACCTGCAGCACTGCACCCACATCGCCCTGCCCGCAGCTCTCCTCACCATACGTAAGTCTCCTTGTTTGCTTATACTTTTACTGTCCCGCGTGTCTCGGTCACTATGTCGTTTATCTTGATAGACCAAGTGATCTCTGCTACCTTACTAACACGTGCGATTCACGGTGTCCACATCACTCGTTCTCTTTTCAGTGCAACTCGAGTCCGTCCAATGCAGCGTCTATCCCAGTGAGTGCCTATTTTGATTGTCATATTGTCCTTGCATCACGCTGATACGTGTACTGTAGTCACGGGTAATAAGTGCGTTGTGAATGTAGTTGTACTGTACCCGAGAGAGAGAGAGAGTTAGAGAGAGAGAGAGTTAGAGAGAGAGAGAGAGTGAGAGAGAGAGAGAGAGAGAGAGAGAAAGAGATCTTGCAGATCCTATCCTGCCTGCCCTGCAGCACCTCACCGTGTTGATCGGAGAGGGTCGAGGACACCTCAGCTGTTCCATGCCCCTTCCTTCCGAGACCAGGAACACCACGTGAGTCTCCCCCCTCTCTCTTTCTCTCGCTATCTCTCTAGTTTCTCTCTCTCTCTCTCTCCTCCCCCTCTCTCTCACTCCCTCCCTCCCTCCCTCCCCTGTTTCTCCCTCCCTCTCTACTTCCTCTCTCTCTCCTCTCTCCTCTCCTCTCTCTCTCTCTCTCTCTCTCTCTCTCTCCGACCGAACACCATGTATTGACCCCGCTTCTTCACATGGTTATAATCAAATCACCGGTCATGTCCACGCTTTTTCCTATCGCCTAGCTATTCAGTTCAGCCAACACCGAAAAGAAAGTGTTTGTCTGTTTGTCTCTCTCTCTCTCCGGTGCTCTTTGATTTCTCGTTGTTGCGCCTTCTGATTTTTATCTATTCATTAAATTGTTCATTCAGTAGTCACACAACGATCATACCTATATCAGAAAGTGATGTTGCGAAAGAGAAAATCGGGATGAAGTGAGAGTGAGAGTGAGAGACCGGAATGTGTCAGCAAGCGCACATTGATTCTATAGTCGGATTGGATCCTATATGCCATCCGTGACATTTCACATGTTGTGCAGTTTCGTGCAACACAACGTGTATGTCTTCAAATATCCAAAACGCTTTGTGAGAAGGAATCGAACCCTAGGGCAGCTCGCAACGATCGCGCGCTGGCGGCGCGCTCTACCACTGCCCCATTGAGGCTGATACTGAGAGGTCATTGAATTTCGCAGATATGTTTGCTCGTTATCTCTCATCATTGTACACTGAAAAGGCCCGTGGAGCTAAATGAGCTCTCTCTTCGATCTCTTAACCACTGCCTCTATGGCGCAGTGGTAGTGTGCGCCGCCAGCGCACAATCGCTGCGGCCTGTCCACGGGTTCGATTCCTACTAATGGAAGCGTTTTGGATATTTGATGACATACATGATGTGTTGCACAAAACTGCACAACATGTGAAATGTCACGGATGGCATATAGGATCCAATCCGACTATAATGATTGTTTTGACACTCTGCAGCGTTTTCTGCTAGCTCCTGCAGTGTATCAAACACTTTGATTCATGTGAAAACAGTGTTTTCACGACCACCGATAACATGCTGTTGAGAAATTGTTGACAATGTTTTCTCGTACTCCGAGCCACGAATATGAGAATGTGGGACATGGGAGAAAAAAAGAATACACCAAATGGCATCACCCCTCTATTCACAGTTTATCTCGTCCTAGCGTTGAATATGAGGGGAGGAAAGAAGAATACAAAACCCTCTTTCAGTTTCCTGGCTCGCCGTGTGCAGTCGATCTCTCTGGACGTGCGTCTCTCCGACGGGGAAGAGTGCAGCGTGTGCAGGGTGCGCACCCTCGCCCGGTACCTCAAGGAACTCGCCAGTCCCGATGGTGGGTGTACTATTTCTGGTACCTGGTACCTGGTACCATCTCTGGTATCGACCAAAGGATAGGAGTAGAAAGGACAACTTTTGTACTATTGTATAACCATCCTATTTCACAATCGTTGCTCACATGTTGCTTTCACTCCAGTATGACTGGATAGTACTGTCTTCCTGATAGTGCGCATGCCCTTTTGTTTGCTGGGCGTGTTGCAACGTATGGACGGAATTTAATAGCGTGTGTAGCTCCTAAAAATAAGAGAGGGACCATGCCAAATCAAGACCAAAGATGGAAGAAAGAACGTGACGCAACTGGTACATTACTGGTACATGATCCAAACCTTCCATTTCAGCCTCGTGGAACATGCACCTCTCCGACCACTCTTCCATCGGACAGGGCTGGTTCGGGCCGACCGAGCTGTGCTCCCTCCGAGATCGGGCATTCGTATGCTACGTACGAGCCATGGCCGATGTGAGTGGCTTAGAGAATAATTTTACTTTCGTACCCTCAGGATTATTGTAGACGAATCATTTGAGCTACGTTCACAGATTTCGACAGAAGTCTAACTTCTATTTTGTCTCGCAAAAATCGCTACCAGAAAGAGCGCTTGCCTCTCTTTTCCTTCCCACTGTCAGAGAAGCCGAGAAGCGGATAGAGTACTAGAAAAGAGTGAGCGCAGACCGCGTCGCGTGCTCGATAGCCGCGCGTTGCGGCTGGTGGGGTCTTGACCAAGGGAGGACTCTCAATTTCTGACTATAGTTCGATCCGCTTTCTTACAATATGACTCGTTGTCCTGCAGGTGGGAGTATCCCTGGATGAGTTGTGTCTGACGGATGGCAGACAGACGTCTCCGTACATGATGGTCATGTCGGAGGTGCGAAGGAGGAGTCTCTACATGTACCCCGAGTTCAAGGTAAACAGATCATAATGTTCTCTTTTTCCCATTCAATTACTTTATTTAAGTTTCGAACTGTCTGACTGTTTACATCTCTCGTAATGAGACAGACAGAGAGACAGTCGTCACACGTGTTGTCGTTCAGATGTGTCGCTCGCTTCGCATTGCATACGACGTGGGGATGGTGGCGCCATGGTTCACACACGAGTCGGACAGGTTCGAGCAGCTACACACGGTCAGCAGCTACCTTCTTTCTCTTCTTCTCTGTCTTTTTGTCGCTCTATCTCTCTGTCTATATATCTGCCTCTCTGAATTTCTGTCCACGTGTTTCACTGCTTCTGTGTCTCTGTGTATGTCTTCTTCTGTCTCTTTGTCTCTCTGCTCTTGGGTCTCACTGTCACTGTCACTGTCACTGTCACTGTCACTGTCACTGTCACTGTCACTGTCACTGTCACTGTCACTGTCACTGTCACTGTCACTGTCACTGTCACTGTCACTGTCACTGTCACTGTCACTGTCACTGTCACTGTCACTGTCACTGTCACTGTCACTGTCACTGTCACTGTCACTGTCACTGTCACTGTCTTTGTCACTGTCTTTGTCACTGTCACTGTCACTGTCACTGCCACTGTCACTGCCACTGCCACTGTCACTGTCACTGTCACTGTCACTGTCACTGTCACTGTCACTGTCACTGTCACTGTCACTGTCACTGTCACTGTCACTGTCATTCTCTCTCTCACACTGTCATTCTCTCTCACTCTCACTCTCTCCCTCTCTCTTTCTCTTTCTCTCTCTCTCTCTCTCTCTCTCTCTCAATCACCTCTCTCTCAGGTCCGCTTTGATTCGTGCCACATCCTCTACATGAATGACCTCCTCCACTACCTCAAGACAGCCACAAGTGAGTATCCTCCATTTATTGCATCATCATGCGGTCGTTACAATTAGTATTATTAGTGAAACGTAGCTGACAAAACGCATCCTTGAAATGAATTTGGCTATTTTGGCTAGCGACGAAATGATGTCTAGAAAATATGCGATTAGATGATTGCCGGAGGGAATACCCCATATCTTCCTATTGCAGACCTTCGCTCGGTGTTCGTGGTTCCCCCGAAGACGTGGAGCGAGCGAGTGGCGCGGTGTCAGCTGGGCTGCTTCATGCGAAGGGACTACGCATGCTTCCGGTCAGTCAGGGCACTCAAATTCTCTCCGCTCTCTCACCTTTCCACTCTTTTTCTGTCTCTAGAGTTTCTAATCTCTCCTTTCTCCTCTTTATTTTCTCTCCTCTCGATCCCCCCTGTCTTCCCTCGCTCACCTGTCTTTCCGGAATGTCTCCCACCTCTCTCTACCCTCTCTCCCCCTCTCTCCCCTCTCTACCCTCTCGCTTCTCTCTCTCTCTCCCTCTCCCGCTTTCTTTCTTTCTCTCTCTATCTCCCCTCCCTCACTCTGCTCTTCTATAACTATTCTTATAATTGTTACTCTGGTCTTCTAGGGAAGACGGCTGGCTGCCCGTCTCGCACCAGCTCCCCCACACTCGCATCGCATTCGTCGAATCCGAGCACGGCCCGGCGCGCGTTCACTGATTGCGTGAATTTAAACGCACGCGACGCACACGCAACGCGTCTCCTATGTTACAGAAAATCAAGCTCATCGTCATAGTCGATTTCTGCGAGACCGCTGTCATGATCATTTAGCCTAGTGGCTAGCGAGCGCGGCCAGTGATCTGTTCACCGCGGGTTCGATTCCTTTCGCTGGCACAAGTTTTGCTAAATTGCTTGAGCCAACCGCGACGCGGAACTGATGCGTAGCGTGCGTCTGAGTTTACCGGCCAGTGAACAAATGAGTGACACTACGGCCGGGCCGTGCCGAGGACGAGGTGGGAGGACTTCAGAGATTTATCCGGAATCGTTATAACACATGTTGCAATCACTACAATCTGAAAATGGAAGCATGCAGTGAGGCCAAGATCATGGTAGAGGACTTATTCGGATAAAAGGGGTTTTATGATACGAAAGGACATTTTCCGAGTTTCGAGTTTTCTGAGATTTTGTTCCTGAAAAAAGTTAAATCTGGTCTAGCCTCTATTTTCACTGTATTTCACTCTGAGAAACTCGACAACACTATCACGCAACTTTGTTTTTCCATCAGTTATGGTTATGAAATCATGGATAATCACAATCCTTTTCAGCACGCCATCTGTATATAGCTCTTCTCCAACGAGTGCTCTTCTCGCTATCACTGTTTTCCACTGCTACTTACTGATTGCTCCTGTGAATATGTTGTATACTGCCCTGCCTTGTACATAACTTGTATAGTGTCTATGTCTATCTCACTCAACCGCTCATTTACCTCAGGTTGATCTGTACACACTTCCTTTTTCGGTTGAATTCTTACATTGTCTCTGACGCCTGACTTCTGATCGTCTCTCATCGTACACGTTTTTCTTTCTGGTTATAGTTTCGAAAACCGGCGGTGCAGTCATCTGATTATCGTGTGTACATATTATTCACGCCCAGCGTAGTTGCATAACAATAGACTCACAACCAGTATTGTACTCAGTACGCACTCATGTTCGAAATAAACTCTCTTGCCTCCCGCCACTGACGGTTGATGATTGTCCTCATTGTCTATCCTTTTCAGTGAGTAAACTGAAGAGACCTAATATGAATAGATCTATATGTGTAATTTTCTTACAGTCACGTAGATGTTGTTCCACGTGCATTGTCAGGTGTTTCTAGAAAGGCGGAAATGATCTATGTCTCCCAAATGTCCATTGCTCGCGCATCATAGCCCATCATCGTCTTCCTTTTCCGTCGGCTTGTTCTATGTGTCTTCTCTTCTCGCATGCTTGTTTGACTTCTGGTCTTGTCGTTTGTCTCTTTCACTGCCGCGCCCCCTCTCGGAGACTTTGCGAAACTGCGGCTTATCTGGCACGAGCCCGCATTCACGGGTTATCAACGCCCAAAAAAGGGGCGAAATTTGACGGATCTGTGTCGATGAAATGCGACGACAGCGCTTCTTCCGCGGGGCTTCCCTGGCTGATAAGAGGGGCAGGAGAGTGATAATGGTGGCAGGATGCACCCGCAAGAAGGGGCACAGAGACCGCGTGACATCCGAGAGAGAGAGAGAGAGAGAGAGAGAGAGAGAGAAGAGGAAACCCGCGTGGTCATCAGAAACGAACGTGACTCTTTTTTTGGCTGGAGAATGAAGACGGATGATTGATCGTTGTTGCCGGGTCAAATTCTGATTTGTTCAAAAGAACAAAATGACGAGACTACTTACTGTAGAGTAGACGTGTTTGCCGTTCGTTGCTATTCTGAGCGCTTTTGTGTTGACGGAGCGGATTAGAGGACGGAGGGAGAAGAAGCAGGGGCGAGGGAGCAGGGGCGGGGGAGGAGGAGGAGCAGGAGCAGCGGTGCATGTGATCTGGCACCCCTCCAGTACCCTCCACACTCGCCACACTCTCTCCCTAGGATACCCCCTGCTCTGTATCTCTCGTGGTACGTTTCTCTCGCCCCATTGATTACCCCCACGCTATCAGTTAGGGTCTCCCCGGTCGGCCGCACGGGAATCCCCCCAGTCAGTCACATTCTCCGCATCACCCGCGGACGGACGGTCAACCCAACCAACCCCAACTACCGTACCACTTACCCACTACCGTATTCGTGCGATATGCACCTCACGTGCGAGGACACTGTGGAGGTGAGTGACTACCGTAGTGCTAATTAGTCAAATGGGTTACTGTATCCGTGTTTCGCAATCTCTTTCTCTCTCTCTCTCTCTCGCTTGCATCACGTGACTTATCATAGTGAGGGGTGCGACGCAGCAACTGTCACGAGGTTATGCGAGGGCGGGTGCGACGCAGCGAGTAGAGTGGGGGTTTCCCCGCAGTGATCTCTCATCCGACAAAGTGCAGGGAATACCCAATTGTTGACAGGGAGACACGGGTGCTCTAATCACTCGATGGTAGACTGATGATTGGAGATAGTGGACAGTAGTACATGCATGCAGACGAACCGGTCCGAGCCGAGCAAAAACGAGGGGGGAGAGAGTGGAGAGAGAGAGAGAGAGAGAGAGAGAGAGATGTAAGAAGAGAGAACGGAAGCAGCTCGCGGGCACCCCTCAACACAATAACAACAACCGCTGTTGTTCGTTTTTTCTGCTCCATCTTGTTCCCTCCTCCCACTCCGAGGTCGCTTGCCATCACATGTCAAGGCTGCCAACACAGTCTGCTTCAGCGCATCTCTCTCTCTCTCTCTCTCTCTCTCTCTCTCTCTCTCGCGGTTGCTTATTTCACTGTTTCTCCACATTGATCGTATCGGTCATTCTTACGTGTGCTGTCGTGTTCCAGTCCTTTCCATCGACTTTTGATCGACTTTTGATTTCATCTCTAATTTGGGCACAGGAGTGGTGCACAAGTCTAGTGATGATGAGACTGACTGGGAACAGGTATAATCGTACTAATTCGAAAAGGAGAGACGATAACAGTAAAGTAGTAAAGCTAACACACGCCCGCCTCCAGTCGTGATGGTACGATGATAAAATGGTGTTTACTCTGGCGCAAAAAGTCAACAAACGTGACTTGAAGTGAAGTGAACAAAAACTCGCGTTCGAATCTCGCGGTTATTTGCGGTTTGGCGCCCGTTTCGCTTACATCATCGATCCGAGGTTAGTGCACGCTGGCTGGCGGAGTGCAAGATTCCCACGGCTGTCCTCATTTGCCTCACTATTTTACTTCTTTGTTTTCCCCACTCGATTCGTGCGATGCTATTTGTGTGTGTGCCGCTATATAATCTCCTGTGGTCATCGGCCCACTGTTAGCAGTTCTATATATACGGAATCGGTTCTTTGCTTCTCGCTAGCAATTCTTCGCGATTGCAGCAGTTTTTCGTGTCTGTCGTCGACTGCGTAATCAGAATATCAGCGCCAGCCACAGCGGGCAGCTGTTCTTTCTTCTCGATGTGGGGTTCGACATCAACAATCAGTGCATCACCTCATCAATCCAAATAAAGATAGTGCGTGATCATTGGCGATGGCTGGGTAGTTGTCGCGCGGGCATCTTGGCCACTTTATGGGTGTTGGGATTTGTTGTGCTAGCCGGTTCGGCGCACAGGCGCGTGCTTGGGTTACGTGCGCAGCTATTAGCCAACCGTCATCACATCGATCTAAACTCGCCCCGCGACAACGGACAACGCCGTGCAACATGCAACATGTCCCGGTTATTCGCCTCTGTGCTAACAAGGGCCTGCCCAGTGGTGCGATACCAGTATCTCTGTGGCGGCCCGCAGTCATCTATCATCCACACTGTATCATCGCAATTCGGCGGCTATAACAAGTTGTACAGTTGCCGCGGCTCTGTGTGTCTCTGTTGTGTAATCACAATCCGCTTTGCTTATTTTGTGATAACATTCGTTGGACACAATGAATGACCGACGGCAGCGGGCGCAACGGCGCCAACGCCGCCGCCACTCACTCTCTCAATCCTTTTCACTATGATATCACTATGACCTTGCTATCTGCTAGACAGCTCAGGAACCTTCTGGGCGGTGTCTACGTCTACAATCAACATGCTTCCGATTGTGGAGTGCCCCTGCCAAGTCTTGTGGTCGCATGTGTCTTTTTTGTGTCCTTTACACTGTGCGGGTGCTTTGTGCCTGCGTGTGATGACGAAGGGACGGCGGAGAGGGAGATGAGAGAGCGAGAGAGGCGGATGACAATGGGTTACAGCTGAGCGACGATTCGACTTTCACCACCCCGCCGAACTCCCACTATCTGACTTTCTCTCGCTTCACCCCATTCGGTCAGGCGTCTCTATTTTTACTGCTCTCTCGTCGGCCGTGGCTGTCATCAAGGGGCACTCGAGTCTGTTTTGGCGTGTACTGTGTAGCAATCTATCGATTCCAACCCGCCGACCCTATTGGCAGTACCATCACATGTCTCTCTCGTCTCTCGTCGCTCTCAACTATGCCAACAGTTGTTATTGCAATTCGACAGTGAACGTGAATGCAGTGCGTGTTGTGTCGAACACGATACGTTTTTGATGTGTTGTTTCTATTTCGATTTCTGGTCGTTGGCTGCTCCCACTGATCGCCCCAACGTGTCACTACTGTCTCTGTGCGCTAATTGGGTGACATTACTGTCATAATCCATCACGCAAACGGTGATGGAACTGTTCCTTATCGCAGTCTCAACCTTCAAAGCTCCATACACACACGTCCCTGCAACGTGTGCGTGTTGCAGATGCCGGTCGGCATGTGCAGCTACAGCGGCGACTCGCTGCTGCGGGCGTCGTGCGCGGCGGTGGCGCGGCAGCTGGCTGCCGGCCTGCTCCCGCCCCTCTCCGCCCCCCTGCCCGCCGTCGTAGCCAACGCCGTCCTCGACGAGCTGAAGGCCGACGGACTCAACGGACTCACCATGCGACAGTTTACCAGCGACAACTTCTCACTCACCAGGGTACAGTTCAAACATGGTTTTCCGTTTAAAACGATTTGTTCAGGCAGATTTGTCAGACTGCTCTTTCACGTTTGACGCGCTCACCGTGCTCGCCCAGCACAGACTCGAGGAGCTGAACCTGGCTAGGTGAGGGTCGATCTCTCGATTAATGTGTATGTATGGTTTGCTTGTAGGTTCGAGTGCTCTGTGCAGGAGTGCCTGGACTTCAGGAAGCTGCTCGATGAGCTGCTGACTCGCAGCATGCACTCGCTCGTCTCGCTCAGCCTGCCAGGTATGCTCACTGTCCTCGCACCACCTCACCCCTCTTCCTGCAGAGATGTGTCTGACGAATATGAACCTGCTGACGCGCCTGCCCAACCTGCGCTGTCTTGCAATCAACGGACAGCTATTCTTTGATCAGAGGTGTGATTACTCGGTCTAATCAGTTGACGTCACGTGTTCAGGTACCTTGACATCATCTCGAACGAGCTGCCGCTGCTTCGCGCCCTCGACATCAGCCACTCCTCCATGATCCGCAGTATCGCTCCCCTCAAGAAGATGAAGTGCGTGTTGGTGGTGTTCCAATTGTTGTTGACCTTGTTGACTCATCGATGGTTGATGTGATGTGTACATGTCTACTTTGCAGGAACCTGGAGTGTCTGGTGATGCACCGCGTGCACGTGGCGGACACGAAGGACGAGGAAGACTCTCCCCTGGAGGTGTTCAAGCAGCTCACCCAGCTGAGGGTGCTCGATGTATCCGAACAGAGGACAGACTACAACTCGAGCAGGTATGCTTTCGGCACGTTTTCGATTCGTCTACGCTAAATAGACGCAATGAAAACATGTGATTGTATTTCTCGCATATCGAGTGTTTTCTCGCACGTGTGGGGGTTTAGTGATGTGTTGACGAGACGTGTTTTTGGCTTGGTTGGCCGTTGGTCGATGGGAGTGATACGGGGAGTTTGCTGGTTTGCTCGCACGTGACTCTTGTTGTGTTTCGTTTGTGCTCGTCATTCGTCATGTGGCATCGCGGAGAGAGAGTAGAGAGCGAAAATTGAGCGCAGGTGTTCTATTGCGTCTCTTTTTCTTCTATGCGGAAATGCATGAAAGATGATGGAGAGAATGTATGACATTGCAACCGCCTACCCGCTAGAAAAAAGACGCGATCGTAGTCTATGTAGCCTTACAGAGTCTAGTGTCTAGCCTGCCGTCTAATTCGACATTAACGAGAAAGAGAAAGGGAGAATCGCATCATTGGGCATTGAATAACACAACAAACATCTGTTTAGCTCATCTGTGCCCGACCACGTTGAGCTCGGCGCTGTGATTCTCGAGGAGGTGAGTACTGCACCATTGTGGTTACTGTATGATAACCGTACCGTCTAGGTTGCGCGTAACGGCTCGTGGTGGCCGCATCTGCAGAGCATTGACCTGGCGGGCAACAAGATCAGCCTGGATGTGGACAGGGGAGCGCAGCTGCTCAATGACTTCATAAAGCAGCACCCCAGGCTGGAGCAGATCAGCATTCTCGGTGAGTGAGAGAGAGAGAGAGAGAGAGATAGAGAGAGAACGGGGGAGCAAAGGGACATGTACACACACCACTAACACTTTGCGTATGATTATGATTTATTCGGTTTACGAAGAGAATAAGTAGAAGAGTGAGAGTGAAAGAGATGACCATCCATTCTCCAGACACTCCCCTCGACCGCTACCCCTACGAGTACCCCGATGCATCTCGTCCCCTCAGGATCCTCAACGGAGGCACGAGGAAGCAGTCGCTGCTGGTGTGTTGTTGTTTGTTTACTTGTTTACATGACGTCATCGCAGGCGTTGTCTGCGTACTGGCGCAAGGACCGTGAGGTGTTCACGGCGCACGCGCTGCAGGGAGTCTACTTCCTCCTCCAGTCGCGCTACGACGACTTCTCCCAGGACGACATCAACATGTGTGTCGATGTGAGTTGTTTGTTTGTTTACTTGTTTGGTTCTTTGTTTACACTGCGTTGTTTAGGGTGTTGTGCGTGCAATGGCGGCGCACGCTCGCGACCTGGCCATCCAAATGGCCGGCTCGGCCTGTCTATACCACGTATGCAAGCTCAAGAGGATTATGAGGTGAGCATTGCAGAACGTTTCTGAGAAGTAATTATTGCTTTCATAATGTCACTAGTGGAAATTCGGTACGAAACGTACAGTTAACGCATTGTTGTTGTTTTGATAGTCACATTACACGTTGTGGTGTATAGTGTTTGTGTCTGACTGTCGGCCGTTGCAGGCTGAACCCCCGTCAGGTGCGGGCTTGCGTGGAGCGGTGTCTGGACGCGGCCGAGGGATACCCGAACATGGTGCAGCTGCAGAAGAACGTGTGGCTCACCATCTGCAACGACTACCTCCTCCAGACGGGGTGAGTGCAAGGGGGAGGAAGGGGAGAGTGGAGAGGGATGGGATGATTGGACGGCTCCCTTTTCAGACACCTCGACTTTTTCCGCACTTGCTCTGTGGCGCTAGAGAGTATGGTCAACAACAGGGACAGCAGCGTGAGCAGGTGAGGGGTAGCTCTTGGTGTGATGTCACTTCCGCTACCGGTTGAAGATGTGATATCCCTTGTTCACTTTGTGATTTAGGATGACCATCGCTATCGTGTCGATTGTTGCGCCCAAAGTGCGAGTGCATGAGACGAGGATGCTGGCCACTGACCAGAGGTATGTTTCTCTCCCTCTCTCACACTCACTCTCTCACCCATCCCCCTTTCCAGGTATGTCTCGTTCTTTGTGGACACTCTGAAGCACCACCTGGGAGACTTGGCCCAGCAGCGCGACAACTTTGCCCACTTTACCCTCAAGTTCACCCTCAGTGCCCTGTGGAATCTCACTGGTGAGTACGGTGGACTTCGGTAGTGCACCTGTCTATTGCTAGGGAACGTGACTTTTGTGAGAATTTTTGGAGAATTGCGAACTGTAATGCCTATCACACTGTGTGGATAGAACTTTCTCGCTATTCTGGTTGATCTTTCAACGTCTGTCGTCATGTGAAATGCATCTGCATCCGTATCGATTTGTCTTGTTTCAGACGAGTGTCCCTCTACGTGCGAGCTGTTTCTGAAGGCTGGCGGAGTGCCCGTCGCTTTTGATGTGCTCAAGCTGTGCAAGGGAAACAGGAGCATCCAGACCAAAGTGCTCGGACTGCTGGTGAGTGGGAGGGATACTGTAGTGTTACTATTGGATAATGTACTTGGTATTCATGTATTGTGTTGCAGAACAACATTGCCGAGGTGGATGGAGTCAAGGACGCGCTCATCAAGCCCCGCTACCTTCGACCAATCATGTAAGTCAATTTAAAAGTTGATTATCGATTGATTCATGATATTGATTGATTGCAGGGAGCTTCTGGACGCGTACCCGTACCAGGAGGGAGATAGGGTGGACGTGAGCTACTTTGCGGCAGGAATTCTTTCTAACCTGGTGTGGGACTCGGAGTGGCTCGAGGCACCCAGCAGCGAGGAGATCAACAATGTCCTCGTGAGTCGAACCGCATCTCGAACCGCATCCCCCCTCTCTTCCCTCTCTCCCCCCTCTCTCTCTCTCTCTCTCTCTCTCTGACTGTGTATGTTTTCAGTCGTTCACCGTCTCGTCGTGGCCTCGTTCGCAGTCTTCGATGGTCTCGTACCGCTCGTTCTCCCCGTTCATTCATCTCATCGATCGATACGAGGCGAGGGGCGCGCAGCTCTGGGCCATCTGGGCCATCAACCACGTCATCATGGTCGACAAGGATGGAAGGTGAGGCAAGGGAGACGGGTTACGGTAGTAGAAGGTGGTTAGGATACTGTGGTTTACTAGTTACGGTACTGTGGGTACTGTGTTCGTAAGAGTGTTGTGTGTTGCAGGTATCCTCAGATGTTGGCGGAGCAGGGTGGAATCCGGAAGATGAGGAGAGTGGCCAAGGACGAGGACGCGTCCGAGGTGGCACGCCGCATGGCCAGGGAGGTTCTCGACGCGTGCGCCGCCGAGGGATACTAGGCCCCGCCCACGCACTCCCCGCCCCCTCCCTCCATCCCTCACTGTACATAGTCTCTCTTGCCGACGACGGGTAGTCCCCCTTGTGTATTGTGCCTATATCCTTCCATCCCCATACTTCTTTCACATAATCTCAAACGAGGTCCCCAGAAAGTGAGAATTTTTCGAGAGAGAGAGAGACGATTCTGTCTGCTACTAACAAAAACGTATGTTTGAATCAGGTTGTATCCGAAACGCACAGATTGAACGAGATGTTAGTGATATGGTAGTCTGAGACGATTTGCATATTGATTGATATTGATCTATGTTGGTGTTCGCTTATACTGTTTCCCTCTAGTGGAATTGCCTGTGTACAATACGTTGTCCCAATGTGTCGAGTGATATGTTTTCATAGATTCACCACATATATTTTACGACCTGTAAATATGAAATTTTGACTTGTTGTGTGGAAGATGAGTGTCTGGGGTACAGTTGAAGAATCTGTGGGGAAACCTATTACCTTTCGAGAATGGTTTCGACTAAGAGAAGCTGAGAAAGGGGCAAATACGCGCGCTGTCAGTTTGACCGACTTGAGTGGATGATTCACCCTGCGAAATGGCTGATAGCTTTGCTTTCACAATACCTAGTCCTTCCTCACCGCACATCCGCTATCTCATGACACTGTATCGATCGATCCCCTCTGCTGCGCTCAGCTGATTGTTTACCGGTCCATGCCCAATGCTGCATGTGTCTATTTTCGATCTGATAAACGCAAAGGTCGACGTCACATTCAGTCCGTTTTGATTGATTAGGCGGATGAGTAATTTCATAAGTACAGTCTTTTCTCGCTATTCCGCCTCCCGTCCTTGAGATAACCACGCATTAGACACATGGCGTGGGCGGGAGCGAGTCAGCTGATGTCTTTTTGTTTATTCTGTTTGTAATTGATTACCTGTAATGTTTAGACAACAATTTGCATATTGTAGAATGAGCGAGAGTGCGGATGGTGAGGCTGGGCCGCCGCCACCGTCACCGCCTGTGGTGAGAGTGGAGGTGTCAGTGGATGAGGCCAGCGCCGCGGGAGAGCGAGAGGTTCAGCCGACCAGTGAGGCGCCGCCCGTGCCGCCGAGGAAACACAAGCCCTCCCTCTCGGTGAAACACAAGAAGCAGCAGCAGACCAGCCCGAGCAGCAAGCCCGGCAAGGCCAGCCAGTGCGACTACCTGCACAAGGTGAGTGCTTCGATTTGGCTGTTGTTGTTGTTGTTGTTGTTGTTGTTGTTGTTGTTGTTGTTTTTGTTGTTGTTGTTTGGGAAAGAGGGATAGATGAGACCATATTGCAGGTGGAAGTGCGTGCTCTGGGCGTGCTGTCCCGGCGGCGCTACTGGTGCGTTCTCTCGCCCGCCTCTTCCTACCTGTATTGGTTCAAGGTGCGTGTAAACAATCAATCAATCAATCGTTTTTCCCCGGAGTCGTTATATCTGAATATGACAACAAAATCATAGTCCTGCAATCTTCTGTAAACAAGTGAACATGTAAACAAGCTGATCTAACAGGAGCGGGACGACGTGCAGTGTGTGGGGCGCCTGGCCCTGGCCGGCTGCGCGTTCACCTTCGACCCCCGCGAGACCGGCCGGTTCGAGATACAGTCAGTGTGAAGGCTTTAATATACAACTTCTCTTAGCGAAACTGTGACAATGGCATGGGTGTTGTTTCAGCGTGGGCGCAGATGTGCACGTCTTCGAGTGCTCGTCGAACAAGCAGCGCGAGGAGTGGATGGCTGCACTGCAGGTAGGTTAACCCTCATCTCTTCACGTATGCAGAGTGTTCAGTACGTGGTATCTGTGTTTGATGTTGTTTTGCTATCGACGTGCATTGCAGGAGACGCGGAAGCGCAGTTGGCAGTCTGGATCGAGCAGTCCCGCATTGGGCAGGTGCCTCTTGCCTCTCTGCTAGTAAACTTGACGAACTCGCAGGTCCCGCCTGAACCCGCTCTCTCCCTCGCCTCTCCCCCTGACACCGTCGCCCCGCAAGGACGAGGAGGAGAAGACTGATGGTGGGTGGTTTTGGTGAAACACGTTTCTTAATGATTGCGTTCGTTTCAGACACTCTCTTCGTGCCTGAGGAGGAGGAGAGGAAGAGGAGCCGGGAGGAGCAGAAGGCAATCGACGATCTGGTGGATCTGCTCGGACCGGTGCAGGAGACGGAGGAGGAGGGAGGGGAGAAGGAGCAGCATGAGAACGGAGAGGTGTGTTCCTCGATACCGTATCTTGTCATAAGTATTGATGCAAACTGTCATTGTCCATGCCTTGCGGATAGTCACTGGTGAAATGAGTGATAATGAGAACAGTTGTAAAATGAAATGATGAAACTAAAAGTCTCCGTCTGCAGCCGTTGCGCGTCGTGTCTCCTCTGGCGGTGGCGGCGTCTCGCTTCTACCTCTCCACCGACGGCGCCCTCAACGACCTCAGCCTACAGATGCCGGAGGTCGGTGATTTTTCATATGTTGTCTGATTCAAAAAGGGGTTTTGAGAGAAGAAATTGCTGATTCAATTTTTATGAAGAAAGACGATATACAATTGTCCCCGATTACAATGTGTTTGTTTTCTAGATCAGTGAAACTTATATCTGAAGGAAAAGTGGGATTCCAGCTGGAACCGACGGTGCTGTCCCGCATCTCCGAGCGGGCGACCGTGTCGATGGAGGTCCCTCTGCGGGCGATGCACAAGGCAAGGAAGAGTCTGCGCAGGCTGAGCACCGGAGAGTGCGCACGGTGCAAGACGGTAGGTGTTCAACGGGCGTGTCTGCTCGTCTCTTTGTATTAGGATCGAGGTAGAGAGAGTGAGGTGGAGAGAGAGAGAGAGAGGTGAAGAGAGAGGTGAAGAGAGAGAGAGAGAGAGAGAGAGAGAGAGAGAGGTACTGTTCCAGTTGGTATCGCAGCTGGATGAGCGGGACGCGGAGTGGTCGGAGCAGGAGACTGCTCTGGTGGGGGTGTGCGAGGCACTCCGACAGGGACTCACAGTCGCCAACGCACAGATAGAGTGCATGTGAGTGGGGAGGAGAGATTTGTGTGGTTCAGAAACCTCGTCGTGATGTATTATGACTTATGTTTGAAGTGTGGAACGTATTTATATTGTGTGTGATGTTTATTGTGTATTGGTTCCAGGAAGGAGCTGTCATCGACGACGCCTGAGCAGCAGATGGATCATCTACTGGAGAAGGTGGGGGTTCTTTCTTTCTTATCTCTCTCTCTCTCTCTTTCTCTTTCTCTTTCTCTTTCTCTTTCTCTTTCTCTTTCTCTTTCTCTTTCTCTTTCTCTTTCTCTTTCTCTTTCTCTTTCTCTTTCTCTTTCCCTTTCTCTTTCTCCCTCTCTCCCCATCTTTCTTCTCCTCTCTCTCTCTCTCTCTCTCTCTCTCTCTCTCTCTCTCATTTTCTGCCCCCGTTATGTATGACTCTTCAGGAACGCGAGTTGTGCGAGCAACAGTTGACATGTACGGAGCAAGGCCGGAGAATAGGACAGTTGGAGGAGGAGAACAGGTAGGGAGAGAGAGAGTCAGAGAGAGAGAGAAGAGAGAGAGAGAGAGAGAGAGAGAAATAGAGAGATCATGTCCTCTCTCATCAGATCCCTGGAGCAGCGTGTCACAGAGTTGGAGGCATCTTGTGAGGCCTTCAAGGAGTCGGTCAGTGGGTTTTAAAAAGTTGGATTTTCTTTGTATTCATTCGCATATATTGCACAGATTTGCGTGTTGTATTGTTTTTCGTTCATTTTCACCCATCACCTATATTGCGTTTGTACGCGAAAGTTTGTGCAGTCTCTCTGCAACTTATGCAGTCTCTATTATTTTGCAATTGTCTATTTGGAGTTTATGTTGTGTTGTGAAACCCAATTTCAAAATACTGTTTTTACAGTTGCGCACGAAAGAGGAGCTGATCATGCGTATGTGCGAGGCGGAGGCAGAGGGCGGGACCTCGGGGGGCGGAGCCATGCCTGGACCCGGAGGGATCATATCTGATGGTGGGTAGGTGGGAGAGTCTGTACAAAGCATTGGTTGTGTATGTATTATGGGAAGAACATAGTTAGAAGAAACATAGTTTGAGTGATTCGTGATAGTTTTTGAAAAGTAATGTCAGGAATGAAAAGGAATTGATGTTTTCAGTGGAAGTTCCGGAGGGTATTCTGGTTGAGATGGCGGCTGGAGCGGAAGCCGTCGAGAATGCGGAGAGACAGGTACGGTAGGTGGGAGTACTGTAATGATCCCGCAAACGGCGATGTGAGGAAATGTGGAAGTTTGATGATGTCGGTCGGGAGAAGGTTATAGGGATTCGAAAGGGTATGTCGAGAGAAAGAGAGGAGAGACCAGAAGCATTCGTACAGGGATCATCTAAGGTGTTGTTAGGTGTTCGAGGAGCAGTGTGTGAAGGACGTGCACGAGCTGAAGGACCTGCTGGAGGGATACAGGGCACAGAACGCCTTCCTCAACCACGAGATTGTCGGTCCGTTTTTTGAAAAGCGACTTATACTACTTTAGACCTTTAAACTAATTCTGATGAGACGTAATTTGAATAGGTCGTAGAATTCCACGTGCAAGAAGCGTTACGTTCAACTTTGTTGAGTATATTTCAAAATGATCAAGAAACGTATACTTGATGTTTTATGGGTTTTTTTCAGAATTGCAACAGATAATCGCTTCGCTGGAGGAGCGGGAGAGGAGAGTGAGCAGACAACACTTTGATATCGAGGCGGTGGGGGGGGGGAAGAGAGGGGGGGGGAGTTAGGGATATGACATCATTTCAGGTTTACTACCAACTGAAGAGTCGCTACATCATGCTCCTCAACCACTTCAAGAACCCCGACAAGCCGGGCAAGGGTAAGTGGAGAGAGAGAAAGAGAGTGGAGAGAGAGATAGAGAGAAAGAGAGAGATGCGTTGTCAGTGATGGAACCGGGCGTTCTCCGTCAGCTGATCGAGGAGGCGACGGGCACAGCTGACATGGAGCAGCGCCAGCAGAGGGACACCGATGTGCTGGGGTGAGAGTGCGAGATGGAATGCTAGAATAATGTGTGCAATCAGTGGAAATGCTGGTAGCCTAGGATGTTTTGCCTTTCGGCATGACAAGAGATACAGCCGCATTGCCTTTCACGTAGTTGAATTATAAAAACATTGCTCCAGGCTTTGTCATTTGAACATAATGACGAGGCCGACGTTTGCTTTGCTTTGCAGTTTCTACCTGGAGTCGAAGGGCGCTTCCCCGTCTGGAGGCGCGGGAGGAGCGGGGGACATGCTATACGCAGCCGTCGACTGCCAGCGGAGGGCAAACGAGATCGTAGAGGCCAAGCAGCTCGTGAGTGTTACCATGGGTTTTGCTATTAATATTAAGAGTTTTGATTTACATAATAGATAGATATGTGGGATAAAGTAATTCATAGTTTTGCAGGAGCAGTCGGAGGAGTACATGCACTGGCTGCAGAGCTGGGACGCGTTCCTCGTCAACTGCGTCGATCGACCACTCACCGACAGGTGGGAGAGAGAGAGAGAGAGAGAGAGGGAAGGAGGGAGGGAGGGAGAGAGAGGGAGGGAGGGAGAGGAGAGAAAGAGAGGTGCAACACAATAAAAAACCTAGGTGGCGGATGCAAAGGGGGAGGAGAGAGAGGGGGAGAGAAAGAAGTGTAAATGTTCTATGTGGTTGTTGGTGAATCTTCCATGCCGACAAGATGCGACCATTCCAGAAACTTTATCTTGCAGCAACGCTAGCCTATTTTCTACAAATATAGTCGGTTGTGGTTTGAGAAAGAAAGGGTATTGTGAGCTACGGTATGACACTGCTTGGGAAGGCGGCGACACGTGGTGAGCTAGGTGCGGCTCTTCTTGAGTATCTTCTTGGCCGATCCGAGCTGGCTGGCGAGAGTCGCCCACGGGTCGGTGGAAGGGGCAGAGGCAGCCGAAGGGGCGGAAGGGGCAGGGGTGGACGGGGCGGGAGCGGGGGAGGAGAAGCTGCTCGGATGGGAGCTCGGGCCGCTGAATGACGAAGCTCCTCCCGCCGGGGCACCGTACCCTCCAGAAGACATAGACACCATGGATGCGACGGGGGCCGAGGCGTGAACCGTGGGAGCGGAGAATCCACTGCTCGATCCGTATCCTCCATATCCGAGGTTGGGTGCGTTGTAGGTGGTCTGAAAACAGTTCTACTCCTGTTGCATTGAGTGTCTCACCTGGAATGTTGGGAACTGCTGCTGTTGCTGCTGCTGCTGCTGGAGTGCTTGGTAGACGTGCATGGGCATCATCTGCTGCTGGGGCACGAAGAACTGTTGCTGCTGCGGCTGTATATGCTGTTGCTGCACCTGCGCCTGCGACACGAACGCACTGCCTCCGTAGCCTCCTCCGTACCCTCCGAATCCACCGTAGCCGCCCTGTGAGCCACCGTATCCACCCGACTGGTGGAAGACGGTAGGGGCGGAGGGAGCGGACACGGGGGTGAAGATAGGGGCTGAAAGGGATGTGAGGAGAGAGGAGAGAGGCAACTCACCCTGTGGAGTGATAGAGGCGGACATTCCATAGCCGGAGCTCGAGGCAGGAGCGATGGCAGAGGAGGAGGAGGAGGAGGGAGAAGGGGCAATGGATGCGGCAGTGGATGGCGCGGCGACGGCGGGGGCTCCGTACTGCGCCACAGCTGCCGTGGAGAGGAGGGCGAGGCAGAGGAGAGTGTGCATGGCTGGCTTGTCCCCCCTCCCCCTCCCTCCCCTTATATGCGGCTCGGCACCCGTCCGGTCGCGCGGCTTCCGCCGGATTAGCACGATATCCACACCCGCCGCCACTCACTCCCGCATTGTGCCTGCCGCGCAACTCGTTTCGCACTTGTAAACAGTCTGTGTGTGTGTGTGAATCGAGAGTGGTTGGATCACAGAACGCCATGTGATTCTGGTGATTCCTTCAGGCAAAGCCAATCTGATCGAATGCCATCGACTAGTTCAGACACTCGTACTTTTTTTTAAGGAGTTCAATTGGTAATTAAATGGGCAAGAAATGTGTCATCTAGCTTGGGCAATCGCTTAAAACGTATTGAATCGAACTCAATGTAGACATGTTCATGTCCTCTTTGTTTCAGTGCGGAGCTGAAGGCCCTCGTGCGCACGTCCATTCCTCCGACCTACAGGGCACGAGTGTGGAAGAGGTGGGTCTTCTCTCTCCCTCTCTCAACTCTCTCTCTCTCTTTCTCTCTCTCTCTCTCCATCCCTCTATCTCTCTATCTCCCCTGCAGCCTAGTCTCTATGCGTGTCCGTGAGCGTCAGGCGGACCTTGGCGGTGGCTACTTCGAGAGTATGCTGCGGCGGGCCAAGAAGAGGGTGTCCGGCGGAGAGTTCGACCCCGCTATCAAACAGGTACGTCGAATCTTTTTCGTGAAGTAATGAGTCGCATGGTTCTTCCTGAAGCAAACACGTGGGGTACGAATACGACCGAAGACGATGTAATGTGAAGAAAAGTTATAGGCATAATTCAGATCGATCTTGATCTGGCGCGCACTCTGCCCACGAACAAGTACTTTGAGGAGCCATCCTCGAACAGGATAGAGTCACTGAGGAAGGTGAGAGGAGGACATGAGGAGAAGGAGCGAGAGAGAGAGAGAGAGAGAGGGGGGGAGAGAAAGGGAGAAACACTCGTGCAGGTGTTGTACGCGTACCGCGAGCACAACAAGGAGGTGGGCTACTGCCAGGGCCTCAACCGCCTCGCCGCCATCGCCCTCCTCTACCTGCAGGAGGAGGACGCGTTCTGGTGGGAGACCCTTTCCTCACCCTATACATACTCTTCTTCACTTTACCTACTTGTAGCTGTTGGTAGATTGTCTTTGTAACCATGATATTGTGTCACTGCAGGTTCCTGACAGCTTGCGTGGAGGACCTGCAGCCACACGCCTACTACACCAGCACTCTCGTCGGCGCGGTCGCCGATCAGAAGGTGGGCGGAGACTGGAGGGGCGGGGCTTATTGGTGTTCAGGTGTTGTCGGATCTGGTGGCCGATCGGCTGCCGCGTCTGGCGACGCATCTCAAACAGCTAGACGTAGATCTGAGTCTGTTCACACTGGGATGGTGAGAGAGAGAGGGGGAGAGAAAAGGGGAAGAGAGGGGGAGAGGTGGAGAGAGAGGTGGAGAGAGAGGTGGAGAGAGGGGAGAGAGGGGGAAGAGAGGGGGAGAGGTGGAGAGAGATTCCTCTCTTTCAGGTTCCTCACATGCTTCGTGGATGCTCTACCCCACTCGCTCTATTTGCCTGTATTCGACGTCTTCCTCAACGAAGGAAACAAGGTAGGGACTCTTCTCTCTCCCTTCCTTCCTCCACTCTCTCTCTCTCTCTCTCTCTCTCTCTCTCTCTCTCTCTGTCTCAATGTAATTGTTTTAGGCCCTTTTCCGCTTCGCTCTCGCTCTTCTCAAAGCTGGCGAAACCAAGGTGTTGAGGTAAGTGTATTGATCGAAATCGATCGATATTCAAGCTTTCACCCTATCCAGGTGTAAAACTGTGGGTACGGCGCACAACTGTCTTAGCCGACCGAGCGAGTTTGTCGGCGACTGGGCGACTCTCGCCAAGGTGGGCGGAGTCAAGGGGGCGTGGCCTACGTGCTCTTTCAGGTCGCGCTCTCCGATCTGAATCCGTTCCCGCAAAAGTCAATCGACTCAAAGAGACAGCACTATCTCGCACAGTTGAGGGTGGGTTGTTTGTTATGGTGACGTCATTGTTTGTTTGTTTTCTAGGAGCATGGATATCGTTGATCTACGCACGATCTACTACAATTCTACTTATCTACTCATTTTTTTCAATTTTGTGAATTTTCGTGATACCAATGCGTAGTTTTACAACCTAGCAATATGTCTTCGTTGATCCTGATTCCGTCCATAATATCTGTGATTGTCAAAGTGCCCAGTAATTACAAAATTAATATATTTGCAAATAAATATTCGAAGTGAAACAGGTTGTGGATAACATTATTCATTGGCCATGGCTTCTCAATTTACGTCATATTATGTTTTCATTCTGTGAATTTTGTAAACTCGTGATACCAATGCGTACAGTTTAACACTAGCAACTATTGAGTTGTCGTTATTGTTTCTGATAGACAGGTGTTTAATTCTTATATATACTTCATAAGAATAGAGAGTTCCGATTGGGAGGTTGGACAAAGATTGGATCGAATCGAAAGTGCTGGCCACTGTGAAAAAAGAGCGCCACGCTAAAGTTTGTAGTTGTTGTTTGAGTTATTGTTAATGTTTTCTGATAGACAGGTGAAGAAGTAAGCCGCTGGCGACGTTTCATCTGCATTCTTGAAATCTCTGATCACCAAATCTGCACTGTTATTCCATGTCATTAATTATAAGCCTCACGAGGAGTGTAGTAGGGGCCACACCCTCGGATTCGTACCAAATTGATAGGATACCTTAGTTAGGACCCTAGCCATCGAATTGTGGTGTCCGAATTTCCTAAACGAACGTTACGTTTCCGGTACGAAAACGTACAGGGCGCGTTTTTCGCGTTACTCTCTCCCTACGCGGCGGTCGAAGACCGAGCCATTGTGGCCTAGTGGCGAAAGCGTCTGCCTGCCGAAATGACTTTCACGAGTTCGATTCCGCGCACATGCTTTTTGTTTTGCCAACTCATTTGGTTGATCGTCTCGCTGTTCAATCACTGGTTAGTGAAGAAAAGAATTGACGAAAGGCATGACCGACTCGATGGTTTCTCTTCATGAAGGACGACTGCCAGGAACAGAGATGATCTACCGTGCGCATCATTACAACCTTCAACTTTACATACACAATATTCGCACACTATCAAAATACATACGACAGTGTGAAGTAGCTTGACGACGTTCGGGACTTCTCTGACAGAAGACGGTGCAGTTGCGAGCTACATACGGCTGATGCAAATGGCACTACGTCACTACGACGATCGACAGCTGACATCGAGATCGACAAGACTGTCTCATTAAAAAAAACTTATTTGATAGAGTTGTTTCATGGACCACGAGAAAATGATGATATGGTCTGAAAGTACAAGTCCATAAATTTTTGAACAAAACAAAAAGCATGTGCGCGGAAGCGAACTCGTGAAAGTCATTTCGGCAGGCAAACGCTTTAGCCACTAGGCCACAACGGCTCGGTCTTCGACCGCCGCGTTGGGTGAGAGGAACGCGAAAAACGCGCCCTGTACGTTTTCGTACCGGAAACGTATAGTTCGTTTAGGAAATTCGGACACCACAATTCGATGGCTAGGGTCCTAACTAAGGTATCCTATTAATTTGGTACGAATCCGAGGGTGTGGCCCCTACTACACTCCTCGTCAGTAAAAAAATATTTTCACATGCACATTATTTCCACATGCACAAACACGACTGCAAAAATACAAACACATTATTTCAAATGACCCATACCGAAATAATACAACGCAAAACAAGGATAATCAAAGCGTGTATTCAGAAAGTGATGAAACCCACATGTATGAAATCATTTAGATCGAAGAAACTTGTAGGTAACATCGTCGCCACAGCGCGAGGAAGATGTCGTCCCAGCTGGCACGCAGACACATGAAATAATTGAATGAACAGGAATAAACACAAAAACGGAAGGAATATTACTGAGAAAACCTCACACAAATGACAGCAGGAGTAGAGGAAAACGAGAAGAGTGGTGAGTGGAGATGAGACAGTATCGCCACACTGCATGTGCAATGAGAACAATTAATATGGGCCGGGTTGGCCAAGTGGATAGGGTCACAGCTTGCTAAGTGAACGGTCGCTGGTTCGATTCCCCTCGCGGGCAATTGTTCTACCGAATTCCACTACTTCCCGGTGGGGCGCGTGAACCCACTCTCACCCTCTGAGAGCCCTACCATCGGCGGCGGCAGTCTTTCAAGATCTTCTACCACGCCTCGCATCCGGAACTGGTCACTTCGCGATGTTCACGCCCATCTACCATGAACAGTCAGGACTCGCGCCGCACTGTTCCAGCCAAGGAGCCCCAATACCCCACTGTAGGATTGTGTGTGCTTCCAGATAACCCATCATGCTACCATTGTATGTACATGTCGGAATCAGGCTGATAAACAAACAAACAATTAATATATCTCTACAGTTCCCGCCATTTCTCCAGTTCAAATATTCTCAGAGAGCCGGGGCGAATTAGCAGCGACAAATGGCGTCTCGCGAGTTAGCACTACCAATCAATGGTGATTTAAAGGTAAATTAATAATTAGATGCTATTTTGGTGCTAATTCGCGTAAAATGTTGCTGTGATCGTGCGAGTTGAGCCGCGCTAGTTAGTCGCTAGATAGTTGAACGCGATACAGTATATACTAAGCTATATAGATATGTCTACACTCACTTATCAACTACGACGCAAAGAAGCGTGTCCAAGCAGATTTTTACCTTCTCTTTCCACACATGCATACACACTTAAAAATCTCATTTACACCAACGATCGCTACAACAAGAGCAACAAGACCGATCGATACCCAATCGATAATTGAGTGAATGAAGCAGGCTGAAGAGATCAGACTGGAAAGTACCTAACACCTCAACCGCTCGATTGTTTCACGTCCGTCACATCCAAGAATCAGCTGCGGTGCGCTAACGCATCCAACCGAGCCACCTCCGAGAACTGACAGTCGGCCAGAGAAGCCTTACGAGTTCAAATCATGGAACCACAATACAAATAACAACGTAAACATGAAATGCATACCTGAATAGTGGCGGGTAGCTTATGAATGAACTGCAGGGTGGAGAGAGTGACTTGTAGGAGCCGTTGAGATGCGCCACGTTCGTCTGAAGCGCCTCCTAGGCAACTGAAAACATAAAACAATGACACAGTCACGTTGCATACAAAGTGGCAGAAAATTTGCGAGATCGACATAGTGAATACGTGTGTAATGGAATATCGATAAATGAGTTTTCATAAAAATTTCAAATTGCGCGCAAATGGTGTGAAGCGATTTTGAATTATTGGAGAAGGGAACCTGTTGATACCGAGTTCTCACCATCATCTTCATCCTCACCTGCACCTCGTTCAACAGAGAACCTACAGTCGACATCCACTCAGGCATGCCGCATGCAGGAACTGCCCATGTATCCAAGGAAGGGCATCCTCCCAGAATCATCCTTGCACTTTAACATAAGAAATCAAAACATGATCACGACGTTAATGCGCACAACAAGATCATTCTACGACCTGGTTGGAATCTAGTGCGGCGATTTCGGGCGCGAACAATGGTACAATATTATTATTTCTCATGATAATTCACCTAACACAACAACAATTATATCATAAGAGTGCTTTTAAGTAAAGATGTTTCTCACTGTTGTCTCAATTGAGCAGAAAGAGCAAAATGTATTGTATGAAGATACTGACCACAGATTAACCATTTAGTTCACGTTCTCAATCTTCCTCGCTGTCGTTCTCGCCTATTGGGGAGGACAAGATCCGAACAACGCTTCACCCTACCACTCGATTACATCTCTCTCACCGCCACCTCGCACACAGATCTTCGTCCTCACTTCTCTAGTTCACGCCCATAGTACGATCGCTTATCTATCCTCCAAATCGCAATGTTTTAGTCGTGGACCCAATCATAGACAGCATATCCCATCAAATGTTGATTTGTATGACTCAATGCATAGACCTGCTGGTCATCATAGCAATACGTTCTGCACTAATGGTAGGATAGATTAACATAGTGAATATGGCCGTTATTGCAGATAACACCCTACGATATGGTCACCATCGCCGGCGCGACAACCACGCTGATCATAGTGTGCCGCTGTGTCAGTACACAAAGTCGAGTGAAAACGAATCTGCGATGGGGAGGAACCGGGGAAGAGCAAGCCGCAACACACAACCTGATGGTAAAGACTTCAAAATATATGAAAAAAACGCAAGTACGTTGTATTTTCTGAGGCAAATAGTTTACGAGATATACATGTCTATTGTTTTCGTATATTCCAAAATGCTCGCGCAGAACCGGTGATAAACAACAATAGGGCGCAAATGGTGCAGTGCGATTTCGGATATTTCTCCACGCTACGTACACATGCTACCCATGCGTGGACACAAAAGCGGCTCAAGTGTGCGTGTGCAACGAACACATGAACAGAGTGCGTGAGCGCATCGGTCGGTGGTAAAACGGTACCGGAAATTTAAAAATAGCTAAACGTTGAATATCATTTTGAAACTGATCATAAAAAGTAATAAACATCATTAAAAAACGTTTCATTTTTATTTCAATTTTGCAAAACAAAATGAAACGCCTCCTGAGCCATGCTCGTTGATTCAAAAAGATGAGCAGGGCGCACCTAAGTACGCTGATTCTCTCGCGAGTTTTCTCTACGCATGTGACGAATGCGTGAAGCTCGTCTCACGCCCCAAATTGCGCGTCGGTCGGTCTGCCATCCACGCATGTGAACAGTGCGTAGCATGCCTACTCAATCTTCACATGCGTACCACTGTCAAGTTTTGTGTACGCAGTGTGAGAATTTACCTGAGATTTGGAATAAAGAATTGGCGGGAACATTATGTACATAGATAAGCGAACACAACATGTACTGCAGATGAACAGCGCGATGGTTGAGGAATTCGCAACAATCATGAAAAGGCACACGACTCTGTGGAACAACAACAACAGTCTCTTTCACAGAATCATATTCTTGGGGAGTAAAAGAAAACCCAGAATTGGCCACTTTTTCCTTGCAGTGTAAGCTAAAACTTAAAACCTAGCAATACGCATTGCAACAGTACTCGTTTTCAGTTTTAACGGAAAAGGAAAAGTGTGCCATGTGAATATGTTTGACAGCGATCCGCGTACTGATGACAAATACGCGGTATGAACATTCCTATGTCCTATGTATCAATTTCATATATAACCTTTTAGGACATACGTCATATGAATAGATACGCTCGACATTTTTATCATATAAAAAAGCGAATCATATTTAGGCTGGAAGTCCGCTACGACGTACAGAAGGTAACATTGTTTACAACTCTTTTTTCAACTCATACATGGGAGTACGTTGTTCCTAGGCCGGTGACAAAGGGTGTGGATTTCGCGCAGCATCCGCTTCTCTATTGCTCAGTCAAAAACTGGATCCCACAACGTAAAGCTATCTTCAAGATGCAATCGGAATGTTTGCAAACCTCTCGAAAAACAAAATGTTGCCGAAATCGGCCGTTTTGTTCGAAAAACAAAATGGATTTGGTTGGAAAACATTCTCGTTTTGCGTACATTTTAAATTTGCCAAACATTTCGTTTGCATCTTGAAGATGCTTAAGCAATCTGTTTTATGAACACAGATACGCTATCTATACGACACAGAGGAGATAGACTGTATGTAAAATGCTACAAAAAACTTGTTTAGATACTATTACGACAGCAATAAATGTCGGGATATCATACTACAGATGCTCGCCGACCAAGGAGTGCGTTCTCCAAGTCACTGGGTGAAACAGCTTCTGGAAACTGGGTACGATTCAGCTTGGGAGGTGTTATAGGTTCTCCACTCGGATTTACAATCTGAAGGCACCATTCGAAAGCATTTGATCTCCTCAACAACATATCAAAAATTCAGCTGCTCACGTGTCCATTAAAGTACTGTAATCTTCGTTTGAATTACTGTATTTTGTGATACGTATGTTGCACTATTATTATCGGAGAATAGTAATAGAAGACTATAGCTTTCATAAAAACGCTGAAATATGAGACTTTATCGATTTAGAGCCGAGTTATGGTCAAAAAAGTCGATGACTGCCTCCAGCGAGTGTTTGAACTTTTGACAGTTATGTACTTTCTATGTAAAGTATGCCTAAACCGAAACGAGGGCAGCTGATTTTTTGATATGCTAAACTGTAGATTAAGGACTTTCAATTTCTATCTTAGAAAGTAAATCCGAGTGGAGGACCTATAACACCTCCTTCTTACAACCGCGAATCCACGAAACCGTTCGATATTTGCAGCGCTGTTATCGAGAGGCAATGGTCAAGAAATAATGTTGTCAACAACTTGGTGAACATGCTAAAGGTTCTAAATCTGATGTGCTATCGCAATTTCAAACACGCTAATACAGCCACAACACAAGGTTCTTCGAAAACTTTCTGATACATTCTATGCACAGCGTATCTATTACCCCCCTTTGGAAGAGCCGGTTGCTGCAGGATCCACCAATTTTCTTTTTGGAAAGGTGTGAGATATACATGTGAAAAATACTGTATACTCAATAGGGAAAAGTGGAAGAAGACCCATGTCGATACTTCGGAATTGCGAAAGAGAGTTACACAAGAAAGGCATGGGAGGAAAGGCAACAAGAAAGGCAACGCCGTTAAGAGAAATCATCAACATCTTAGACACATTTTAACTAACCAGAGACATTTATGATCAATTATGATAAAAGTGTATAAGCGGAAACGAAACAAATTAATAAAAAATATTGCAGTTTTCTCATTTTTTTACACTAACGACGTTTAGTGCTAAATAACTACAGTTAGTCCAACGTCATTTGTAATCGCATTGAAAAAATATGTTTATTATTTAGAATTGAACAATTTTTTTCTTTGCTTTCGTATTTTGGTTCCCTGGTTTATGTGACAGTAGAGAGCTGGGTGTGGAGGCGGTAGCCCCCGAAACAGAAAGATCTCAACAATCTTTGTTTTGGTGGAGCTGATTATTAGATTCTTCTGGTTCCCTTGTTCATGTGACGGTAGCAGGCGGAAGTGCGGGGGCGGTAGCCCCCTAAAACAGAAAAATCCCTACAATCTTAGTTTTTGTCGTACTGATTCTTTGGTTCCTTCGGTTCCTTCGTTCCCTGGTTCATGGGTGGCTGTTTTCGAGAGATATCTCACTCAGCATTATTAGTTTCATCTTTTTTGGTTCTCTGGTACGCTAGTTGAAAGAAAAAAACATAAGATGTAGCCAAGCCAACAACAGTCAGACTCGCGCAATGTAAATCAGAACCAGAGCGTTTTGCAAATTTTCCATAAGCAATCACATCAGGTGGTGAACGATGAGATAAAAGATTTGCGTGATCAGGTACAGCGCAAGTCAACTCGAGTGCAAGGCGTTCAAGGAGCGCAGCGAGTCACTGGCGGAGACCCTGTTCAACCCACAGACGTCGACGAGCGGCACTCGCTCGGTAGAGCCACTACTGTTCCTAGGAATAGCTATGCGTTTGATTGCGTTTTCTGCAGAACTCTCACAGGCTTTCTTCTGCCCGCACGATCATCTCGCTACCGTAACCCGATTCTTTCATAGCTCTGATTGCTATCTATTTTCGGCTCAAATGAACGAAACGTTGGTGAGAACGGCAATTTCCCTGTACAGACCAAACACAAACGTATGATACTGACGCCGTTTTGTGTAGAATTGTCTCTCTCACTGTCATCTACGGAGTGAACATGGTGAACATCTTCGGAACCAGGCACCAGTCGTCTGTGTAAACGCGGCACACTGTGTCGGCTGAAGAATGTCATAATATGAGGACGCACAAACGATGTGTCTTGATTCAGCAAGAAAACCTGTAGAAAACTAAGAATCTAGTTGATATCGATTGGCCACATTTTACAGTAAGACGGTGACTAACTGTATAAAGGCGAGGCCAGACTCGAGTATTTTTCAAAAAGCCGCTTCATGATACAAAAAGGCACTTTCTGAGGATCTTTCTGAAGAGGGGCGAGTTCTGAGATCTTTCTGAGGGTCTTTTGCCAGCAAAAGTTGAGTCTGGCCTCTACATTATGATTAACACGTCAATTCGTGCGCGCAGTGCGTAGTCCACGATTCAGACCTCGTTTGACGCGTACAGCGAGTGCATTTACCGCACCGGACACTGCACATTCCCACATGACAATTGAACAGCGGACGCTGGACGTGGAAAGACGTAGACGTGTTACGAACATTGAACAGACAGATCACCATTCCTCACTTCTCCGTCCACGGCGACTTGTTCCACCTCCTTCCTGGTCTCATTTGTTGTGTGTACTAACTAAGTGAACTCGCCGACAGTGGGCCAAATGGAAAGAGAGCACTGACAAGGGGAGACGGATGCTAGTTCATTCTACAAATGCTATAAGTGATCTACTGTATTTGCACAAAACGAGACACATAGTTATCCGCGAACAACGCACGACTGTACATATTCAATCAGACTGTACTACGTCTACGAGTCCGGGTCGAAAAAAATCAGAAATGCTTCAGAAATGAGTACATGACCTATAGAAAACGGGACAGGACAATCAATGAGTACAAGACAAGCTGGGATAGACTGCAGAGAGATGAGGGGCGTTTCTTATGCTGGACTCTGAGCGGACTGATTCTTCTGCGCAGCTTGGCGCTTAGTAGCGATCACTCTTGGCGCGCTCTTCAGCAGAAACGACACGTAGTTGACTCACAGAGTGTGTTGGCTAGGTGATGGAATATCGTAACCATGTTGTGTTGCACGTCAGTCTCGACTGCTACATAGCATCCATCGCCATCGCCAGCTGATTCGTTTACGTGTATCCCACGCTCGCTGCTGTGCGAGCAGCGAGACGCCGCGTCTCCAATGGGTACCCCTGATCAGTGTCAGTGAGAGTGTGACCACAGCCATTCACTGACTCAAGGGCGAAGCGACGAAAGTCAACAACAAGTACGATGTGAGTGTCATACTTGTGAGGATACTGTAGACTACAGTAACCTTCACGTTCCTGATTCAGGCCAATCTCGAGGTACTCACCAAGAAGCAGATCAAGGCTATCATGAAGGTCAGATATTTCTTTCCCCCTCTCTCCCTGACCCCATCTATCCTTGTTTTCATGAGGCGCGTCTGATGCGAGACTTCGAACACCTGAACGTCGTCAATTTCTACGAAGTCATGGAACTGGTTAGAGTGACGTCATCGGATGACGTCTAGGTGAACTGCGGACTCATACATGCATAAGAGCTAACAGACGGTAGACAAGAATACGGAGATGTACTTGCTGTTGAACGATAAATTAATGCGAATTACTGTTACTACTAAATACAGCAAGCTTTTGTACCGTGTCTAGGCGGCGTGGTGCATAAAATACCTGCACGCGAAACAGGTTCTGCACAGAGACATCGCCTACCGTAACTGTCTCTACGGCAATAAACAAAAGAGTTGTTGACTCCGCCCCTTCTAGCCACGCCCTCTTCCTCAGGTTAAGATAAGCGACTTCGGTCTGACAAGGGATGGTCTCGCATACCAGATGGATCCCAAGCGAAAGGTGCAGTACAGTGAAACAGATTGTAATTTACCACATTGTCAGGTGCCAATCAAGTGGCTCGCTCCAGAGACGATGAAGACTAGCCGTTCGGAGAGATTAAAACGTGGGGTACTCACAATACGGTATATTGTGGTTTACAGAAAAAAATCTGGCCCGACAATCTGGGCAATCGTCTATCCATGGCCTAAAGTGGACAAAAATCCCAAATGATTGACTGAATTTACACAAGTTATGATTCGCAGGCACATTGCTACGGTAGCAAGGTTTCAGCAAAACACCTGACGTAGAGAGGATTCGAACCCGCGACATGAACCAGCCGAACAGATTGCTAGGCGAATCTCTTACCGGTTGCGCCATAGAGACGATGAGTGCAATTTGCTAGTATTGAGACATCTAGTTGATTTGCGATCAATCAAAGACGGACTGTGCGAAGGAAAACCATTCATTTTCAGCTGAAACGTATGTTTTCGAAAACAATCAAATCGTCTCTCATGCTTGTGTCTCATTATTGTCTACTTTTCTTCACAAAAAACATAAGCGCACAGTAGATTATCGCTCAATGAAAGGATCATGCCACGTCCTCAATGGCGCAGTCGGTTAGACGTTAACCTAACAATCTGCGGAGTGCGCTCTGTCGCAGGTTCGAGTCCTGCTACCGCTCGTGTTTTACTTTTTTTCAAATTTGACTGTGCTCTTAGTTACCGTACCACCCGTTCGTGGTCTGTTCCCCCATGGGGGAGATGGTGGGTCTTTTCAATTTTTTGCCAATTTTATATTTCCAAGTAACTGGAACGCATCACCAAGATTCCCCGACCCGACCTATCGCTATCGCGGTAGGCTACGGTAGATACCGTATACCAGTTACCGTATACCTAATCACGTAACCTAGGTGGAACAGCGCGAAAGGACAACATAGAGTTCGGCACCCAGTCTGCTGTGCGCAGAAACCGACTCGCCTCCAACAATCACATGATATGTAATATGAGAAGAATAGTTCAACTACCACCAACCACGTCTCTAACATAAAGAAAAAATTACGCCAACTACATGCGAAACAGAATCACAAGAAAATGACCGCAAGTACGTAATGCGCAGTGATGTGTACTGTTGCAGCACAATGTATCAGTTCACCACTACCAACTGCTTGCCGCTAGATGGCTCCCTACACTACAATGCACTTAGACCAAATTGTTAACTTTTTAAAAGCGCGACCAACAAGAAGGGGAGGAGCAGATAAAAAATAACGCAACTAAGAAAAGTACAAGCAGTGCATCAAGCGACAATAACAAGATTAGAAAGAAACAGTTAAACTAGTACCGACAACAACATCTAGCAGTACAAGAAGCGCCAAGAGACGAAGAAGAAACAGTACAACATGCGCCAACAAAAAGAACAAGAAAACGAAGGAGTACATAACTTTTTGTGCATTGCATCGCCAATGAGAATGAAACGCTACGCGTGATTTCCGAGGAAGAGGAGACAGTGATACACTATGAGCAATGGTGAATTCATATAACGTGTAACTACAATTATCTATAATCAATTTTGTGAAGAAATATAACAATTTAATCAATCACTCACCGCGTCTCCATTCACTCCTTTGAACTCTCCTCTCCTGTTCGTTTGCTCGGACAATACACACGCACGCCCCACACGCACGCCCCCCCCCATCACAGATAAACGCGGGCTGGTGGCGCCCAAGTGGGCTGGTGGCGCCCCACTGTGGCCCCAGTAGCGCGCAAGTCGAGGGTGCCCCATTAGCGCCCAAGTGGGGCGCTAGTGGACCGAGTGGGGCGCTAGTGGACCGAGTGGGGCGCTAATGGGAGAGCAGTACGCTACGGACTATTTTCGAAATCATATCAGCGGGAAAGTCGAATTTTGTTCTTTTTTTGAAAACATTTCAATTTTCATATTTATTGTCATGTGTTATTAATTGTTTTTACAGACGACGTACGCAGTGGCTGTTATTAAGTGCGTTCTTTTAGAGTTTAACACTGCAAAGTATATGTCTTCGTAATTCGTAAAGTAATTGTTCGTGAGATGACAAGATCATGACTGCCGCCATCTGTGCGGACGTGGTGGCGATGGCTCACTTCGGAGGCGGCGAGATGGCGCAGGGACCGAAGGGTCGACGAGCTCATCTCGCGCACCTAAGCAGCACCGCGCGGAGAAGGCGGCCGCCAAGGACGGGATGGTGGAGAAGACGGACAAGCTCGACGAGATGCTCAAGAGCATCATGAAGAAGGGCGCATTCGCCATGCGACCCGTTGGTGCGGCCAAGGACAGCTGAACATGCAGGTGCGGTTTTTTCTCGTTGGTTTTATTTAATTACTTCGTTTATGATTGTAATATATAGTCCTTCGACCCCCTCCGGAGAGTGAATTTCTTGGATCGAGGGGATATTTTTTTACCTTAACCTATGATTGTAATGTACGTTGTTGCTTTCAGACGAACGCTCGTCAGCACCGCTCGGCGGACGATGACGAGGCTATCGTCGACCACAAGAAGATCGAGCGGAAGAAGAAGGGATTCACTGTTCAATTCGACGACGACGGTCAGCTCATCCAGAAGGGAAAGGTGCGATTTGTTTACCTTCTCGTTTATATTAGAATAGAATAGTTTATTCTTAAGTTTTTATTATGACATACAAATCGAATAATGGAATAGTACAGCTATGGTATGTTTCTGTTACAGGTGGAGAAAGCTTCCGTGAAAGGAGTGCGCACGGATTCGGAGGAGTATGGATCTGATGAGGAGGATTCGGACGAGGAGGAGAGCGGCAGCGAGAACGGAGACCTTGACGACATGCTCGTCGGAGACGAGAGCGACAACGAGCCTGGAGAGGTAAGGTATTTCATTTATCATGTCATGAACATTTCTCATGTCTAGAATGACGAGGAGGAGGACTTTGAGGACGATGGAGTTCCGGCTCCCAAGAAGAGCAGGGTCGCCGATCAAGGTAGGCATGGTGAGTGGGCGCATTCGAATGGATTGCTTGCAGACTCTGACGTACCGTTTGTGTTGCCCATGCCGAAGAACTATTCGCAAATGAAGAAGCTGTTCGATCAGCACAAACCCATCGACACACTCGTTATCATCGAGAGGTGTGGAAGTGAGATTCATATTTGTTTGGATGTTTGGATTTGTTTATTTGTATTTGTTGTCCTCCGCCGCTGAGTCTCATCTCTGATTGATTGCATAGAAATTGCCATATCTATAAAATATGAAAACTTCAGGTTGATGAAGTGCTACCACCAGTCGTTCCAACCCGGCAACAAAGCTCTGCTGGTGAAGCTGTTCCTGCTGTGTCTGCGCTACTTTGACGAGACGAGCCAGCTGGCGCCGTCGGTGGATGTGCAGACGAGACTCGCCTTCCTCCACAGAGGACTCTACAAGCTACTCAGGGTGAATCAATGACACGTCTATGCATACTTATTTAATGCTTGCAGCTTGACATTGAGTTTGGTACGCGTTGCATTCGCGCGCTGCTGCGTCAGCTGTGTGGAAGAAACGCTCGGCGGACAAAAAGGTGGAGGAAGGGAAGGAAGGAGAGAGAGAGAGAGAGAGATGAGGGCGCGGTAGGTGAGTATTGAAAGTGGGGTACATCGACGTGCAAATAGTTGTATACTGACCGCTACTTTAGTCGCAGCGCGCGCCCGTCGGCTACTCTGTGGTGGCGGCGGTGCGCCTCGTCGCCGCCATCTACCCTGTCACTGATGTGTGGCATCCCGTCTGCACGCCCGCCTTCGCCCTCGCCACTGCCGTTCTCACTTCGGTCCAGGTGGGTTGGGTTGGAATGTCATCACAAGGTGGATTCCATATTTGTCATATCCTAGTCGCTTTTATTTCGTGGTAGATAAACACTAGTATGGGATTCATGTTAAGATCACGTCTCTGACGGTGCTTGCACGACAACTGTTTATTGCTACTGCTTTATGCGAGTATGTGGAGGAGCGCAAGAGGTGAGTGGAATGAGAGAGGAGGAGAGGGAAAAGTTCCACAATGATGTCTGATGTGTAGGGTGATTCCCGAATCGCTGGCGTTCCTGACGTGTGCTCTGCTGTGTGCAGTAGAAAGTGGCGACAAGGAGCGTGCACCGAGCAACGTCTTCCCCATCTCGGCTCCGCACAGACATCTTCTGCTAGTCAACGAGGTTTGTGAAACTTGAGGGATGTTTTCCCCACTTGTTTGCGAATTAGTGAGTCCCTGTTTGGATTGTTTGGAATCTGTCCGAGTTCGAGATTTGAGTAAGCGAAGCGAGCTCACGAGCTTCCTCCGCGCGCTCGTCGCACTCACCCAGAAGATGGTGAATATTTTGGCGGTCGTCTACTCTGCTCATTCACTGGCGTACAACGCGATGGTAAGTATTAATTGATCGGCGTTGTGATGAGTTTGTTGCAGTCCCATGTTGACTCTGAGGACGATGACTTTGAGGACGACAAAGTGCCGGTTCCCAAGAAGAGCACGGTCGCCGATGAAGGTAGGCATGTTATCTTGGTGCATTCGAATGGATTGCTTGCAGACTCTGACGTGCCGTTTGAGCTGCACATGCCGAGGAGCTACTCGCAGGTGAAGAAGCTGTTCGATCAGTACAAACCCACCGACACACTCGTTATCATTGAGAGGTATGGAATTAAGATGTTTATTTATTTTGATTATGTATGATTGATTGCATAGAAATTGTCATGTCTTTGATTTTTTTTATATTTCCCCCGGGGAGGTGAGAAAAAATTCTCTTATTTTTGTATTTTTTCAATCATCGTGATTTTACAGGAGCATCGGAGAAGAGTCGCGCAGTCTCTCTGAAGAAGTTGCGTCACCTGATGCTCAATTGGATGGAGAATGTGAACAATGCGCTCACGCAGGCGATGTAAGTTGGCAGTGGTTGGGCTGCGCGCACTATTAATGGAGAGAGAGAGAGACAGAGAGAGAGAGAGAGAGAGAGAGAGAGAGAGAGGATGCGTTGGTTCGACAGTGCGCACTGAAACATGCGTTTACTCATATTCTCGTAATGATTTCTTTGCAGGATAGACGTTCGCAGGTCCTTCCCGATCATCAAGGACGACGACTGCTGGGTGCTGGCTCCTGGGAGGAACAAGCCGGGTATGATTTTGGGTCTGCGAGCTTAGTATTTATTTATTTATATCCTTTGCAGCGTGATCACCGTACTCACCCACTACTCGACTGCCGATTCCCGCCGCATCTAGATCAACATCTACATGGTTTCGGATCTTCTAGAATTTAATCTTGTGCCATCTGTCCAATGTTGTTATTTTCTCGACGTAATATTGTTGCAATGTAGCCTGTTCATGATATCATTGTTTGTTATCATAATCTTCTATGTATCGTTTTGTTTGGTGTTTCAAATCGATCGTTTGTTTAAGAATTGTTTTGTTATGGTTCCCCTACAAAGAGTACAAAAATAAAGTATATCAGAATGACCTTGGATTGAAGCCAATTGACAAAAGAAAACAAAATAAAACACCAAATTCACGGAGAGAGCTACCAACGAGGCGACTCGCCATGATACTAGCGCGTCAGTCGTGCCCCAGTAGCGCCCCAATCGCCGCACTGGCGCCCCAGTCGGACGCCACTAGCGCGCATACAACCGCTAGTGGGGCTGGAGTGGGGCGCCAGTGGGGCTCTACTGCCGCGCTAGCGGAGAGCAGTTATCTTTGATGTTTATTTACAAGGAAAACACGTCGAAGAAACACGAAAAATGAAAATTAATGATTTCGTAGTGATTGTTGTTCAACATAAAGGTGTGTATGACAAATTTCCATTTTGCACGAAACTGCACGACTGATAGCACTATTTTGTCCGTAATCTTAACGGCGTTTATTTCGCTTATAAAATATCTGTTTTAGTAGTTTTATAAACTTCGGTTTTAAATACAATGTCTGGAATGTGACTATACGACTATACGTGTTTTCGCTTTCTAAGATTGTATGCATGTGCTTGTTGTAATTGTGTCCTTGTTTCGGTAGCCATGTTCATGTGCACGTAGTTAGTGTGCTGGTTCGAACACGTCATAGCTATCGGGAAAAGAAGTTTCGCAATGTCCGACTTGATCAATCTCCAAAAATCGCTAAAATTGATTTTTTTCGAAAGAGAGGTGAATCGTTAAATATGGATCGCTATGGTAAACGCTTTGAGTGAATTGATTTCGATGCTTTCATAATGATTCCTGATGTGTGTTTCATGGTGTTTCATTATGATGGTGTAATCGTCAAACAAGGGTGTTGTTTCGTTCGTTCTTGCAACAGTGTCAGCCATCTCCGGTGTGATAATTCCCGCCTCTACTAGTTCAGATATTTCAAAATGGAAGCCGTCAGGAAGCTGTTTGAGCCGCTGATTCGGTTAGTGCAGAGCGGAAGGACCCCTCAGGACGGCGACCTCGCAAAGAAGATCGAACACGACACCGTAAGCATGACCGAGTGTTTCCCTGTCTACCCTTGATTCAGAAACGATGGTCGCGACTGTTCGTGCCGGAGCGGGTCAACGGCAACAACGAGGAGGGCGCGGGAGGTGGCGGAAACGGGCAGTCTGTCAAAGAGGCACATGAGGCCCGCTTGAATGTTGTCTTTGGACAAATCGGAGTAGTCCATTCCGAGGTATGGAAACTGTAGGAGGCGATGCCGCATGTATTAACTAAAGGAGATGAAGACGGCGACGATTCGGCTCTACAGGGACGACGCCACCGTTCGACAAGTCGCAGACGGTCTGCTCGCCAACGCTGGAATTAGCGGTGAACTTATGTAAGTGCCTCCCCCACACTCATCGCTAACCCTCCTCTTTATCTCTCTTCTAATCTCTGTGTATTTAGCGGACGGATTTCTATCCTTCACGACAACACAGTGACCCACTGATCAATGGGTGCGATTCATTAGCAATACGAGAGTGATATTTCTTTATTGTAGGAAAGTATGATGGAAGACTACTGCGGTGACGGGCTCATCATGGCGCTCGGTCTCGACGACAATGTTAGTTTCCCTTCCATCTTCATCTTTACATTGTTCTGACAAGACACATTGTAGGCGTCTCTTCCTCTGTCTGGCAGGATCGTCGTCACGAGGTCCAGCGAGAAGGACCAGAAGAAGATCGAAAACGCATTCAAGAAGATCCGCGCGAGACGCAACGACTTCAAGAAGATCCTCAGCAAGGAACTGATGAACCAGCTCAAGACAAAAAAGGTAGTTTGAAAAACTGTAGTCTACCGTAACCGATAGTACTTACCGTATACTTTGCAGACGAAACTCGGACACACGCTGTACGATGTGATCCGCCCGGCGCTGGACACGGTGGATGGAGGGCTGTGCGCCCCGGATGGAGAAGCGTACCTACTCTTTCACGAGCTCTACGAGAAACTTCACCATTGAGATCAAGAACACGTGCAATCACCCACCGCGTCGATATCAGGTAAAACTACCGTATTCTCACCGTAAATTTGCCGTAAATACACCGTAAATAATACCTTACCGTAGGAAATATTATATTGTTTACCGGATTCTAATGTACGCTTTAGTTCACCCGCTTGATCCAGATGGACGCTACGTGAAGAAGGTCTGTCTGGAATGAAAAAGAAACTTGACCACGATCCCGTTCTACCCGGGAATGGCCAGGCCAGATTTTGAGAATTTGAGAAGCTCTGCAAGGATTTCGATAAAGCGATGAGTACGCTCAACGCCGGTGGCAAGGAGGTACAGTAGTTGAGGGGACTCTGCACTACAATTTTTCTCTTCAGAAGTTCCTGCGATTCGAAATAGGAAATGCGGATGACGTCAAGAAGGCTGGGAGAAGCGGTTTTCAACCGAATCATGTGATTGTATCAACTTGTTTCGTTCTGTTCACTGTGTGTTGTTGCAGGACAATGCCGCGCACTGGCCGATCGGAAGAGTGGTCTACGTGTCGGCTGGCGCGTGTCTGCGGGTCGGGCGTGGCGAGAACCTCGAAGTGCGTATCGATAAGCGGCACCTCAACGAAGTCGTCAACCGGTCGTCCTTTCTGAACAAGGTTAATTTTGCCGACCCTGTAACCATCCACGCTTATTATTTCAGCACCTCGGACTCACCTTCAGCCGAGATGAGTGCTTCGGGTTTCTTCTATTTGATCCCGCCTACATAGGCGAGACCGGAAACGTCTGAGCCGTTCTCGAGCTTCCGAAACTGTCGACCGGACACGTGGAGAGCATTCAGGTGCGTGAATACTGTAGTCTTCGATAGTGACCAGTGCCATCTAGGCTATTGCGAAACGTTATGAACTCGTCGCTAAGAGGAAGGAAACCAAGTCGCAATGGCTCTGCGTCGCGAGGTACGTATTCTCACTCTCTACCATTCATTCACTATTCATCCACTATCCTTACTTCCAGAGCGCGCTTCGGTACAAGCGAGATGGATGCTATCGCCAACCGTCACGACGCGATCAGGGAGCTGATCAAGCTCGAGGAGTCCAGCCGCCACTAACCTGGTCAACACACCTTTTCGCCACTTACCTCGTCAGCATTCCTGTTTTTCCCTGTATCTATCATCTTAGGCACTACTCGATTGATTTATCATTGGCTCCCATTCGAACATTTTTTCGTGTCGTCATAATTGTCAGAAATTATACTGCTACACATATGTTTCGCTGTATTCCGTTTTTCTTCTCGCTTAGATTGTATTGGTTCTTTTCACACATTAGAGAGGGCGCTGCGCGCCCTCTCTAATGTGTGAAAATGTTGTGGTAATCATGAAAACGAAATGCTGAAACAACATTTTGTTGACAATAATGAGTGAAAGATGGGAAGTTCAGTGGTGCAGTTCACATTTTGATCGAACGCCACGCTCTCTTTCTCACTGCCCACGCTCACTCGTGGCACCCATGCATGTGTGTCACCTGAGTACTGTATGAATGATGACGTGGGTATTGAACGGAATATCTTGAACTTCATCGGAACCCTATGAAACATGGTATATTCCTGATTGGGAAAACGAGACACAGTCGATTTCAATATCTGTGTTTTATCAAAAATGCGTTTTGACATTTCGAGTGTCTTTTTAGAAGTTGACCCAGTGACACCACCAGTCGCGCAGCAGACTGTAACCGCTGAAGGCAAAGTAGCCATATCAGATTGAATGACAATAGGGGGGACTAGATGCGCTAAAGGGGGTTCGTTTTATCGGGGGACCAATCATATATCAATCATATATGTAATTCAAATAAGAAAATCAGTTTCCACACGTAGCTTACAAACAAAACAATGAACTCTAGAGTAGTTTTTTTTTCAAATGAAAAGCAGAAAAGTGTGACCTGTCGAAACGGCAAAGTGACGTCAACTAATGATGTCATGATGAGTGAAACATGATTCATTTTTCGCTCAAAACATGTCCCCAGCTTAAATACACTATGGGGATTCCGTTAGTGATGTTTGTTTTTGATGAAAATGGCGAAATAGGAAGATATCGTGTTTGGGCCCACACGGTCCCACACCGGGGGCACAGAGTGAGCCCGTCGGGCCCACACGGTCCCACACCGGGGACACTCAGTGGGACCGCCGGTCCCACAGGGTGTGAGCCCGGAAAAATCAAAATCAAAACTTCAAAATTCTGTAAACGCAGATCGATGCTTTTCTCATTATGTATGCAAAATTTCATGAGAAAATATTTCGATATGATCGAAGGTGTGGTGATAGCTGTGATAATAGGAACTGTGAATGCAAGATGAAATTTTAACTGTCTAATAGTTTAGGGTACTGTAAAACTATTGGACAACAAAATGTTTTTGACGAGAAATGTTGAGCTGAGTGCAAACGGAATATAGCTGAAAAATGAAGTTTTCAAAAATCGGTCCACGCAGTTCCGGGGAACTCTCAAAAGCAGTGCAATGACTTATCGAACACGTTTTGATATCTTTTGAATTAACAGAGCTATATTGCAGAGCTATAGCTATTCGAAATATTGCGACTTGAAAGACGCCCCAGGGACTTCGTGGCGGGACCAGTTTTTATTGCCCGTAGTCATCCTTTAATCGTGACAAGTTCGATTAACGATTAATTGTTGTTCGATTAATCGGAAGAATCTTGATTAAATCAACAGTAAATCGCTGTGTTTTCGGTAAAATTTTCGCTTCCTGGAGCGTTGCCGTTGAATGAGTTGAAATAAGCTGAACTTTCTCAGAATTGTACTGTTTATGGTAATCGTTCACACATTGACGATTAATCGTTAATCGATTAATCGACAATTTCTCTATTAACGATTTGTGTCCCGATCACAAGCTTTGACCGTTCGGCCGTGACGTCCCGGCCTGGGCCGTGACACAGCGTGACATTGATAATATCTCGTTATCTGATTGAACTAAAAATAAACCAAGAACACCATCAAATTCAGCATGCATGATTCACCCGGAAAGCATATTTCAATCTCATTTTCATCTCATTTACACCCGGGTGCCCATGTGAGAAACGCGCTGTGATAGAGGTCACATTGAGTAAAGATAAACAAACTTTTGTATTTATACCTATCTATATAGTGTTGATCTGTTCACAAAAGATCACAGTAAAAATTATTTCTCTCATCGAGAAAATTCAATGCAATGTGGCTGTTTCAAATTGACATCTTTCGTTCTATACGCTTTTCATTGGCTCAATGACATCCGATCGAAACGGGAACTGCACCTCTGAGTTTCCCATCTTTCACTCCATCTTGTGATAATGTTGTTTCAGCATTTCGTTTTAATGATTTCAACTATGTTTTCACACTCTTGTTTCGAGAACCCGGTGCGAGAGAGGAGGAGGCGGGGCGTAGAGGAGTCGCGTCTCTCTGGCTGTGCCCTGCAGGGGCGGGCAAGACTGCGATGCGATAACATTCCCTCATTATAGTTCATGAAATCAAAACTGATCAAACTGAAATTGTTTTAAAATTGTTACAAACATTTTGAGCTTCAAAAAGAGGTCTCATAAAGCATGACGCAACACGCAGTCTTCGGAAGTATGATCGCATTGTCGCGGTTAAAGCTTAGTGTTTGAGAAACCAGATTCGAATTTGTGCGCATCGGCTTTCTCACATTATGACGAGTAAAACGACGTCCTCGGTTTACAATTTGGACGATTTTGAACGAATTCAGTGTCGCCACTCCGGCTGGAATTGGCAGCTCAACTTGTGTGATCACGAAAATACCACGCACTTATCACAGTTTCGGTTTTCACTCTCTTCGTGCAGCACGGTATCTAATCTTTGCCTAACTCTCTTCTTCTCTTATATCGTGTGTTTTCTAACCCTCTCGCGTCCAATCTCACTCTCTTACACAGTCTCTCATATCGAGTCTCCACTCACACCCAAATCCAACTGCCTGTAGCGTGCTACAGGCGGATGAGGGACCACTCTCATCTCTCATCCCCCCTCTCGCACCGGGTTCTCAAAACAAGACTCGAGTGTGAAAACATAGTTGAAATCATGAAAACGAAATGCTGAAACAACATTATAATATAATGAAGTGAAACATGGGAAGTTCAGTAATACAGTTCCCATTTCGATCGGACGTCAATGAGCCAATGAAAATTGTATGGATCGAAAGATGTCTATATATTTCATTTATAGACTTCTTGCGGCTAGATCAAAGAAATATGACGTCATCATATCACTCTTTATAGATTTTTACTACTTTACAGGGTGCATGATCCCATAAATGAAATATCGTTGAAATCAACGCGAAAGGCGAATCGTTCTATGCTAGTGAGAGCACATCATGCGCCCAGTGAGAATATGTTACATGATTTCGCCTCACTCTCTACATCTCACGCTGTGGTCTCTAAGTTTGTTTATCTAAAAACTCAATGTGACTTATATCACATCAACTACTATTGTGCTAAACCTCGTTTCTCACATGGACACCCGGGTGTCAATTCAAATCATGAAAATACGATTTAATTGTGCTTTCCGTACAAATCGTGTACGCTGAATTTATTGGTGTTATTGGTTTATTTTTAGTTTGATCAGATAACGAGATATAAGCAATGTCACGCTATGTCACGGCCCGGGCCGGGACGTCACAGCCTAAAGGTCAAAGCTTGTGATCGGGACAGTAATCGATTAATCGTTAATCGAAAGTTTTGATTAACTTTTCGATTAATTATTAATCATTAATCGAACATTCCTTAATCGACCCAACACTGAATTACGTACAAGCTGCCAAAACGGAAGAGGTACGGTGGATTGTGTTAAGAAGGAAATGCTTTGCGAAACCTTTTCAACTTGCGCTTGCCTTCGCTTGCCTTCAACTTGCGCTTGCCTTCATATTCTTAGCGGGATGATTTCTGACAACTGCGACGACACGAAAAAGTGTTCAAGTGAGAGCCAATGATCAATCAATCAATTGTTTATCCGGAATCGTTAACACAATCATGACGATAGGAAGCACACAGTAGTGAGTAGTGCCTAAGAAGATAGATGGGCTCACGCCGGGGAAAGACAGAAATGAGGACTAGGTTAGTGGCGGAAAGGTGATGCTTGATCAATAAACATTTTTTGGACCAGAGTACGAAATAGTGTAGAGTGTTTAGCTGGACTCCTCGAGCTTGATGAGCTCCTTGATCGCGTCGTGAAGGTTGGCGACAACATCCTTCTCGTTGATGCCGAAACGCGCTCTGTAAAGAAGAATGATTAATGAATGGTAGAGAGTGAGAATACGTACATCGCGATGCAGAGCCACTGCGACTTGGCATCCTTCCTCCTAGCGACGAGTTCATAACGTTTCGCAATAGCCTAGATGGCACTGGTCACTATCAAAGACTACAGTATTTACGCACCTGAATGCTCTCCACGTGTCCGGTCGACAGTTTCGGGAGCTCGAGAACGGCTCCGACGGTTCCGGTCTCGCCGATGTAGGCGGGATCAAATAAAAGAAACCCGAAGCACTCATCTCGGTTGAAAGTGAGTCCGAGTTGCTGAAATAATGAGCGTGGATGGTTATAGGGTCGGCAAAATTAACCTTGTTCAGAAAGGACGACCGGTTGACGACTTCCTTGAGGTGCAGCCCATCGATACGCACTTCGAGAGGCTTGCCACGCCCGACCTGCAGACACGCGCCAGCCGACACGTAGACCACTCTTCCGATCGGCCAGTGCGCGGCATTGTCCTGCAACAACAGACGGTGAACAGAACGAAAAAGTTGATACACTCACTTTATTCGGTTTGAACCCGCTCATCCCAGCCTTCTTGACGTCATCCGCACTTGCCATTTCAAATCGCAGGAACTTCTGAAGAGAAAAAAAAGTAGTGCAGAGAGTCCTCTCAACTACGGTACCTCCTTGCGGCCGGCATTGAGCGCACTCATCGCTTTATCGACAACCTTGTCGAGCTTCTCAAATCCTGATCTGGTCATTCCCGGGTAGAACGGGATAGTGGTCAAGTTCCTTCTCCATTCCAGACAAACCCTCTTGACATAGCGTCCTTCTAGATCCAGCGGGGCACGCTAAAGCGTACATTAAAATCCGGTAAGCAATATAATATTTCCTACGATAAGGTATTATTTAAGGTGTATTTACGGCAAATTTACAGTGAGAATACGGTAGTTTTACCTGATATCGACGCGGCGGGCACGTGTTCTTGTTCTCCATGGTGAAGTTCTTGTAGAGTTCGTGAAAGAGTCGGTACGCTTCTCCATCCGGTGCCTCCGCGCACTGTCCTCCATCCACCGTATCGAGCGCCGGGCGGATCACATCGTACAGCGTGTGTCCTAGTTTCGTCTGCAAGGTATACGGTAAGTACTATCGGTTACGGTAGACTACAGTATTCCCAATTACCTTTTTCGTCTTGAGCTGGTTCATTAGTTCCTCACTGAGGATCTTCTTGAGGTCGTAACGTCCCGCGCGGATCTTCATGAATGCGTTCTCGATCTTTTTCTGGTCCTCCTCGCTAGACCTCGTGACGACGATTTTGCCATACAGAGGAAGAGACGCCTACAATGTGTCTTGTCAGAACAATGTAAAGATGAAGATGAAAAGGAAACTAACATTGTCGTCGAGACCGAGCGCCATGATGAGCCCGTCACCTCTGTACTCTTCCATCATACTTTCCTACAAAAAAGAAATATCACTCTCGTATTGCTAATGAATCGCACCCATTGATCAGGGAACAGGTCCTACGATAAGGTATACTATTTTGTAATGTAGAATCAAAATCCGTCCGCTTAATACGCAGAGATTAGAAGAGAGATATAGAGAGAGGGATAGAGAGATAAATAGATAGAGAGAAGGGTGAGCGATGAGTGTGGGGGAGGCACTTACAGTAGTTCACCGCTGATTCCAGCAATGGCGAGAAGACCGTCTGCGGTTTGCCGAACAGTGGCGTCGTCACTGGAGAGCCGAACCGTCGCCGTCTTCATCTCCTTTAATCAATACATGCGACATCGCCTCCTACACTTTCCATACCTCGGAATCAACTACTCCGATTTGTGCCATCACAACACTCAGGCGGCCCTCGTGTGCCTCTCTCGCAGACTCCCCGCAAACTCCCGCACCCTCCTCGTGTTTGACTTTGACAGGCTTCGGCCCGAACAGTCGCGACCACCGCTCCTGAATAAACCATAGTCTGATCAGTCTGGGTCTTGCTTTCTCATTGTGACAATGTATAGGGTATCTCCCATTTTCACGATACGGCAATTTTCGGCGGTCGGTCAGACAGACGAGAAATGACGAGGAATTTATGCATAAACAGGGTTATTATGAGGTTTTTGTGGATCAACTCCGTTCAAAATTAGAAATTCAAGAAAATCCCACAACAATCTTTTCGTATGGACGTAGTGTGCAAGTTTGGTGCAATTTGGTTCAGTTGGAAGTTTCTAGTTTTGGAAAATTCTAGTTTTCAATTTGGTTCAGTTGGAAGTTTCTAGTTTTCCCGTTGAAAAATGGATGTTTTTACCACTTTATTGCTCAAAATTCACTTAAATTTGAGATAATCGAAAAAAGCCCACGACAATCGATGGGCCGTATACAGACCTATAAACTCTGAAAATATCATGTACTTTACTGCTTACTTGACGAGTGAAGATGATTTTATTTTCGTCCGATGGTCAGCAGATGAGAGGAATGACGATAACGCATTCACTTTCCCTTGCCTGTCGCGCGTTGAGCGGCGGCACTGCAAGAGTGAGTCGTCCGGACTCCATCTGCAGCTCTCCATTCGGTTCCAGCTCCTCCGGTAGTATGCGTCCGCGTGGCGAGAGGCGCGCGAGGCGGAGCGACTCGCATGGAGCCAACACGCCCACATCATTAAGTGCGTGGGAGTAAGGGTAGTAGAAGAACAGCATGCAGGACGGATATCTCGAGATGAACGAGCAGGAGTATGTGCGGCTGCTCAAAGCTACAAGAGAGAAGAAAGAGAAAGAGGGAGATGCTCAGAGCCGCGCCTCCAGTCGACCGTCTTCGAGAAGTCTATGCGCTGGCTCAAGTGGTGCGCCCAGGCGACTGCGAGGTACGCATCATTTGTGTAGATATCGTATTCCTAGGATTACTGTACCTACCTCCCGTATTCCTAGTATTACTGTACCTACCGTATCCTACCGCATTCCTAGGATTACTGTACCTACCGTATCCTCCCGTATTCCTAAGATTACTTCACCTACCGTAATCTCCCGTATTCCTTGGATTACTAAACCTACCTACCGTATCCTCCCGTATTCATAGAATTACTGTACCTATAGTAACCTCTGGGTACTATAGGATCCTATCGTCAGTGCGGCTGACTCTGCTGCCTCGCGCTTACCTCGTAGAATTTTGTGGGGGCGGAGGCACTTGTGACGGGAGATGCAGCTGCGTTTGCGGTCTACACACGCACTCAAGGTTGGGAGATGGGATGGAGAGTATCGATGTCGCCATAAAAGAACCATAGAAAAGGAAATAGTGGTCGCCATCTCTGAAGCATAGAAAAGAGTTTATCTCCTTATGCAGACTGTGTTGGTGGGGTAAAAATTGTCAACACTCACGTCCACGTCGTGCCCCCCGGGTTTGCCTGTACATACAGACTGCTAAGTTCAAGTGTTGACTACTTTCGAGTCAAGGAACTGTCACCCTTCGACAATACAGGCATTATGCTCAACAAACCGACTATGCGATCATCGCAAAGAACCAGGACCCGCTACATTTCCTACAATGTCCGTTCTGCCAGAAGCCTTGCAGATCGGATCCTGCTCTCGGAGGAGCTCGAGCGGCACGGAGTGGACGTGGCGATGCTGCAGGAGACCCGAATCGACCGTAATACGAGATCGAACGGTAGAGAGGAAACATTTGTGGATCTAGAGTGGATAAGCTGAGTGTGCTGACGGACCAGTTCGAGCGTATCTGCTCCAAAAAGACCGGAAATTCAAAAGGGCTCACGTTTCTCGGTGAATCATTCTGGTAACTATCATCCTGTGACGTATGCTGCGCACACGGAGACCTAGCATGAACTCAACAGCACTTTCTGATGCTATCTTGCCGCCGCCGAGCGCTCGCTGACGCATCTCTCTCCCACACGCGCGGCGCACGTGCATCTGACCTCTCGCCCTCGCGCTCTCTCCTCTCTCACCCGCACTTCGCATCATGCGTGAATCACTGAGAGAGAGAGTACAAGCAGACAGTTAGAGGCTTCTTGCCACATTCCTCAAGATCAACCAATCAACCAGGCTACACTCAATCAAACCACTTCCCACACCACTTTCAACATCACTCCTCATCATCTTGGGAACGAGCCCTAATGTGTTGTCATTCCAGGCCCAATCGCCTGCCGGCGATCTTCCCGACGCCCTCCTCTCACCCCTCACGCCACCATCCGACAATACATAAGCACCTCCACCAATCTCTTCGTGGTCAACTCTTCTTGCTTTTGCAACTATGTCACTCTTCTCGCGATAAATTGTGCTCTTTTGCCGTATCATATGTTGTGCTGTTGTGTGTGTCGGGTACGGTAGTTGCCACGTTCAACTCCGCTGCCGCCCACCTTGACCAGGTGGCGGTATGAGTTACTATCCTCAGTTACGAGAATGAGTTGATGGCGTGGGATCCGCGTCAGCCCGGTGAGAGAGAGGACTGGAGGGAGATAGTGAGAGCGACAACTTTTGTTTTTAAAAGCGGGATTCTCTCAAGTAACTCTTCTGCCGGAGAAGATGCGAGGCACGGAAGATCTACACGTGTTGGGACTGTGAGCATACGACGGATCCATCTACGCGCACGCTGCCAAGACGGAGCAGGTACGGTAGAGAAGCCTACAAAATACTTTCGAAATGTCTTGCAGAAATCCTTTCAATTACTTCCAACTTCTTGTGATTGCTCTATAACCAGTTCGAACAGTTCGAATTACTTCGTTTCTGTTTTCCGAAGGGACTGACCATTTATGTAAGTAACAAGTCACAGTAATCTTTTCAGATCTACAGGTACGATGCTACGATGTGAACAGCGGCTCGGAATGGTTGGCTGCGACGCTGACGGGGGTGAGCGGATGAGAGAGAGGGGGGGGGGGGAGAGGGAGAGAAGGATTGTTTGTATTCTCCAGAATGTTGCCAACTCTGTGATGTGCTCTTTGAACGGCGGTATTCTCGTGGCATGGAACAAGAAGACCGGGGAGCAGATCGAGACGCACCGAGAAAGGAGGTTTCTCTTCGGCGTGAGATTTCGACCACATCACCGGGTGCGTGACCATATGCAAAATTCACACCACGCCACACTAAGAAATGTTCCGTCCGCAAAAAAAACTGTTAATTATACACAACTGGATTCAATAAATAATACAAACAAAAGCGCGAGATGTGAGTGTGAAACTGAAAAAAACCACAAGCATGTACAAATAGCCCATCTTTTACCGTCGGAGCAGGGATGTGGACGTGGTCGTCCAGTTCGATGAGCAGCCCCTGCAAAAACAATATGAAAGTATTATGTTGAAGGGAACATATGGGAAGATAGGTGAAATGCGACAAACTGTAACTCACTTAGACGGTAGCCGGCTTCAGAATAGAAATCCATGGGTCTGAGAGAATACGGTAGATTACGATAGGGAACGTTGTTTCGATAACACATGGTTACGATAACCAATGAGTACAATATAGGATATAAAATCAAATCACAGTAAATATATTTATTAGTTGAATACCCGACCAAATATTCACACAACACAAGGATATATTCACAATCACAACATTGGAAAACAGTACAAAAAAATAGGCTCTGTTCGCGGCCGTCTCTCCCTGTCAGTAGATGTCACAGCGGCAGACCATCTACTTCATTCGGATCGAGAGCTGAAATACTAAATAGTAAACAAAAAGAAAAACACACATAAATAACATACCTCGTTGAAGCTCTTGCTGAGGTTGCAAATGAGCGCGCGAAGGGAGCGGGACTGGCAGTTGTGGATTAATAACATGGGAATCGATCAATGCCCACCTCTCCGTCCAGCTTCTTGGCGTTGACGACTGTTGACTCGGAGACAGTCGTCATCTGAGCCTGGAGCCCAGACAAGACGGCGTTCTGGAATATTACGATTACAATAAACTCTATGGGTCAGGTAATCCTAATCACGACTTTATAGAAAAAAAACGTGATAATAATAGTTATTACATTCTCGATGTTATAGATATGGTAGCGAACTGTGGCAATATGCTGGCAATACGCGAGTTCGCGCGATGTCGGGGAAATGAGCGAAGAGCAGGTGACAAAACTGGAAAAATTAAAAGGAAAGAAAGAAAAAGCTGACCTCCCTGGACGAGATGTTGCTGATCTTGGCGATTTGCTGCTTCATCACGTTCATCTCCTCGCGGATTGCGAGCAGCTCTGCAGCGTACGCCTGCAACATCAAAACATAGATTAAAACAATTAAACACAATCAATGAGTAACAAACCGAGTTTCTCTCGAGCTCCTTCTTCTCGCCGTCGACGAGGATGAACGGGTTGGCGGTGCCGTTGATCTCCACCAGCTCCTCTGAAACATTGAAACGTATTAGCTACGTTGTCCATGAACAAAAACTTTATGAAAGCAACTAACGGAGACTTGCGACAAATACGAGCTGCCCAATACGGGTAGCGCGGATCTGGAGAGTCGACGGAAAGTAGGAGTCGCGGTACCAACACAACATTTGCGATTCATCAAAAGGGCCGCTGAAAAGGTACGCAGAATAAACAAAAAAAATAATAATGGCACGAACTCACTGTTCTTCTCCCGTTGGCGCCGTATAGTAGAAATCCATTCACACGCCTGAAAACAATAAAAAAGGTTACAAGAAAATCTAAAATATGAGAAAATTATATGAAGTTTGAAAATACTTGAGCTAACATTGTTATGCCCTAATCGAAAGTTGTTTGAAAACTTAATTCTTCGCGCGAGTTTGTGTAGTGTGTTTTGTGGTGCTCGCACTATTGTTTGAATTTCGCACCACATTTTCAAATTCAAAAAATTCGTATTTTTTTGTTTTTCACGCTGTTACTTGTTTGTTGTTTAGAAATTCATATATTTATTATGTTCATATTTTTAGCACAGTCATGTCGGACGCAGAGATCGCTAGTACTGCCGCTGAGACTGTTACTGTCGATCCTACGACCACTGAAGATAAGATGGAGGTATTTTAAACATTTTTGTAGTTTCTTTTCGCAGGTTAGGTATCGTTACGATATATTTTCAGCAAGAACCCGTGGTGGAGAAGACTGAAAACCAGGAGGAAGAGGAGAAGGAGGAGACCAATGATGATAAGAAGGCCGAGAGCGAAGAGTCCACTGAGATGGAGACCACCGAGGCCGAAGAACCCGTAAGTTGTGTTTGTGGAAAACAATTGAATTGTAGGGCACTGACTTTTTTCGTGTTTATCGTTAGCCATTTTCGATATTTTCAATATTTCGAATGTTGAGGCCAAGGATGCTCCTTCGAAGAAGGGCGGCAAGAAGCCGGCGGCGGCTGCTCCGGCTCCCTCTGCAAGAGGCCGGAAGAGAAAGGCTGGCACTCCCACGCCTGCCTCTCCCGAGAAGAGCAAAAAGGAGAAGTCGGCCGCGCCCAAGACACCCGCTACCAACAAGCGCTGTGGGTTGTCATTTTCGATTGTCAGTAATAATATTGTTTGATTTTACAATGCTGGTATTCCAGCTCGTGTCACACCGGTGAAGCTCACGTGGCAGCAGTTCTGCAATCAGGTACACATTTTTGGTTGTATAGTATGTCTTATTCGTGTCGAACATGTTGTACATGGCTGTTGCAGACGCCCGGCGACCGCGTCCTGTCGTGTGGAGAGGGTGAGCAGCTAGGCCACCCCGGCCGCACCACCACCAAGAAGCCCCGCAAGGTCGATATCGTCGAGGAGGACGAGCTTAAAATCGTACAAGTATGTGTTTGAAATTTTGCGAAGGGATCGAGAGTGGTAGGAACAGCTCGCTTTCGCTTAGAAATTTACTGCATAGCAAAATTGAGATACTTCTGCCGGTTTCCTTTTATTTGGAAGTGTTATTGTAGTGAAGTTGTTGTTTTAGGTCGTTGCTGGAGGAGTGCACTCGGCGATGCTGACCGTCGACGGTGATGTGTATGCGTGCGGGATCAACGAGAAGGGCACGGTGCCGGCCAAGGGAGTCGAGGCCGAGGGATCCACCGACGAGTTCACACAGATCGAGTTCAGCGACGACATCAAGAAGTGCGGCAAGGTGAGCATGATCATCTGATTACAGATTACTATGACTATGAATGCGTTATATAGATGGTGATGCTGACTGCGGGAGCTTCGTTCACTGCTGCCCTGACTGACAAGGGAGACGTGATTGCGTGGGGCAACCTGAGGGTGGGTTCGGCTTTCGGATGCCTGTTTCATGCGTTTCTGATTAGTATTCTGTATGATTACGCACATGTTTGCAGGACAGCAACGGCGAGGTGAACGTGCATCCGCTGCTCGCGGCGATGAAGCTCCAGCCGACGGTGATCGTGCAGCACAAGTACTTCACCATCGTCAAGGTGCGTTGTGTGGTGCTTTCCGGGGGAAGACTTGTACGTGTTGAGATCGCGGCCGGCGAGAACCACTTGGCGATGCTCACCGACGGCGGCCAGCTGCTCACGTTCGGAGAGGGTTCGATGGGTCAGCTCGGAAGAAGCAACCGCACCAGCACTATCAGAGCCAGTCAGTACACTTTTTATTTATACGGTGTAAAGCGTATTTATGATATTTTTGCATTTAATGAGTGTTATGAGTTTGTGAAACGTCATCGATGTTTGTTGTGTTGCAGACCGAATGGTGGACGAGACGGGCAAGCACCTGCTGGTGACTGTGCGCGACCCGGCCGCCAGGGGAAAGAACGTGCACTTCAAGGTGGGTGGGGTGGGATAGATAGACGAAAACGATTATGTTTGTGTGATGTGATATGATACGATACGATTCCGTTAGCTGAAGATATGTGAGAGAGACTTTGGTTTCCTATGGTTTTCGCCAATGAAAAGTGTCGCTGGTGTTGTGATAGTGATAAGCGCAAGTGATAACGAAGGGATTTTTATGCGACAACTTTCAATATTTTGTTGTTTTAGGATGTGCACGCGGCTGGGTTCTGGACTATGGCGGTGGCAGACGACGGACGCGTGTTCAGCTTCGGCCTGAACAACTTCTCCCACCTGGGAGTGGAGATGGACGGGCAGGACGAGGAGGCGGAGGAACACGCCGGAGAGGAGGAGCAGCAGGCCGCCGCCAAGGGTGCGCACATGGGGAGAGGGTTGAAACTGTTGAACTGTTGCGTATGAGTATGGGTACGAAATATGTACGATTAAACGCATTCGATAACGTGAGAAGGTCGAAAGGAAAGAAGCGTAGATAAGTATGGTGTGTTGCAGGCGAGGCGGACGACCGCGAGCTTCGCGTGATGCTGCCTAAGCACGCGGCCAGGCTGGACGGACACCCCTGGACACACCTGCAGGGAGTGCAGCACGTCATTGCCAGGGCCGACAACGGTCAGCAAAGGAAGAGAGGGGAGAAGATGAACACGTCTGTTCAGGTGATGTGTACGCGATTGGCAAGAACACGGACAACGCGCTCGGACTGGGCACGTGGTCCGGCAACGACGACACGGAGCACTGGAGGTAGGGAGGGATGGAAGAGGGATAGAGCAGAGAGAAACGAGTTCCTCGTGCAGGTACACTCACCTGGAGAAGATCGACACTCTGTCGTCGGTGGCCGGAGTGACTGCCAAGCTCGGCAGCTCGATTGCCTGGCGAGAGGACGGAACGGCCCTCGCGTGGGGATGCGACACCAGCGGACAGCTCGGACTCGGAATCAAAGACGACGACGACAAGGTGGGCGTGGTCGCGGGGGCGGAGCTTACTCCGGGACTTGCAGGTGGTGCCGAAGCCGGAGCAGATCGAGTCGGCTCACCTTAACGGATTCAAGATTGTGAGCGCCTCGATGGCCGACAACCACACGCTGTTCCTCGTTGTCAAGGAGTGAGAGGCTGCGAAGGGCGAGTATGGTATCTGGTTGATACGGTACTACGAATCTGCTCCTGTTGTTATATTTCCACCTCCGTTACGTTAGGCTATATCCTGTAGTAGTTGTGTTGTGTTCTGATCATATTTGATATAGAAGACCCTCTCCCAGTTGACACTATCCCACGAGTATCTCACACTATGCTACAAGTTCTGCCCCTTTGCTCGTCTAGTGAATGCGCTATCGATTTATCGATTGACTGGCTGTTGTGGATGCAAGCGTTTCGACGACGTTTTAGCCCTTCACTAACATTCACGATGTAGTGCCCTCTTCCTCCTCTTGTCTCATTTTCGCGTTTCCCCACGGACCATTGTTTTTTTTTGTGTTGTGTATTGAGATATTTGCGATAATAAAGAGAAGTTGTTCGTCAATGTATCATTCTTCTGGGGGTTGAATATGGTTGATACTGGCCAGCACTTTGGAAGTGCTATCTAGATGGAGGAATCAAAAGTTGGATGGAAAAAAGATTAGTATTCGTGTTGAGATGTCGTTCAACATAATGGACTGCTTGAAAAATGGCGGGGAGCTGCCTCCTCAGCTGGTCAACTATATGTACGCCAATGGAGCGTTCATGGTGAGAGTGACGTCATTATTGTTGATATGACGTCATCGGCGTTCAGGTTCTGAAGGAGTACCCGGAAGGACAGGAATTCGGTATTGACTACAAGTCGTGGACGGTCGGACCCAAGTTCATGGGGCTGAAGATGATTCCGCCTGGTGGGTACTGTAGTTTTGAATGGATACTGTTGGTAGAAGCAGGGGTACTGTAGATATATTTGATTACGATACTTTGTTCCAGGCGTGCACTTCATCTTTTGCAGCGTGAAGAAGATGCCGAGAATTGGTGAGCGTTTTTTTTTTACAAACGAAGCGTTTTTCGCGAGGTCAATTGCATGAGGAAATACTCGTCAAAAAATGAGTTTATGTTGAAACGTATTTTATCACATAATAAAATACGGTGTTTGAGGTTTCTTCCACTACTTTGAGCCGCGTGAGGTGATGTTGAAGGAGTGGGACCACTCGAAGGAGGACTTCCGGGAGGAGAAGACGGACGAGGAACAGGTGGGTGAGAAGGGATGAGAGGGAAGAGAGAAGATGCATGAATAGGTTTCAATGAGAGTATATATTGCGCGAGGTATTTGAATAATTAATCCGTGCAGAAAGTATAGAATTGTATAGCATGAACCGTGAACCAATCAATGATACTCAATGTATACATGTACTCATCCGACCTCTCCCTCCAGATTGCTCGTCTCCGCGCCAGTCTACAGGCCCTCGACGGAAACCTCGGCCCCTATCCCTACGAGAACTACCGCAGCTGGTACGCACTCACTGACTACATCACCAAGGGTGAGTCCGAGACGTTCGGAATATGACTTATTAATAAAAATGTTTGTTCAAAGTGTAAGGGTATACACAAGGTCACAGGGAGTGTTACGATATTACGAGAGCTGTGTATGATCACTGACTATTGTCGGGGCTGTGAGAGTGATGTTGATGAGTATTCCCCGTTCAGAGACGGTGGAGCGTCTGCGGCCGAGGAAGGGGCTGATCACGGCACAGGCGGAGCTCATCTCGATGGAGACGGAGCTGCAGGAGGATGAGAAGGTGGAGGGGGGAGGGAGAGGGAGGAAAGGAGAGAGCGAGAGATGCCGCTCACTCCTCGGCGTGGCAATGTGTGGGCGATGCGTCCTTACGCGTTAGCTGACAATGTCGTCGAAGAAACCAGTGACCACGGCCACCCAGAGAGAGAGAGAGAGAGAGAGAGAGAGAGGGTGAGGGAGAGAGGGAGAGAGAGAGAGAGAGAGCCCGTTCAGCTCGGTCAGGCCGGCTCGCACTCCCAGCGCGTCGACAGGGAGAACCCCACCAGAACGAGGTGCGCATAGTGTGTACACTGCAAATTGCCGGCATTCGATTAGTGTATCTCGGAAATTATGCGAACGGCTTGTACGTGTTTACTTATGTTGTGTGTTATGACTAGTTTTGTATATGTTTTTTTTTATTCTTTCTTATTCTTATTCTTCTTCTTTTCCCCGCGGCGTGCGGTCGGGTCCTCATTTTTGCCCCGCCGCCGCCGAATGTTCGGTCATCGACAAGAATCCTTCCCGAGTAACCAGTGAGGCGGCGGGAAGTACCCTCACGTGAAAGCAGCTATGGCGCGAGGAGATACTAACTGGCATGAAAGCAAAGGAAACCCCGGAGCTCTTCACGTCAAGAATGATACTCTAATGGTCCAGGAATGATTATCGATCAAGTATCGTCTTCCCACCACTAACCTCGTCAGCCTACCTGTCTTTCCCCGGCGTTAGCCTATTATGTATCTAGCATCCTAGGCACTACTGTATGTTTCATATCAATATGATTGTGTTGTCATATTCAGATATAACGATTCCGGATAAACGATTGATTGATTGATTGATTGATTGTATATGTTTTATGGGAAAATTAGACGAATGAATTTGCTGGTACTCGCAATAGTTCCTCAAATCGGATAGTTGCGGGTTACATGGAAGGACGCTTTTGAATAAAATATCTAAAAAAAAATATTGAATAAATGTTTAGGTTCGTCGACTCGAACGGCCTGCCTGTGATGAAGATTCGCGAGGGCTACGGTATCCGCTTCCAGCCCATTCCACAGATGCCGGTCGGTTCTCACTCCTGACCCCGCCCCCCTTAGCCCTGCCCATTTCTAGGCGAACGCACAGCGTGCGGGCATCGACCACTCAGACGAGCTGGACGAGCTGATCAGGAGACTCGGAGGGTACGGTGGGAAGGGGTGGGGTACTGTAGATTAGATACTGTAGATTGTTACATTGATCGTTTGAACTAGGAAATACGTCACAAATGGCGTTGAACGAAATAAATGTCAGTTTGATAAGAAAATCGGAACATATAATTTTTTTGCATATTTCAGTTCTGTTTACCGCGGAACTGAATAGGAAATAACCGGTTCTGTATTAGATTGAAACCGACCTATTTTCCGCTATACTTTTTTAATCATAATTCAGTGACTGGAAGCAGGCTCTGGCCGAGTGTCAGTACGCGTTCGCGTGTTTCCTCGTGGGACAGGTGGGTGTACGGTAGATGGTTGCAGGGATACGGTATCGTGGATTCCAGGTCTTCGAGGGCTTTGAGCAGTGGAAGCGACTTATCCACATATTCTGCTGCTGCCCCTCGTCCCTGACAAAGAGGTACGGTAAGGGGTATATAGTAGTTGGGAGATTACTATAGTTTGAGGATTACAGTAAAATGTTTTGTTATAGACCGGAACTGTTCCTGGGAGTGCTGCGTATGTTGTTCTTCCAGTTGAAAGAGTGTCCCAGCGACTTCTTCGTCGACATTGTCAGCAAGGTAAGGAAGAAAGGAAGTGCCTCTCCTCTTCCTCAGCTCCTCTCGCCCTACTTCATTCTTTCTCTCTCTTTCTTTCTCTCTATGTGTTTCTTCCAGGACAATTTCCTCACCACCACTCTCTCCATGCTATTCGCCAACATTCGCGGTGAGTTTTTATTGTTTAATTGTTTAATTATTGTTTAATTGTATTATGTTTTTGTTTATTGTCAATTAGAGTGTTTCTGTTTCACAAAATATATCATGTTTTGCAGATTCGGAGACCTGTTCGGCTGAGTTGAAGCGCAAGTCACTTTCCTTCAAGCAGTTCCTCTCCAAGCAATTCAAGTGGGACTTTGAGTGCGACTAAGGAGGCGTGGCTAAAAGGGGCGGAGCCTAATGCATAACCGATCTGTTCCACTTCCGGTGATTGTTCTGTATAATTTCGATGTTGTGAAGTTGTCATGTTGTTGTGTTGATAATAATTTATGAATACAGTTTATTGAGTTTATCGAACACCGGAGTAACATTAATACTGGAGTACAATGATTATTGAAGGACTGGTATATTCGGCGTGTTAGAAATGGCAGGAAAATGCGAGTTCTATGGCCGAATGTAAGAGAAAGAGAAAAGGTAACACACGAAAGAAGGTAGAAGGCAGTGATTGCATAGTGAAGAGAGACACCCTACATGTGTACACTGAATACTGTAACAAGGCTATACTGTAAAGCTAGACCACTGTTCCTACACACCAAAATTTGTACAGGCTACATCTAGTCGACGCACACATCAGTGTCATCGGTGGAGGGGGCGGTGCCGAGGTGGGCGGAGCTTATGTGAGAGGTGAGCGCTGATTGGCTGGCGGTGGAGAAGACACATAGCGGGCAGGAGAGGCGGGTGAAGACGTCCGAAGAGTGAGCGAACGAGACGTGTTGCTGGAGGAGGGACGACGACGTCGCCCTAAAAGATCGATTATCGATTTATCGATTAGTTTCACTCACTTGTAGGTGCACTTTTCGCACGCGAACGAGTCCTTATCGTCGGCGGGCTCGGACTTGAGTTCGTTCTGAGTGGGCGGGACTTGTGTGGGCGTGTCCTGTGCGGCTGCTGCGGTGGCTGCGGTGGCTGCGGCGCGTTTCTCTGGCACGTGCCGAGCGATGTGTTTCTCCAGCATCGCGGGAGACTTGGAGACGTGCCGACAGAAGGGACACTTGCGAGAGCCTGCAATAGATGAACATGTATTCGGCACATGGAATCGTACAATCAAATCACTCACCCAGATCGATACTGTCCGGGAGAGGGATGTGGTGGCGGTAGTACTTGTGGAAGTGGATGTAGCGAGCCTCGCGAGTCGTGAACTGGAAGAGACACGCCCCGTGAGACTCCGCCCATTTGAGAGAGGGGGAGAGAGAGGAAGGGAGAGAAAAAGAGAGAGAGGGGGGAGAGAGGGGGAGAGAGAGAGAGAGAGAGAGAGAGAGAGAGATGCCCACCTGGCATCCCGGCTCGTCGCACTTGATCGGCGGGTTGCGGTGGTAGATGGTGACGTGGTAGGATACCGAATTGTACCTGAAAGAACACATTTCTCTCTCTTCCTCTCTCTCTCTCTCTCTCTCTCTCGTCCTCTCTCTTTCGGCCCCCTCTCCCTTCCTCTTTCTCCCTCCTCTCTCTCTCTCGTCCTCTCTCTCCCTCTCTCTCTCCCTCTCTCTTCCTCTCTCTCCCCCTCTTTCTCTCCTTCTTTCCTCACCTCCCATACACCTTCCTGCACACCGTACACATGAACCCTGCCGGCACCTTCTCGATGTACTTCTTGTTCCGGCACCAGCCTGCAATGAATTACATGTTACTATGCAATGTATTTCAGATTCAGTCTCCCACAATTGTAAGGTTGTCATTATTTATTGAGTGAGGCGGTGTTCAGTGTTGGGTTAGATCAATGAAAGTCGTATGGAATCAAAATTAAGTGATTTGTTCCGCGTCCCGATTCATCTCGCGCGTAAAACGTATGATCTATGCGCAATGAGCCGCTAGCTTGCACTTTCTCCACAACATGCCCGGTTGTTTGTGAGAGCCGCCGGCGTCCAGTGACACACCTAGTAGCTACGAAGCAGCAAGCAGCTACGATTGGCGTCACGTCACCACCGTACCTTCCTTGTCGCTGCTCGGCACGATGACGTCACCCAGGTTGTCGAACGGAGTGGCCGTACGAGGAGAGGAGCCACTGCTGCGGTTCTCGTCGGTGGACCTGTAAGCGTTATACGGTTGTTCGGTACTGTAGTTGATTGGGAACGGAGCGCTCCGAGCTATTCGGGAACCTGCTGTGTAACAGGTCAAAAAATCGAAACATCACCTCTTCACCTCTACTCTCGCAGTACGCTCGGACTATACATATTGTTTACTGGATGGGTCGTCGAAGTTCGTCTAGCGAAATCAACGAAACGGCGTTCCCGATACGAGAGGGATTGAGATAGCATGGTTATTCGAGATGGCCAGAGTCACGTGATGGTCTCGACTCGATGGAACACTGTGAAATGCGCGTCGTCGCGTCTTGCCATTCCGGTTTACCCGGCACCGTGCCAAGCGTTCTGTGATTAGCGGATACGGTAGGGACAAATAAAGGTCTAGACGGCGCGCTCTGTTCGGGTAACAATACTTTTTGTTGTTGGAGGAAAGACGAGTCAAGTGCGATATGTTACAATTATCAAAGGGTACAGAAAACTATCAAGTTGTAGTTCTGGTGATAATTTGGTGAAGAATGAGACGTTTGGCCATCACCACACGGGTTGCGTGAATACAGTATGACTCACGCATACTTGTTAGGGACCAGGAACAAGTACTTGTTTCTTGCAGGTACTTACTTGTTGCTGGCCGAGTCGGGAGATCCGCTCTTGCACGCATCGACGACAGTCTGTTGAAGGAGGTCGGATGAGAGAGGGAGAGGCAGACTGGACAGCGAAGAGAGAGCGCCGAACGGCAGCAGCGACGACAGAGAGGGCTGAAATGGACGTATTCGAGAGTTGATCTAGTCAGAGTTGGCCAAGCGCCCAGATGCCGCAGTGCGTGGATAGTGGACACGCGACGCGGCCTGCGCTCTCTCTTTTCTACTGCTCTATCGCGTCCGACCGTGGAGAGAGAGAGAGAGAGAGGGGGGGGGGCTCACCTGAAGTGGCTGAATGCCTGCGAGTGGAAGGAGAGCAGCGAGCTGTGGCTGCATGTACAACTGCAGAAGCAGGTCGAGGTATGGATTGCCTGCAACAGATACTGTCAACGGAGAAGAATGGAGTTTCTGAAGTAGTAGTCGGTCTCTTCAAGCTATTTGTCTCGTAACACCTTCAAATTATTTCGGATTACTTCAGATATGTTTTCTATGAGATCCAGCACTCACCTGCCTCCTTGGACAGTTCGATGTGCTGGGTGAGCAGCTTCTGCTCGGCTGAGGCCACCTGACAGGCGCGAGCCACCGACAGGATCTGAACAGAGATGGTTCTTTCTCTCTCTTTCTCTCTCTCACTCTCTCTCTCCCTCGCTCCCTCCCTCCTTCCCTATTCGTCTTTAGAAACTAGCACTGAAACATGATATCGGCGCAACAAAACAGTTCAAGTTTGCAGCGGTATCACTGAACCGCAGTTTCTACAAGTTTCAAGTGTTTACCCTCTCCTTCAGGGGTCAGAGTGCACTCAGACTCCCCCGCCTTTTTATTCTCTCTTTTGTTGCAGTTCCTGTGACGAAACCGGTCTAGAAGGGCCACTCACACTACTGCGTTTCCCACGCTGGTGATCTTTGTTTATGATTAGACTCTCTCTCTCTCTCTCTCTCTCTCCCTCTCTCCCTCTCTCTCTCCCTCTCTCACCTCCGCCGGTTGTGCCTCCTGACTAGAGATATCTCCAGAATAGATGAAGGAGATCATGGCTTTGAATGCTGGTATGGCGTTGACACACTGTCGGAGGTCTAATTCGATCTGAACGGAAAGATTATTGTACTTTATACCAAGAGAACGGTGGAGTATACTGTATGGGATACTGTGAATCTGAATGGGTATTTCAAATAGATATTGTACATTATATCGAGTTCGGTGAAGGATACGAGACAAATACTGTATATAGAATTAGTACCGTACTCACCTGCGCGATTTTTTCCTTCTGATCAGCGAGGAGCTTTTGGAAAAGAGGAGACGCTGACTGCAGAACGACACGATGGGAAAGGACGGTGTCGTCTGCAAAGAAAGTGCTGTGAATGCGGGAGGACGCGAGATTACAGTACACCACACACACAATGCGGACTCGAACGACAACGAAGAGTGAGGAGGCTTTGTGCCTGGCAAGTTGGGAAGAGGCCAGGTGCTTCCTGGCACCATGCGTACAGCGCACAGGTGAGTCAAGTCTCTCTCTCTCTCTCTCTCTCTCTCTCTCTCTGTCTATTCTCTATCTCGCTATCTCCCTTCTTTGGAACACAGGCGAGATAAGGTCAGTAGAATACGAGGAACCAGCAACACTGATTCATTGCGCGGCCAATTGTCTTTCACTCCTCTCAGTAGTGTTCGCTATTCGCTAGTCAGCGCTGTTGTTTACTCCACTACACATTACTAGTATTACTACTTTCGGATCGGCCCCGTCTGCACTCTTGATACTGAGACATCCCCCAAAGTTACGGTACAGATTTTAGTACGATACTTTCCACTTACCAGACTCTGCTCCGTCCTGAAGGCACTTCACTTTCACCGCAACGTCGCATATGAAGCTGAAGTTGGCCGGAAGTGTCACCGCCGGATACGGTAATGTCTCTTCCACAGTGCTCATCTCTGGAATACGGTACCGTGAAAAATGGGATACGGTATCAGGAATCAGGAAACAGAGAAAGAACGTGTAATGGGGGCCGTCGACAAAACAAAGAAATTGGGTTGGAGAAGAAATCACATGGTAAATTAGGGAATTCGCGGGTTCTGGCATGTTTTGTGGAAAATACTCGACGACATGCGTGGAAATAGATCTGGATAGAGAGAGGACGAGAGAGTACGGTAGATGAAGAGATGGGAGGCGGGAGAGGGGCGAGAGAGTGTGTGATCAGCGGAGGGTCGGCGGAGCACTCGGTGGAATCAAGAAACGAGATTGGGGTGGCGTGAGTGGAAGGAAGGAGAGTGTGTTCGGAAAAGACCATCAAAAACAATGCAGAGAGTCTCACAACTGGCGTTGTACAGATTACCGGAACGGCAACGAAGAAACGGATCCTGACTTATTTTAATAAAGCATATTGTACACCATAATAAGAGACATACAGTATCTGTCACGAACCGACGTGGAAAACCATATATGGACAATATTGGTTTCTAATGGAGCGTCTTCACGCATAAATTTTCTCCAAAAAAAGAAGATGGGAAGACGCCGGCTTCTGTGATTTGATTGTGTGAGACACTTTCGGGGTCATATTGATTGAGGTAGAATGTGGAGTAGAATATGGATGGACTGAGAGTATTCTGAGCATCTGTGACAAGAAAAAAACAAGAAGCGATCGTCCACCGAGTGAGGTGTTGAGCGTTAGAGAGAGGCGAGTGATAGGAGAGTTTGGATGTTCGGTGCCAGGCGGAGTCGCAATGATTCAGATACAGAGGCCCATTCAGGTAAATGGCGAGAGGCAAAAGCGAGGGGGGAAAGGTCAGGCGATATTGGAATCGGAAGAGAGCGGCGAGACACTTTGAATCCCGGGAATACGGTAGCCAGTATCCAGAAAAAATCCAGAAAAGAGAATTTATGGACCGCTATAGCAACAGCGTTCTTGTGAAATAGTAATAGTCATAGCATAACCTAGAACCTACTGGTATGCAAATAGAACAACTACACAACATGGAGCGATAAGGGCCCGTACAGTGGTGTTTGTGAAAGCGGGAATGGGTCAGTTGATTCCAATGCGCACAACTCCTTTTATACATTCTCGATAAGAGAGAGAGAGGGGGGAGGAGGGGACGGAGTAAGAGTATGTTTGCTTGTTGTGTGTTACTATTCAAGTTCGGACGCGAGTGTAGTACTTCTGCTATGCTGTGTGTCTCTGATAATGATGAGAGATAGTGTCAGATAGAAGAGAGGGGCCAGGGGCGCGAGAGTGGGAACGGGTTGAGAGTTCGAGGGAACAGGTATGCGAACGTGAAGCGCCTTCCGATTCCATCAAGAAACACTCCGAACAAGCAACATAACAACCATACAATAGCGGAGAGAAGGAGAGGGAGAGAAGGAAAAAGGGAGAGAGAGAGAGGAAGGGAGAGAGAGGGAGGGAGAGAGAGGGAGGGAGAGAGAGAGAGTTTCAAGGAGCGGTCATCGCGGAACGGGGTTGAATGAGACACTGGGTTTACGGCAGGAAAATACTAGACTACTTTTCTATAGATTCGAGAGCAGCCTGTTCACACGTTTCCCCATTGTTTTTGCAAACAGTTTTTGTCGTCGCCCAGGTTCTGCCCTCCTCACGCCTCTCTCTCTCCCTCTCTCATTTTCTCATTATCTCTCTCTCATTCTTTCATTCTCTCATTCTCATTCTCATTCTCTCTCTCTCTCTCTCTCTCTCTCTCTCGGAACAAGGAGCGAGACCTCCCGAGCGCCTGCGCATTGTATTGTGCGGCGTGTGACAAAAAGCGTGGTCATTTCATGGTTTCAAACTTGGCACAGTGTGAAGAAAAACAGAAGTGTGGGAAAGTAGAAAGAGACGCGCGCTTGCACCATTCCCATGTCTATGACGTTTATTATATAATTAACCTCGTAGAAGACATTAAAGTTATATTAAATATAAATTGAAAATGGATGGATATATCTTCATAGTGTTAGTGAGAAATAACAGCATTTGTTTATCTGTATGACACTCCTTGCAAATGCACTGACATGACGTTTTTCTTTACTTTCGTTAGGTTTTTTGGTTGATTGCTGTGAATTTGTACAATGAATGTCAGATTAAAAACGTATTTCTGATCAACGTGCCGGAGAACTGGCGAGCAGGTACCTTTTTTACCTAACCTCTTCATTTTCAGGCATGCCGCCGGATGATGTCGGTGCGACGTCGACTGCCAGCCACGGTGGCTCTGACAGGTGAGTACACCCACCTTCCCCACTCTCCCAACTCGCACTTGCTATCTCAGAGTGTACCTCTACGAGAAGCCCGACCACTTTCCGTTCGGCCACCTAGTGGAGTTGTGGAAGTGAGTGATTGTATTGATCTTTTTGTAGGAAGTGTTGGTTCAGAGACGAGACCCTGTGCGACGTGCGACTGCCGGCTGCTGGATGCGATCCGCCGACCGAGCCGGACAGCCCCGGTGGGAAGCGCGCGCGCGTCGAGCCCACGGAGGTGAGCGGCGGCCTTGTTGCGTATGTGCCCTGTAGATCCCCTGCCACCGCATCGTGCTGGCTGCCATGTCCGAGTGCTTCCGCAAGATGTTCACCACGGGTCTCAAGGAAACGGGCGCCGAACGCGTCACCATCCAGGTGTGTTGTTCATGATTAGCACTTAACAACAAAGACGGTACTCGTACTCTACATTCTGTCAGGACATCTCGCACGAGGTGCTCCTCGCACTCGTACAGTTCATGTACACCGGAGAGATCAGCATCGGTGAGTTGTACAGTTTCATCGAATAGTTTCGGAATTCCTATTTTTCACATGCGATTGATTTATTCTTGTTTCCATGCTATGCATGTGGAATCTATTCGCAGACTGCTCGAACGTGTTGTCGCTGCTGCACCACGCCACCTACTTTCTTCTGGAAGACGTGCGCAGAGAGTGTGTGCGGTGAGTGTCTGTTGCAATAGTGTGTGTGCGAATCGATCATTGTCTGTCCAGTTTCCTCTCGTCCACCCTGTCGGTGTCGAACTGCTTCGAGCGTGTCGCCGTGGCCTCCCGCTACTCATGCTCTGATCTTGCCGCTGCCGCGCGTGCCTATGCTACCAGGAACTTCCGGTAGGGTTTTTTGACACTTTTTTCACCTCGTTAGATTTTTTCCCAAACCATTGTGAGCAATCTGTTTGAGTGCCTTTGCCGCTTCGAAGACGCTTAAGACTCTGCGTGTGGATGCATTGTTGGAGATACTCACCTCGGATATGGTTTGTTCGGACGGCGAGGAATCGATTTACACCGCTGCCATCGAGTGGGTGCGAGCCGAGCCGCAACAACGCGCCGACCACCTGCCTATGTACGCTTAATAGCGATATGTCTGACTTTTGTTGAATCAAAAAATGTACTAATTTCATATACGTGTTGAGGCTGCTCTCCGAGGTGCGCCTGCTGCAGCTGGATAAGCGCTTCCTTCTCGACACGGTGGGCGAGGAGCCGCTCATCCAAGACTCGCCACAGTGCATGCGCATCTACTGCAACGCTGTCAAGGTGTGTCAAGGTGTTGTTAACGAATCAATACATTCATTTGAGCACGTTGTCGCCTCGACATTCGTCGACCGTACGGCGGCGGCGCGATTCGAGTGCGAGAGTTGGTCGCGTGAGCGTGCGCACTCTGTCCTCCCCTTCCCCATCTCCAAGCACGAGTGGAACAACGACGCGATCAAGATGCCGTACAAGAGGTGCCACTCATTTACCGTCTTATCAATGTTTCACGCGCGAGTTTGTGACCGGTTTTATATGGGAATGGGAACTGCATGGGCGCGGACGAGTTGAAAATATGCAAATTAGATTATTTGTTACATTTTAATTGACCCTGAGGGTTAGTACAAAACTTTACATGTATAAACGTGGAGAAGGAACCGTGTGAACAACTTGATTTATACGTTCAGTAAGTGGCCTTCTGCGTGTGTTCTTGGCGGGATGCTTTTCGTCGCCGGCGGTTCGGATACAACTGTCGGTGCCTGCTCGCAAGCTTGGTGTTATAATCCTTGCACAGGTTCATGTCATCTCACATCGCATTGCTATCTTGTTCCCCTGTTTTAGGGGCATGGCGCTCGGTCGCTGACATCTGCGCGCCTGTCTATCAGTTCGGTCTCTGCGCATCACACTCCCGATCTCTCCTATACGCTGTCGGCGGACAGAATAGGTGATTTTCTTTTTTCTCAAATCAATGTGAATTATGATTTGTGTTCGAACATTGCAGAAATGTGATGGTGTACGATCCGCTGCGCAATGAATGGACATTCGGGCCGAGTACGAGCGAGGAACGGTATGAACAAGTGAATGTATGAACTATATAAATGCTTTCAGGGCAGAAAGCGCAGTTATGCACGAAGAGGTTATCTACGTGGCTGGGGCAAAGAGCCGTGTCGACGGGGTCAAATCGTACTCGTCATCGGTCGAGTGCTGGGATACGCGCACTCGTCAGTGTGTACAGAAACGTTTATTTCTGTTCTGATAGTATGAGAATGTTGTGCAGCCGACTGGCGATCGCTGAGCGACATGACGACACCTCGCTGGCGTCCGCAGCTGGCGGCGTGTGGCGGCCGCATCTACGCGATCGGTGGCAACGAGGGCGCCGGGGTGACGGTGGGTTGAGGGAGGATGGGAGAGAGGAGGCAGATGTGTAGGTGGAGTCTCTGGACCTGCGCGCGCGTGCGTGGCGCGGCGAGCCGACAGTGGCTGCCGAGTCGCGGCAGTCGTACTATTCCACCGTCGTCGCCGATCGCATCGCCGTCGCCCTCACCGGCCCCACATGGGACAAGCGGACACAGATCATGGTATGTCACGTCTGCTCAAAGTCCGTTCGATTCATGGTTTTTAATCTGGATTTGCAGTATATGTGGAGCGATCGCGATTCGTGGCAGAATGTGAACGAGCTGCCGCCGTGCGATGCCTTCGCGTTCACCCACTTCGAACAGGTGAGCGTGTTGTCGCGATGGCAACGCCTGGGCCCACAACGCGAGATGCTCTATCACCTGAATAGTCTCACTCTACCATACTCAATCGTGCAACAACATAGCGTCATGCGAGAATGTCCTGGCCCAGTATCCGGAACGGACATGTACAAGAGTGGTTGCAGTCTGAGCGCAACCCGAGCCAATACTGATTATTTGGTGCGCGGTTTTTGTACCGGCACAAGTGATAAGAATCACCAGGAACGGCAGTGCTCGATTATACAATGATGTGTCTGATCAGGCTCTGTTCGTGCTGGGTGGTTCGACCAAGAGCTCGGGTGCGGTGGAAACAACGGACGTGGTGCACTGTCTAGCAATCTGAGGAGGATAAGGAGTAGCCATCTGAACAAAGCATCGTGCTACGAGAATGAGAAACGCCAGAAGTTTTTTTTCCAAATTGTAATGTTCGGTTGTTTTATATAAAATATTTACATAGTACTGTGTTTCGGTCGTTATCGACAGATGGAAAGTATAACGTTATTCTAAATTAGCATGTCATGTGTCTTCGCTTCGCTGTGGTATTAACTTGCGTGTGGAAGTGTCTCTGTTGATGAACGTGCCACTGGATGAGTAGACATTTGTCCGGTGGCCAGCCGTCTGTTTCGCGTCGACTCTCCTTGCCTGCGCGTCCTTTCGCCACACTCGACCCACTCACCCCCGCACTGCCAGGTCGGCTGCCCCTTCATCCTTCCCTTCCCCCTATTTCTTTTAAGTATATAAGTATATATAAATTTGTTTCCAGAATTTAAAGACAGATGTGACAGGTTATATCAAACGTAGACAGGTTTAGTCTGTAAGTCTTGCGGGATCCTATTTCTTTGTCCAAGTAATTCATCCACTTATTTTCAGGATGAAGACTCCGTCTGGCACGTCTCTCTCCACCGCGACTCGTCTCTCCAGTCAGACCAACACTGCGTGAGTACCGGGGATACTGTACATCTACCGTAATCTCCCAGGGCGGCCGCTTCCGGAACGAGCGTCGCCACTGCCAAGTCGTCTGCGTCCAGCCTGCCGATTGCCGCTCCTCGCTTCTCACTTCTCACCGCTGCCAAGAGCGACAGTATCAAGTGAGTACCGCTGGGATACTGTAGTGTACAGTTCTCTAGACGCCCCGTTGACTCGAAGACTAACGCGCCGAAGAGCGAGAAGACGGACTCCGCCAAGACAATCAAGTGAGTTTGATTACTGTAGGTACAGTAAAACAAGTACTTAGGACTACCAAGTCGACTGCCGCGGTGGTCGCACCAACTACGGCAGACGAGCCTGCTGATGCACAGAAGACGTGAGCACCGTACTCCTGGATTACTGTATCGTACCGTAATCCTAGGACCCGTTTCAATGTGTGTCTGCTGACAATGTCGGGCATCTTCTGTGCTCAGCTCATGTCGCAGTCCCTTCTCGCCGCTCAGTCTTCCTCCTCTAACACTATCGGATCTGCCCTTGCATTATTCACTCTCTTCTTCGCTCTGGAGGTGAAAGAGAGAGGGAGGGAGAGAGAGAGAGGGAGAGAGAGAGAAGGGAGAGAGAGAGGGAGAGATGCGTCTTGCAGTGGTGCCGCATCCACTCTCGCGCCCTCACCCGCATCCGTCGCGCCTACTTCGACGAGGCGAACGTGTTGGAGACGTACCAGCCTCGCGCGCGCACCCACGGCCACCTTTTCAAGCCCGACCCTCCCACGCCCGGACAGGTGGGCGTGGCCTGCGGGGCGGAGCCTACGCGCACTTCAGGTCTCGTTCGGAGCTGACTCGGACAAGGAGAAAAAGAGCGACGCCGAGCAGACCGAGTTCAACAACGCCAGGGACAGCGTGAGTGGGCGGGGCTGGTCGGGGGTGGAGCCTATCCGCATTTCAGCACTACGCCAACATGTACCAGTTCGCCATCCAGCGCAACAAGGAGATGGAGGCGATGCAGGCGTGAGTGGGCGGAGTCGGGAGGGGCGGAGCCTGTATTGGCGGTTCCAGTTCTGGTATGGACGTGTTGGATGCGGCCAGTCCGTCAAGGGTGGAGAAGGCCGAGCCGGTCTCTGTCGATGCTATTCTAGCTGAGAACAAGAAGAAAGAGGTGAGTACACATCCATGTGCTCTCATTACTCAATTTTCCCTTACTTAGTTGTTATGCCTTCTTTTTCAGGAAGAGAGGAAAGCTCGCCAGCAGGCCGAGTCGGATCAGAACCAAGGCGGCAGCTGCTAGATTACTGTAGTCTTACAAAAGTTCAACGCGATTTTCATTCTCTTAAACGTGTTTCGTATTCATTACTCACTTCACTTACATTTCATGCCGATCAATAAAGACATTTGATACATGATTGGTGTGCAGTGCATGGTTGCGCATTAGAGAGGGCGCGCCGCTTGTACTGAATGTCCCCGCGCGTTAGAACAAAAGGGCCGAAATGATTTCGATTGAGACATGTACAAGCAGGCTCCCAAACAGTTCCCGTTACGAAAATAGTATATTGTATCACTAGGAAATAAAGCACACACTCGTTCCATTTCGATACAAATCGAACACTTTGCTACAGAGAGCCTGTTCACACATGTCTCAATGGAAATCATCAGTACAAGCCAACTACTTTTACTTGAAGTACTTTTAAAAGATAATCAAACACTTGAATTGTTTTTGTAGAGTTCGAAGACATGCAATGCAATATTTATCATAAATATGGGCGAGTGGCAGTTGGGGTGGCTGGAATGGTTCAGCGTCCCTGCGCGTATCCTCCGGCTCCGGCTCCCTCCACGGCTGCCGACGCTCCTCCAGTGCGAGGCGGGCAAGGGCAGTACGCGGCGTCCGATCCGGGAGCTCCGTCCGATCCAGGCGCTCCAGCCTCTCCCGGCGCTCCGGGGGCTCCGTCGTTTCCGGGAGGTCCAGCGGGTCCGGGAGGTCCGGCGGGTCCAGGTCCGGATCCAGCGGCGTCCATACCGGCGGGTCCAGGGGGTCCGGCGGGTCCGGGAGGTCCAGCGGGTCCGGGCATGTTCATCATCTTGACTCCAGGCGCTCCAGGGGCTCCGTCCATACCAGGCGCTCCCGGCTGTCCGTCGGGTCCGGCGGGTCCAGCAGGTCCAGCGGGTCCGGGCTCTCCGGCGCCACCTCCGGTTCCGTCGGATCCAGGCGCTCCATCGTTTCCGGCGGGTCCGGCGGGTCCGTCGGGTCCGGGAGGTCCGGGGGGTCCAGCCTCGCACTTGATGCATCCCATAGGGGCAGCAGGGGCGGCGGCCTCTCCGGCGGATCCATCGTTTCCTGGCTTTCCGGCGTCTCCGGGGGCTCCGTCCTCTCCCTTCTCTCCGGGTGCTCCGGGGGGTCCGGGAGGGCAGCTGGAGGGTGCGGGTCCGCAGTTGCACGAGCCTCCCTCGCCGCCGGCAGCCGCGCCTCCTCCAGACACTCCAGCGTTGTACTGACGCTTGTTGCGGAACACCGCCTCCATCTATAACACATTGGTCACTACCGTATACCCACCGAGCTACAGTATCCCGTACCTGGGTGCGGCTGCGCTGCTGGCGTCCGTGCATCATCTCGGTCCACGCGTCATCCGCGTACTCCTGTAACAGTTACAGTACTCTCCATTACCACTACCGTATCTTGCTACCGTACCCTGAACTGGAGCAGGTCGGCGCGGATCTCGTCGTGGAAGTTGGTGATGTCCATCAGCATGGTGCAGGAGACGACGACGGCGACGACGACAGCGATTCCGGAGCCGGCAGAGGCGATGTAGAGCGCCGAGCGGACACCCATGCTGGAAAGGGGAGGGGGAGGGGGGGTGGATGCGGTCGAGTCGACACATGTGAACACAGACACGCCTAATGCGAAGCAAGGAGAGTAGCGGCAAGTTACAAGCGCTCAAGATTGAACTACTGAGTGTTCAGGTACGACGGAATAGAGAACATCGAAAACTACGCACGACGCTGCTTTTGGTCCGCGGTGCGTACAGAGACAAACGAGAGAGAGAGACAAAGGACAAGGATATACACTACCATACCCGCACGATGTTTATATAGCTCGGCTCTCGTCGCGCGAAACTAGTTCGCATAGGATAAGCGGCTAGTGAGAACGGCAGTTAGCCACGACCGGTATAGCCCTATCATAGATACCACAGATATCAGCTCTATTGCGCTGCAGTGAGCGAAAACAGAACCAGTACTCTTGACTTGAAACACTTCTGTGTAATGTGTGATGAATGAAAAATAAATAAATTAACATTGTGCAAATTAACATAAAGCAAGTTTATTACACCGTGTCTGGAACAATGAACAATGGCATGAGCTGCAATAGATTTTGAGAAACCCAAAAAAGGTCTATGCATACGCTGAAATTGCGGCTTTTATGCAGCTTTCGATGGCAATTCGCTGATTTGCAACGTCTTTTCGTCGAGATGGAGCGACTGAAACGTAATCTTGAAACGTAAAATGTAGAGTGAAACGTACCGTCCACTCTGGCGGCATGATATAATCGATATTTGTGATGGCGCTGTATGCTGGCGGAACGTCCCAGCGCTAAACATGAAATGCATAAAGAGTCTCGATAAGGTTTTAATAAATAACAAGAGTAAAAATGAGCAAAAATGCATGCACAAATATGCACATGCGCAACACACCCACCTCCGACCTGTACACGTTAGCTCCCTCTTTTGTCATGAATCCGAAGAAAAACGCGTAGGTGGAGGTCGGAGCTGAAACGTATGACGTATCTCAGTTTTGTAATAAAAACCAGGGATGATATAGGGTAATATAGGAAAACATGTTCAATCCCACTGTTGCAAGTGCAATCCCGCTGATCTTTGGGTGCTACATGCTGCTAGGAACACAGTTCCAAGCAAGTGGTAAGAATAGTGCGAATTGCCGACCAGTGATGAGCATGGTGTCGCAATACTTCTGTGTGAGTGCGAGTGTGACTGCCTGGTCTCGCATCATGTGAAACGCGATGATCGTCCAGCTGCAATCAGTTATATACAAGTTTCAGTTGAAAATGTTTTGAGGCGAGGAGGAGAGAAGCCTACTTTTTGTCCTTGAGATCCTCGAGTACGTTCGCGGACCACGTGTCCGCATTGCCTACTGCGACAATGGTCGGAGGCACGGAGCCGCCTCCGTCTGAGGTATACAAAATGCACTTTTTCTAACAAACAGTGTGCCATTGATAGATAGCTGGAGTAAGACATCGCATGAGTTGCTCTGTCCTTCTCGAGCTCTTCTTGTGGTCAGTCTCTTCGAAAGCCATTCGGGAGTGTTTGCCATTCCGAAGTGTTCGGGAGTGTTCGGGAGTATTCCGAAGGCAGTTCGAGAGTGTTCTGAGGGAGATTTGAAAGGCGATTCCGAAGTGTTACGGAGGCATTCGGGAGTGTTTCGAAGAGACTGACCGCTACTTAAAGGAGCATACCACTCTAAATTTTGTGAACAAACTACAACTAGCACGTGAAAATGTATGAAAATACAATAGTTTTCATGAATATAATGTATGCTGAAAACGAACAGATCATGTAAAATAGGTGTTCGTAAATTTCGTAGTGTATGGGATTGCCCCCGGTCTGCGCGCACACTCGCGGAGTGTGCGCGCAGACCGGGGACAGTCCCATACAAAAGTTGTCGTTCGCACGTTTCGTTTTCGACGATTGGTTTTCGACGACGTTTGTTATTTTAAGTTCTCGATATCTTTGAAATATTTCTATTGTTCTCAGTTTCTCTGAACCATGTAGAAGTGAAAAGATAACTCGTTTTCTGGTAACGCGTTTGAGTTTCATTGGATCATTGTTCACTAATAATATTTTGTGAAGCTAGCTATGTTTTGTTACTTGGGAAATACATTTTCGTATACACCGAAATTCGACTTGTTCATACTACATATGCGAAAGGAATTCATGACATGAAATTTAGAGTGGTACTTTCCTTTAACTGTATGGTAAGAACAGATAGGAATTGGAACGCACGTTTCTCTCCAAGATAGTTTGCCGCCGACAGCATGAACGTCGACCGTGTGTACCTAGAATACATGTAACTCATTATATATTGAAAAAAGTTCCTAGCGCTCACCACAACTTTTGCGTAACGTAGTCGCCGCGTCGCACGTGGATGCACACTCTGAAGCGGAAACGTTTGTTGTATATATCTTGTTATCATTTCTTTTTACAGTATTGTATTTGACGTGTTCTTTCGAGGAGTGCACTGACTTGTGTGACTGTCTGTCGCGCATGGCGTGCTTGTGTGCGGGCGGCAGCTGGTCGATCTCCTTCTCCGCTGCCTGCGAGACGTTCGCAGTCGGTGTGAGGAGCGAACGCACCAGGGCTTTGTTCGCGTACAGGTACTGGTAGCCGTGAAAAAAACCATGCTTACTTGTTTTTTTGCACCTCTAATCAGTATTTGTGACTCGAACATGTGGGAACAGTGAAAAGAGCAACTCATCACAAAGTCTTCGTGTGGGAAGAGGTTAAGTAGATGTGATAAGAGTGAAAAGAACTCATCACAAAGTACTCGCCGCCCAGCTTGAGAGTGGTCCATCCATGGGATGTGGCATTGGACTGTATCGATCGCACGGTAGGCATGTCGAGAGGATGGAACTCACAACACGAACGGCCGTGGCCCAGGTACGCCACTTCAGACGGCTGCAAAGTTTTTTTCTTCTTCAAAACCCATTTTTTTTAGTAGGATGATTTTTTATTGTCATTATCATGTTCTTTTTTTGCAACTTCTTATAAGTAATCTTTCAATTGATCGAACAATGAAAGTTTCACAAGTTTCATTGCATTTCTCAATAATATGCGACATTAATAGGCATTATCTTTGATTCATCGATTTTTGATAAGCACTTGTGATCGATATCAGCACTTGTAATCCTACTTCTCTCACAGAAATAGGCGAAATGGCTCGACGTTGTGTAATCTTTTATCGCTAATCTATATCACTATCATTCCGATGCGCTATTCAAGAAGGACTCCGGGTAACACACCACTTGTAAATATACACTATCTTTCACCTCGCGATTGTTTCTCAGTTTCGTCGTTGTGAGACTAATTTCACTATTTCCGCTACCGTATCTAGTGCACAAAAATCTAATTAGAGGTATGGGAAAATTCTTTGATTTCATATAATTCGGCTGTCACTATGGAAAAGAGGGATCAATTTAGGCAATAGCTGATAAGGCGGGGCCTCCCGAACCTCCAGCCAATCAGCGTGCAAGCTAGTCTATTATTCGGCAAAAGGAATTTCAACCACGGTGAAAACGTAAAAATCGATATGCAAGTTTCGGTATGGACACGAATAATGGAATGAAAAAGAATGTATTTTCCGAATGATGTTCACCTGCAGTGTGACTTGTGTGAATTGCGACGCCAATGCGGGATAGTCGGCGAGTCTGGCTGACACAGCGTGTAGTGATGTGTTGTACACGGGAACACTGAATGACATCAACGAAACCTAAGACGTAGTTAGGAACAACTCACAGCCCGGTCATTTTCGCCGCATAGAGAAGGAAGAGTGCTTCGAAAAGCACGTTTCCCAGGCCAGCTCCAGTGGCTACTGTTAGAAACCCAATCGTCACGTATTTCAAACTGAAACACTTTAATTATAATTAGAAGAAGCGCACTCAACGTCGAACATTTTGCACTAATATACGATAAAGAGATAAGTAAGAGCGAAGAGTGTGAACTACCTACGTGCTATTGGGAATAATTTCCGTTGTCGTGGTTAGAATTGAAGTGGTTGTCGTTGTTTGTGTTTCGAGAGCCCTATTCTCCAGCGGGGGAGTGTAGTGGAATGTTGGACGACTGTAGTCGAATGGCCGCTGGAGAGTTTCATGTTGCAACATCTACTAAGTATCTTACCTTACCTTCCCTTCCGCAATAGCAATGATAGTGAGGACGACAATAGCAACAGCCGCTATGAGACTCACTATCCGAAGCAGAAAACCGCACATTGCAGAGACGGTGGGTAGAACAACACTGAAAAGTAGTCTCTTGGACTTGGTGAACCAATATGTTCCCCGAAAAATCACTCACCGTCTATTTCTACCAGCTGCTGCTCGGGACACACTACCCTCTTCTATCAATGGTTTGTACATTGTGCACCTGAAAAATGCAACACACTCTTTTAAAAATACATGCATTATGTCAGTTTTATTGCAGGACAAGTAATATACATACACAGAAAAATTCAAGAAATATATAGGTACACACCCTTTTCCGTTTCGGCCACTGGTACTTAGATGGGTCGATTGGATGATACGGTATTACTGATTGTGCACCTTATTAGTGATATCAAGATGGGAAAGAGATAAACAAAGGAATTGTTTATATGAAACCACTTGCGCAGTGTGAGTGAGTTATACAACTATAAACTATAAGAGAACAAAAAAGATTTATTCACTTCTAGGGGAACTTTTGTCGGCTTCCACTATAGTGGGCCCGCAAATGAGTTCCACTCTTTTCACGAGAGACATTAAGGTGTTTAGACAACGATCAGAACCCATTGGATGGTGTTTTCAATTTGACAAAACATTGCGGAGGTACCCAGGTTCGAACTCTCGAACAGATGCTTGGTAAGCGAGAGCGTTACCACTACGCCACTTGGTCATGTGAGACGTTCCACAAATTAGATATATGAACGCCAACGAAAAACTGCAGTCCGAATCATCCATGTACTACGGTGCCAACTAGAGCACGAATATTTTTGATCGGAAAATGCTGAGCTAGTTGCGCGCTTAGTATAGTCGCCACATGGTTGAAATGAAATGATAACGCGACACTCAAATGTGTGCGTATCTTATCACGATATGTATAGAATACATGCGTATCTTATCACGATATGTATAGAATATGTATTCTATACATAGAATATGTATTCTATACTATGTATAGAATATATCGTGATAAGATGCGCACACATTTGAAAGATAGTGTATATTTACAAGTGGTGTGTTACCCGGAGTCCTTCTTGAATAGCGCATCGGAATGATAGTGATATCGATTAGCGATAAAAGATTACACAACGTCGAGCCATTTCGCCTATTTCTGTGAGAGAAGTAGGATTACAAGTGCTGATATCGATCACAAGTGCTTATCAAAAATCGATGAATCAAAGATAATGCCTATTAATGTCGCATATTATTGAGAAATGCAATGAAACTTGTGAAACTTTCATTGTTCGATCAATTGAAAGATTACTTATAAGAAGTTGCAAAAAAAAGAACATGATAATGACAATAAAAAATCATCCTACTAAAAAAATAGGTTTTGAAGAAGAAAAAACTTTGCAGCCGTCTGAAGTGGCGTACCTGGGCCACGGTCGTTCGTGTTGCGAGTTCCATCCTCTCGACGTGCCTACCGTGCGATCGATACAGTCCAATGCCACATCCCATGGATGGACCACTCTCAAGCTGGGCGGCGAGTACTTTGTGATGAGTTCTTTTCACTCTTATCACATCTACTTAAAGGCACAGGGGCGTTTAGTGTTACCAAGGTTGATAGAAATTCACTTATGAGAACTTGGCAAAACTGATTGCACGTAGCGGGAATCGAACCGGCGTAGTTTGGTCCGTGAAACGTGAGCGTTACCACAAAACCACAACGACATGCGCTGTCGAACTCATATTGACGTGATGCGCACAGAGCTCAACTTTTGGATAAGCATTTCGGCGCGAAGTTCGAATTCGCCTTACCAAGCTTCGCACGTGCACATGATGGTAGGCGTGTAGGTAACGCGGAAACGCCGTTCTATCGCGTTTTCTTTGATTGTTTCGTGTATACATGGCTCAAGCAATGTTCCAAAGTCAAAACTAAGCGCCACTGTGCCTTTAACCTCTTCCCGCACGAAGACTTTGTGATGGTAAAGGAAGTCGGAAAAAAGAGTCGCGTTGCACTTCACTTTTTTTTCGGCTAGCCTCGCTCGCATCTTATATAAGTCACGCCAATTGACTATTAAGCGCACTAACAATCCGCCAGGCGGTATGCGTGAAACGTTCTTTCGCGTTTTCTTTTATTGTTTCGTGTATCAAAGTCAAAAAAAATCAATCAATCAATCAATCATTTATCCAGAATCGCTATATCCTGACTACACAACAAGTGCATACGGTACACCACAAGGGCTGAGCGCTGGGAGAAACAGAGTTTAGCAAAAAAATATTTTTTGAAAAAAAATCACGATATGCATTCAACTACAAAATATACTTGATTATTTTTTCTGTGTTTTTGAACTAATTATTTTCTGGCGTAATGAACAGGATGACAAAGAAAATTTAAAATCAAAGACTTTTGAATTTCTTCCGTTTTTTTGCAATGATTATGCTAATTTGGCATTGAGGTTGAGGATGGTGAGCCGCGAGCGGTCATCATGGACCCAGCAAGACTTACAGACTAAACCTATCTACGTTTGATATAACCTGTCACATCTGTCTTTGATTCTGGAAATAAATACTTTAATACTTTAATGCTAATTTAGACCAAAGTGTTTTCGATTACCACCTATTCCTTTCCTTTCTCTGCTAGCGCGCGGTCGCGTGCCTTCCTCTGTTATTCCCCCGACCCCTGAACAATGCTGTGCGGCGGAGGACACTAACCGGACTGGTACTCGATTTTGCTACTCTCTACATCTACGGCATTGAGACTGGAGAGGAATCCTCGAAGACGATGAAACTCTCGGAGACGTCTCTTCGCGATCGATCGTTGAAGCCCGGATCTTCCGGCGCCGAAATCGAAACTTCCCCAGAAGCCGCAAGCAGGGGATGACAAGCACCACCAACAGCACGCACGCATCCACGGGACTACCGAAATCCGTGTTATTGGAACTCGCAGTAGGCGTTGCATTACTGTATTTTACCGTAACCTTGCCGTAATTTACATAATTGTAATGTGCTATTTGATTCGAGATAAATATTCTGATTCTGATTCTGATTCTGTTTTCGATTCGGTTCCTTTGATGGATTGGCCGTTTCCACTTGGTCTTCCAACCGTCCATATGCATTTTACAGTTCAGGCTTCAGACGGCGCCTACTGACTGCACCCACCCTGAAAACGGCGCTTCCAACCCAGTCCACCGAGGCTAACATTGCATTGTATGTAGCATGTGTTATGCGAGATAAAATATGTCTACCATCTGACATGAATCTGGACTCTTGTATCCGGTATACACCATGTCCAACGGACCTTCTTCGGAGAACGGGATTATAGCGAAGAGATTACAGTATTGGTTTATTCGTTTATGTTGATGAGTATAGGATACTCATCAACATCAAATTCAAATAAACGAGGGTAACGATGGAGTATTTTATCAAGTGACATATATGTACGATCTCTGTTTTTTTAGGAATGACTGAATTACTGAATTTTTGGATAAAAATTTGGCTCGAAATTAAAATTAGTCTTCACTAGCTTCGCATGTGCACGTTTTTAGTAAGCGCGTGGGTAACGAGGATAACGAGGAATCGCCGTTCTTTCGCTCCTCGGAGCGTGGTGATTTCGCGCGCATTTGTAAATTTATAAATCTCACTAGTAGTTCAGTATGTCATCGTTTCTTTTTTATTCCATCGTTATTTTTTAATCCACAGTAATCCACACTCACTGTTACTCGTAGCCCTGAAACATCGATAATGATTTCGGGTGTTTTTTTTTGTTTTTATGAAAGTCCAGTTACCGTGGTGACCGTGGTTTTTGCAAGGTAGAAAATATGAGAGATCAGTGTTTCTCGGGTTTCTCGGTGCGTGCCGCGTGCTTGAGCGCCATGCGGTTGTCCCAGAGAAAGGGATACGCCAGGTCGTCCTCCCACTCGGCACAGTTGTCGTCATTGAGCGCGGACATGACCGATCGCTGATTCGGAGGGGTACGTACATTGGCGGCAAAAAAGGTATCACCTTTTGGTTTTTGCTCTTTAAAACTATTCAAATGAAAGATAGAGCTCCCATCTTTCGCACACCGTTTTCTGGACTCCATTCGAACCTATTACTATGTTCCATATTCATCCCCCTCTATTCTCTCGGTTACAGTAGGCGGATTACTGTATTCACAAAATCATCATTTTCTCGTTTTCAACTTTGAAAAATTCCTGTGACCAAACCACACTTTCAAAAAAGTTCTATTCACTATTTTTGGGTATAACCATTCATTGGGCATCCAAAAACACCTTGACTTCATATTACATGACTAATTACTTAAATTTAAATGAGCAATAAAGAAACATCATCAAATAATGGCAAATATCTAACTTTAACAAAGCCTAACTATACTATAAAATGATATGATGGTCTGAAACTCTTTCAGTATTTTGTAGGGTGTCTCTTGTTCACGAAATGGGCTTTGCAGTGGCGGGGCATCGCATTGATCAGCTTGTATAGGGTCGCGAGATCGATCTTCTATCATTCCTGTTCGAGCAATTCGAACTTCTCGTCTGCATTCTTGACCCGAACCGTGCGAGTCCGCGGATCGAGCTCTTTCCAGAGGTGCTTCATAGGATTGAGGTCCAGCTACTGGCTCGGCCATTCCATGACTCTCTACTTGTCCTTGTTGAACACGTTCTAAGAGAAGATGGTGCAATGACAAACTTGGACATTTCTATAAACCGATCTTGAAGTGCTTGGAAGAGTGGTTCAAGTCATTGTTTTGCTGGAAGACGTAGTTCCGACTATGAGTCTGCCGAATCCAGGGCCGCACCTTCATGAGAACCTCTGAGAACGTACTTAAGAACGATCTCTAGTTGATTGAAAAGATCTCGTGCGCGGCGCGGTCGCTTGCGGGTTCTCTTTTGAGATCCGGAGGATGTTTCGATCCGTAGTGGAAGAAGCAACTCTAGGACGACCAGAACTTTTCAAAAGAGAGATATCGTGAGCGTCGGAGTACTTTTTGAGCACGTTAGGTACCGAATTGAGGCATACATTGAACTGGGTGACTAGTGCCGCGACCCTCCACAAGCTGATCGATTCGATGACCCGCCGCTGCCAGGCCGTTATCGTGAACAAGAGACACCCTACGAAACACTGAGAGAGTTTCAGACCATCATATTATTTTATAGTATAGTTAGGCTTTGTTAAAGTTATATGTTTGCCATTATTTGATGTTGTTTCTTTATTGCTCATTTAAATTTAAGTACTTAGTCATGCAACATAAAAACAAGGTGTTTTTGGATGCCCAATGAATGGTTATACCCAAAAATAGTGAATAGAACTTTTTTGGAAGTGTGGTTTGGTCACAGGAATTTTTCAAAGTTGAAAACGAGAAAATGATGATTTTGTGAATACAGTAATCCGCCTACTGTAACCGAGAGATAAGAGGGGGATGAGTATGGAACATGGTATTAGGTTCGAATGGAGTCCAGAAAACGGTGTGCAAAAGATAGGAGCTCTATCTTTCATTGGAATAGTTTTAGAGAGCAAAAACCAAAAGGTGATACCTTTTTGGCCGCCACTGTATCTTAGGCACTACTGTATGCTTCTCATCATATTCTTCTTCTTTTCCCCGCGTCGTGCGGTCGGGTCCTCATTTTTCCCCCACCGCCGCCAAATATTCGTCATCGACAAGAATCCTTCCCGAGTACCAGTGAGGCGGCGGGAAGTACCCTCATGTGTGAAGCAGCTATGGCGCGAGGAGATACTAATTGGCACGGAAGCAAAGGAAGCCTCGGAACTCTTCACGTCATGAATAGTACGTCATGATCCAAGAATGATTATCGATCAAGTATCGTCTTCTCACCACTACCCTCGTCATCCTACCAGTCTTTCCCCGGCGTTAGCCTACGTATCTAGTATCTTAGACACTACTGTATCTGTATGCTTCATATCATTATGATTGTGCGTCATGTTCAGATATAACGATTCCGGATAAACGATTGATTGATTGAGAACATATGAAAGTATCTGAGTAGCTCATCACAAAGTAGATACCTGCCATCTGCAGGGTGGTCTTGCCGTCGAATATGGACGTGAACCGGATGTCTCTCACCCCGTCCCTGTCTAACGGGTGGAACTCGCAACACGAGCGGCCTTGTGGCAGACGCGCCACTTAACAAGGCTAAACGGTAGGTTACAATTGAGGAAATAGGGTTATTGATTGCATGTGTATGTCGTTATATTGTAGGATTTGTCGAAAACACGCGTAGACATAGGAATCTGGTATGTGAAGCAAGCTCTTTGATCGATCGATTTTAATCGATTGTTTTTAATAGTTTTTAAACGATCGATTATCGATTGTTTCTCTCTCCTACATACCTTGAGTGTCACCTCTGTGTCCTCTGTGAGCATCGATCTCAATTGGGGCTAGTCGGCGAGTCTCACTGAGACTGCGTGCATGGAGGAGTTGTACACGGGGATGCTGAACACATGAGCTCACTCGAAGGCCGAGTCAACACAGCCCGGTCACGCTCGCTGCATAGAGCAGGAAGATTGTTTCGAACAAAACGTTTCCCAGGCCCGCTCCAGAGCTCACCGTTCCGAACCGGATTGTGACGTATTTCGAACGGCCGAAAATCGGTTCATAGTAATGGTTATAAGTAGTTCTGAACAAAGCTACTTGTACTGATAACGCGTACATCTACGAAACGCGAAATACGAACGTTTTTATCGCAATCATTGTGTCTTCCGTCGCATTTGTCGAGCATTCAATCGGTATTGTCTCGAATCGTCGCTTCTTCTTCCCTATGCTGTATTCGAACGTTATCGATGGAGATGGTTGCTAAATAGTGTTGTACCGGATTATTCCAGTATTTCTCTCACCTTTCCCTCTGTGATAGCAATGATAGTGAGTGCGACCAGAGTAGCAGCAGCTATCAGACTCATTACAACAATCATAAGCTACTATTATTCCATCAATAGTACTGCAATCGTTGGCAACTGTTCTTGCACACCCTCTCTCATTGATATTCTCGGATTGTTTTCATAATGGTGTTATACCTGAAATATGGAGAAAGGGAATCGTAGTGCCGGTATTTAAAAGTGGTGATAAAAGCAAATGTACCAACTATAGACCTATAACTCTTACATGTTGTGTTAGTAGAGTGTTCGAAAGAATGCTTTGCTATAACATACGTGCACATCTCTGGAAATATGGAATAGTCAATAAACAACAACATGGGTTTCTTGACGGAAGAGGTACGACTAGTCAAGTGGTTGATTATGTTGGATATTTAGTTTCTCACTTGTCAAAAAAAGTAGCAGTTGATTCGATTTATCTCGATATCAAGAAAGCCTTTGATTCAGTAGTACATAGGCGTTTAATGGAAGTTTGTAGATCTTATAAGATAGATGGCAAAACACTGTACTGGTTGCAACTATTTCTCTCGGGAAGAACTCAGTCGGTTAGAGTGGGTACATGCCTATCTGACTGGATTCCCGTATTGAGTGGTGTTCCCCAAGGAAGTGTTGTAGGACCATTACTTTTCATGATTAACATTAATGGAATCGGCTCTGTTATAAAGCACTGCTCGTACTATCTCTATGCAGATGACATGAAGTTGTCTATTCCTCAAAACATAATAAACTTCCACGATCTACTTGAATCTGATTTGCATAGTGTATTCCACTGGCTTGACGAGCGGCAACTGTCATTGTCGACTGCTAAGTGCAATGTGATACATTTTGGCAAAGGTGCAATAAAATCTATCTATAAATGCGATGGTCATACTATTCTTTGTGTCGAATCGATTAAGGATCTTGGTATTACACTCACTCAAGACCTTAATCCTGGCGAGCATATAAAACGAACAATACAGAAAGCATCGTCTAGAATTGGTGTTTTAAGAATGGCTTTTCACCACAACGAGTCTCTGTTTATGAATTTTTACAAGTATAAGGTTCGTCCTGTTCTCGAATACGGTAGTGAGGTTCTCTTAGCCCTCAATGTCACCCAGAGTAATAAACTTGAAGCGGTGCAAAGATCGTTCACGAAACTACTTGCTCCTAAACTATCATATGCGGAACGGCTACATAAGTTTTCCCTTGAGACACTGTGGACTCGTAGAGTGTTGTCAGATTTGAGAATTGTCCACAGCTTTATTTATGGTCATATAAAAGCAGAAAATCCATTTCTTCTGGTTTTGCCGAATGCTAGATCTGCTTCGCTGCGTTCAAATGGTTTAAAAATCACATGTGCGTCGCGAACCACCCTTGGTCAGAGTTTCATTACATATCGAGTTACAAAATACTGGAACAACCTTGATTCTTCCACAGTATGCCAATTCAAAAAGATTGACTTCAGAAACGAACTTATGTCATTTTTCACACACAACCGCTCACGTTTCACTGTAGATGACCCCACTCGTATGTAATTTTGTTGCTCTCTGGCGACGAAGTGTCCTGACGTAGTTGGCTTTCTCTCTCTACTAACTTCAGAAGTTCTTGCATCCGTTTCTAAGATTGACAGACCTTTTCTATACACGTTTTGGGTGTCAAAAGGTTCTGTCGCAGTCATCGCTCTGCCAAACCACCCTTTGTTCTTAACCGGTACTAGGATGTTTGTGCTGTTTGATGATTGATAACATATGGATAAACTATTATTATTAATAAAGCCGGACAATGAAAAGAGTGGTTGAACAAGAGTACTTATATCATTTTTAAAACATTCAATCATTTCTTAAAAAGGTACTCACCGCGTCTTTCTACAAGATGTTCGGCACCTATTGCGGTGTATCAATAGTTTGTACATTGTTCATCTGATTACAACAGCTGCAAGTAATGCGAGCGTCACAACCATTCAGGTCCTTTTTCTCAATTGGAATAAGTATGTAACAGTGTGAGCAAATCAGCTGAAGAAGTAAAATTCATTTATTTTGTAAAAGATAAACTACGTTGAAATGATACACAGACGGAGCTAAGCCCTGCGTTTCATTGAGTTTCCGAAACTACGGCGAGGGAAATGCGACAGAAAATCTCCTGTTCCATCTACTACTGCTGGAGAAGAGTGTGCAAGAAAAGTGAAATGCGATGTCTGGAGCGCGGCAGCTAGAATGGCATCAGAGAGGGGAGAGCGACCGGTTGGAAGTCGCTCGCATTCTAGTCGCCCGGACTCCCCCACTCCTCCTCCTTCAGCCACATTGTCCCAAGATCGGCCCATCCGACCAGCAAGGGCAAACACAACCTCGCCACATGTGTATTATCACATGAATATGATCTATCGTCACTTCATTGCGTTTCTTTTTCCGCGAGTGAATAAAGAACGCATACTAAACTGCGTATTGAATAATGGCACATGTCGTCAATTTCATCTACAACGCTGGTTGAAAATGATTTTATCGACACATGTACAAAAACAAAACTCTACCGCTAACAATAATACATGTATCTTCACTTTAGAAACGTAAAACAAAATAGTTTTTTTACAGCGAATTCATAGTCGACGAGCGCCATCCGGACATGAAGGCGGCGATGATCTGAAAAGTCAAGTGAAACTCCTCCTCAAGCTCCGCCCCCACCTCCGCAACGAGCACTCCCAACGCAGCGGCTCCGATATACTGCGCATCTCCCGAGATTCGGTTGCGCATCGTCTTCTCGCAACCCTAGACGAGCGCTTAGCCCCGCCCCCTCAAACCCCGCCCACCTTTGCGTAGTTGGGCGTGAAACAGTTATATGCGTGGAGGAGGTTCTCGTCACCAGCGAACACTGCCCAGTCGGCGCTGCTCAACACACCACAGCACTCGAACTGCAAGCCGGTGTTGGCCACGCCCACCTAAGCCCCGCCCCCTCTCACCGTCTTCTGGGTGTGCAGCCAGAACTGAGTCTCGTCGTCGCCCGGGGCGGTCTTGGAGCCGGCGGCAGTGAATCTAGAGGGTATCGTACTACAGTACAGAGAGAGAGAGAGAGAGAGGGAGAGAGAGAGAGAGAGAGAAGAGTGAGAGTGATAGTGAGAGAGAGGGGGGAGAGAGAGAGGGGGAAGAGGGCGGGGGAGGGAGAGAGAGGGGGAAGAGGGAGGGAGAGAGAGATAAATAGAGAGAGAGAAGAGAGAGAGAGAGAGAGAGAGAGAGAGAGAGAGAGAGAGAGAGAGCCTACCTGGTCATGGTCTTGTTGAGTGAGTGATAGAGTGCCTCGTCGGACGCGAGTCTGTTCACGTCGTCAGCGTATGTGAATGCCAGCAGACCGCACACCAGCTGTGCGATGATCATCAGAGCCACCACGCCGCAGTACTGCAAGACACGCCCATTGAGACCACGCCCCCTTTGTGTGAGAGAGAGCGAGAGCGAGAGAACGAGAGGAAGAGAGAGAGAGAGAGAGAGAGAGAGAGAGACCATCTTGAGCAGCAGTTTGTGGCGGCGGAACACGGCGAAAACCGCGACGAAGAAGGCGAGAACGAGCACGATTCCTGGAAGAAAAATCAATGCATAGCAGTTTTCTAGGATCCTGCGGTTGCGTCCCCTCGCTGATACGTGGAAGCTGTATATAGGGTGTTATACATGGTATAGTAAAGAACTTATAAATCGTTGAAACTGAACCGCCACAGATCCCCTTACCAGCGGCGGTGAACAGTCCGAAAATGAGGTTGAGCCTGTTCAACTCGAGGAAATCGTCGTCCTAGAAGTACAACGTGTACTTGTAAATCCAGAATCTGGCAAATGTCTTCAAATAAAAAGCAAATCAAGAGCAAACAAAAAGCAAATAACGTTCTCTCTTTTTTCTATTAATCAGCGTTTCTTTCTGCAACTTCGAGCTTCCCACAAACCTTGACAGCGTAGTTGACGAACTCTCCGAACCCGTTTCCGAATCGGATCACGAATCCGATGATAACGAGGATGGCCCCAGCGATCTGCAGAGAATAGTGTTGCGAATTGAGAGTGGAAGTAGAATCTCAGAATGATTTATAGAGTATTTTTATTGAGTATGTATAGAGTCTGTTTTATAGAGTGTTGTGATGTGGCGGATGAGGAGGTCGAAATGATTCCTCACCGCTGATAGAAGGACGGATCCGAGGAGGATCTTGTCCGATGTCTCCAGAGAGATCATGGCTGGAATGGAGGGTATTGTATACAATTTTATGGGAAAGTTATAGATTATAGAGGAGTATACTATCATTCGTGGAAATGGGTGAGAATAAGTTATTACGAAACTCTAGAAACTTTTCAACAACAAAAAAACGTCGATTTGACTAGTCCAGGAAGATCCGAATTACAGTACGGGTACGGGATATTGGAGACCGGAGGCCGAATAGTGGCTTTCACCCGTCGCTTCCCCTTGACACTATCGACCAGGATATTTAATGTCTATTTTATGACACCTCTACTTTCGCACTGATTTGAGACGGCTCCAATCACAGATAGAGAGTGGCAAACACATCAGAGAGAAAGAGATAGAAGGAGAGGGGGAGGGAGAGAGAGATTCGCGAGTGGCGGCCCTTCAATGTTTTCTGATAGTAGCCACGTGCGGATCCGGGTAAGATTAATTAGTTACGGATTCAAATTAATTTGTTCCTGTAAAACAATCTATATAAACACTTATAGTCATATATAAGTATTGTGGTTTAGCCGCATTCAAATGATGTGTATCAACAGAAATATGTTTTCTTTCTACATAAAAAAACTAACAAAAACACACATGTTGAATTAAATCAATCATTTATGGATCACGATCAAGAAATATACAATGCATTTAGAGTTTACTTCATGTCAGAGTGCGTTTTGTCCAAGAACATAGCAGGTCTCCGCGATTCACACTTTGTAGTCTGCTACAGCGTTGATGAGACATGAGACGCTTACGTGGTGCATGGGAATTTCATGGAAGCTGAAACCGACGGTATGAAATGAGAGACGAAGAGAAGAAAACAACTCACGTATATATTTTTAGTCAACATCATTGTCACAATACGTTCAAAGAGGGATAGAAGAGAACGATAGGGAAATAGAGCTCTGTCTAGGAGAGTCTTCGAGGAATATAGGGCGGGAGAATGATGGTTGGTTGGTCATCGTTGCCAGCTCTTTTATCCTGCTTTCTGCCTCTGCGCGAGCGCGAGCCCGCCATTTCCCGCGCGGTAGCTTCTCCTGTGACCAGGGGGCACGCCAAATGTCACAGATTCAAACTGCACTTAGACTACTCAGATTATTGCTGGCGATATGTAATAAAATCTTTGTTGCATTTATTAAACTGTCGCATTAAACTGCCGCACACATAACAGAAAAAAACATATTTTCAAAAAAGTTGATTAGTCAGCATGGACAACGTGTCAGTGGGGAAGGTTGATCGGAATTAGCCCAGATCGATCTCACTGATCGGTCATATAGTGGATCCCCCGTTCTGGAGATAGGCAAGTTGCGCATCGTCATTTTTTTTATTATGCACAAGCGCATACTTGATGCGTGGAACAGTTGATATTTTGTTCATTGCGCGCTCTCAAAATCGGTCGACCGGTGTCTGTTGACCGAACGGTGACGAAAAGTTTATGAAAATGACATGCAAATGTGCGTGTTTCATACAGTATCTGTGAACTCTCTCTCTCTCTCCTTCTCTTTCTCTTTTCATTATTTGATATCATGGTCAGCCCCTACTATTGTCAGCCCCTACTTTGCTCTGTCGGGAGACGTTATAGAGGAGGTGATTCGATCGATGCCTGCTTGTTAGCCACATCTGCACTGTCGTGTCGCCGCTGTCTGCGTTGCAGCGGATGTGAACATTTTAAAACTCAATTAAATTAAATTATTTACACCACAAGGATGCGTCACACATGAAATGCCTGTGAACAATGACAATGGAGGGACAGCAGCAGAGTACTAGATGTTGTGGTTCTAGAAAACCAGCAATGAGAATCCACGATGATGGCGTGTCTTCTGGCTAACGGCTGACAACGTGTCAGGGTGGTCGCCAACCCACCGCGGTAGCGGAACTTCTTTCGGCTCGCGGACGGCATCGAACACGTGACCTTTCGATTGAGAGCCGCGCACACATCCACTGCGCTACCGCCGCGCTAGGTCGGGAGACGTTGATGCGTATGCTCACAATGCATTGATTGATACCGACTAATCAGCCATGTTCTCTTAATTCTTCCTGTTCCTCTACTCTATTCCCATCTCTCTCTCTCTTCTTCTCCTCCCTCTTTTTCTCCCTCTCTCTCTCCTTCTCTCTCCCTCCTTCTCTCTCTTCTTCTCTCTCCATCTCTCTCTCCACTTAATACGAAACACAAAACGTTTTAATGATTGATGTTTATTAGATAGAATCTGGCCAATCTATACAATATAACAACGTCACAAAATCTACTTCCTCAGCTTTCCGAACAGCTTGCGCACTCTCTGCACCAGGCTCTTCTTCTCGCATGGCACTGCCTTGGTGAGATAGCCAAACTCCATCTCCCTCACAGACAACACGTGGAAGGTGTGTTCGGGCACGGACGGCAGGGGGCGGGGCTTGAGGGGGCGGGACTGTGCGGGGCGGGGAGCGACGCGACGGCGGCGGCGGATGGAGCGAGTGACGGAGGCGCGGTGGTTGCGACGGGACAGAGGGGCGGGGGAGGAGAGGGAGTGCGGCTGAAAGGGGAGGGAGTGAGAGAGGGAGGGAGAGGGAGGGAGGGGGAGAAAGAGAGAGAGAGAGAGAGAGAGAGAGAGCGAGAGAGAGAGAGAGAGAGAGATGGCTACCGTACCTGAATCCTGGCTCCCAGTCGCTTCGCACGCATCATGGGAGGGACGAAGGGGCGAGTGCGGGTGGAAACAGAAGGCTGAAAGAAAGTGGTGAGAAGAGAATATAGTCAATGATGAACGTATAACCAAAAAAGGCAGTGCCAAAAAAAATTAAATGAAATGAAGAAATCCTAACCTGGTCACCACTAATCACAGTGGCTGTGGCAAGATGATAGCGACCGGCAGGCATAGTTGAGTTAATCCGTGGATCTGTGCCCATCAACTGCTCCTCCCTGCTTATAAACCTAACCATTCACGTACATACCTCCCCCTCCTCCCATGTTCCCAGACCCTTCATGCCCCGCGGGCATGGAGGGAAGAGTGGAGAGGAGCATGCCCCGCGGGCACAGGTATGTGCTGGAAACGCGGCAGACGACACGTGTAATTACAGGTGAGTATGTTGAAAGGATTCGATAGCGTCTGGGAAAGGACCGCGGGGCATGCGACAGAGAGACCTTTTCCGACTCACCCAGTGGTTTTTGTTTGAGCGTCTGTGTGATTTGAGTGGCCAGATCGAATTCCGGGAAAGTGTTCATCGAACTGACACGGGCAGCTTGCGCACTCGTTTTGGCGCATTCTTATGAAAACGTGGTACTATACACAGTTTTTCATGCTGATTCCGAATATGAGCATAACTTTTCCTAAATGGTTGATTGAAACCAATTCGGATAGCCACCGAATAGACTACCCATGAAAATGACCTGTCGACAACAGCAGCGTGGCCGAATGGATAGTGAGTTGGAAAGTTGAAAAAGTTGAAAAGTTGTGAGAGAAAGAAGTCTCTCTCTGTTCTTTGGCACTCAAGCACGCGGAACGTGGCCGCACAGAGCTGCCCGGTAGGGCAACATTCAAATTGTTGGAGTGAAACAATGCCACATAGATGGAAAAACCCGAATTAGAGATAAATATAATGAGTTTATTGAAGAAAAGTAAGAGAGGGAGGGAGTAGAGAGGATAGAATAGATGAAGAGAGAGAGAGAGAGAGAGAGAGAGAGAGAGAGAGAGAAAGGAACCTACCTGCCTCTCGTCTTCGTGTGCCAGATGCGCCCGTCTCCCCGCACCTCGTTTTCGATGGGTCGATCGGAAACATGATTACAAACCTAATTATAACACAAAATGTTAGCGAGTCTACTTTATCGTCTCCATCTTCAACTCGTTCACCAGTCAGATCATGCCTCCAATCGGCATACAGCCAACGTCATCTGTGACGAGGTCTCTTCTGTCTATGTAACCAGCCAAAACGAAGACACATTGAAACTGGAAAGAGGAGAGAAAGGGAAAGAGCAGTCTCATCCCGCCCATCTCGTCCATCTCGACAGATTGGTGGTTGATTAGAATCTGATAGATGTCCTCCTTCCCTCCCAACCACCCACACCTGGACATCCTCGTGGAAGGTGCAAACATTAGAGCAACGGCGCATTCTGAATGATGTGGCATACATGCATAAAGTGACCACAAACTCTACATACCTTGACTATCATGGTCTTTTCAACTTTGTACCAACTCGTTCTCGCACTTCTCATGGGTGGCGCGTGGTTCCGTGTTTTGATACAGCCCTTAAGAGCAGTGCATTTTTCAACAGGATTTATATGCTTTGGAACTCACTCCCCCCTTCCATAGTAATGTCTGCAAAACATGAAACTGTGAAATACTTCCTAGAAAGTAATCCCCATTTGTTGCCAGTTTCAAAGATTCGTAGCATGTAGTCAACTTTCGATGCTTTCTGTATCATTTTACACTTTTTTCTCTCTCATACCGTATGCCATTGCTCATTTTGCTGTATTGAACTGTTTCTCCAAATGTACACGGTAATAAACTTATTATTATTTTTAAAAAAAAAGGTGCACGCCCCGTTGACGAGTCCCCCGGAGACGATCAGCTCACCACCGCCACATCCCTCCACAGCAGCTACCGGCAAGCATATCTTCTCGTCTCTCTGTCTCTCTCACCTCGAACCACCTTTTGCCACCTGTCCTTTGCGGTACCGGTCCTTGGTCTACCTGTCCTTTGCGATATCGTAGTCCAACAACACGTTTCTGGCATGAAAATCCGCATTGCTTCTCTTTTCGTTTATCTCTCTCTCTCTCCTACCTCTCTCCCCGCAAGTCAATCCTTCTACCGTTCGCATACAGTGTTCCCTGTATACATATTTGGCACCCTCCGACGGCGTCCAGGGGACTAACCATCGGGATAGACTGCAAAGGTCTCGCAACTTGCGAGGTCGTCGTTGCCGCTGTTGCCGCCCACCACAGATATCTTATCACCGAGAACTGACAAGCTCTTTCCTGACCAAATAAGACTTGCTATGGCGAGTAGTATGAGCACACGCCACTTCTGGGTGAGTTTGCCAGCGTTCGTCCACTCCCGAATATTGAGTTCATCAAAACTAGAACACATGAAACAAGTTTTTTTTAAATACTAAACTAGCGCACACATAACAACGACACAAAGCAAATATGAAAAAATGATATCGTCATGAGAGGTTTCAAAAACGAGAATACTCTAATGATGTCCTCTCTTCTCTCTCCGCGTCCTCAGAGATCCAAAGCAAAGCAGACGATGTCATCGCAGACCGAGTTGATGCCATTGTATCCACCGCATGAGAACAGAACCTCAATGGAGTGTATAGGAAAAAAACGCTGACCCCGTCGCTCACCCCGTCCACAGAGCACAGTTCGTTGCAGCAGCGCTTCTTGAATTCCTCGCAAACCACGTCTCGCCACTCAGAACCGTCCCGGACATGAATCATGAACGTATATAATTTTTTTAAATAACATAAATCCACAGTACCTTAACAAAGTCGATGAAGTCCCAGGTGTCCGGAAGAGCTCCGCCAGCGACGACAATGCGACCCTCGCACACAGTCACACCCGCGCCGTCGCGGCTCAGATTCGGCGTATCCGTGAGACGCCACGCGTCCGCCCGACGGTCGTACACCTCCATCTGAAGACAATGAGACCTATGAGAGGTAACTTTTATAGAGTCGAAGATGTAACGTGCTTTCTCGCCAGATGCTCCGCAGAGTGCAAACAGTTTGTCCCCGACGGCGGCAAGTCGACACCTGGACCTTGCCGACTGCATATCCGAGAGAGACTGCCATCCAGCTGAACACAAAGCAGCCTGTACTTGTCGACTAGCTCTACTTGCTCATGACAAACGCACTCACCACTGCGCGTGTCCCACATTTCGACTGTTCTGCTGGGAGTGAGTGATGCGGACCCCGCTGCGAACACGCACTCATCCATCCACGCAGCGTTATCAGCTCTCAAACGCGAAATCATGCATTATTTATATGAAGCCCAATGGAGTTTATACATACCTCTTTTCGATGGTGGCGGGTCCATTCGACCACGAGTCGCGCTGCGGATCGTAGATGTGGGTGGAGCGATTGACGACCGCATAGACATGATTCGACGACGCGCATACGCCAAGAGAATTTAATGGCCTCGGAAGAGAGGCGATTGGTTGCGACACACAATCATCTGAAACACGCAGAGTGCCAATAATAAAACATTAGAGAGGGCGCGCCAGCGCTGAAGCACTAAATGAAGCACTTTTCCTATAGTAAGCTCGCAAATGAGTTTCACTCTTTTCACGAGAGGCATTAGGGTGGTGAGAGAAAGATCAGTGTATTTCAATGAGGTTTTCAAATTGACAAAACTTGGGGTGAGTAGAGGGAACTGATCCCGCGAACATATTTTTGCAAAGCGAGAGCGTTACCACTACGCTAACTGGGTGTGGTGATAAGCTTTGCGAATAGGAATTGTGGATGTGTGAAATGAAACTTTCACTGACCAACAGTTTAGGGTACTGTAAAACTATTGGACAACATAATGTTTTTGACGAGAAATGTTGAGCTGACAAGCAGATGGCAACAGGTCACTCCCCCCCCCACACACAACTTGCTATGTTACGATGGATTCTTGTAGCCATGCCCCATACCAAGCCCTAGCCAAAATTAAAAATCTCGAAGACTATACAACAATTGGATTCAAAAATCAATACCAGTCCCGATGGAATCACTCACACGTTTTTGAAAAATACAGTTGATACAATAAGTCTCCCGCTTTCGATTCTTTTTTCTATGTCTTTATCAGTGTGCGCTATCCCCAATATTTGGAAAGTCGCTTATATAAAACCGCTGTATAAAAAGGGTTCTCGTGATAATCCAGCCAACTATCGTCCCATTAGCCTAACTAGTAGTGTAGCGAAATTATTAGAGCGAATTATAGTCAGGCAACTGACTGCTTTTCTCGAGTCCAATAGCTTGATTTCTTCTAGACAGTTTGGTTTTCGTAAGAATAGGTCTACCAACGCACAGCTTATTGAATGTTATAGTCATTGGCTGAAACATATTTCCAACGGCCTTGTTATTGATTGTATTTATTTCGACTTTAAAAAAGCTTTCGACACAATCAATCATAAACTACTATTCAAAAAGTTGCATTCGCTGGGCATTCGTGGAAACGTTCTCGGGTGGATTCGAGCCTTCCTTTCTGACCGTTGCCAACAAGTTATGGTTGGAGATGAGCTCTCGTCTCCTCGACTCGTCAACTGTGGTGTGCCGCAGGGGTCGTGTCTTGGACCCATACTCTTCAATATCTTTATCAATAATATTGTTGATAGCCTGCCTGATTATGTCGAGTGTGCTCTATACGCAGACGATTTGAAAATATACTTCGCTTTTGATCCGAGTGATAATTTGGCTAAAATTATGTTTCAAAAAGCAATCGACGCTGTCGCAAAGTGGGCTTTAGAATGGGGTCTGCAGATCTCCACTGAGAAAACGCAGATACTGCACATAGGCCGCCGAAATCCCAAACATGAGTATACAGCACATGGCACTACGCTCGCACCTGCTAACTCTGTAAGGGACCTTGGTGTGACTATGTGTGGGTCCTTGATTTTTGAAGACCATTTTGCAAACATTGTTAAAGGCACCCTAAATGCCATAAATGATTTTTTGAGAGTGTATCGTACAAGAGACTTGAAGGTTCTTGTCACCGCTTATACAACGTATTTCCGCTGCAAGCTAGAGTATTGTACTGAATTGTGGAACCCTCAGGATGTGGGATCAGTGAATTTGATCGAGTCAGTGCAGCGATACTATACGCGCCGAATATGTGGTCGCGCTGGCTTGTTCTCGCTCACCTATCCCCAACGCCTCCAGCTTCTTGGCCTTCAAACTCTTGAACAACGCCGCTTTATAAGTGACGTAGTGTACATTCACAAGGTTATTACTAAAACCACCTCTCTTAATTATTCTGGTCTTTTTACATTAGTCCCAACTCGGTCGCGCACATCTCACAAATATCGCCTTTTGCCATCATATGACTCGTTTTTGCGGAGCAGCGCGTTCTTTCAGAGAGTTTATGGAGTTTGGAACTCACTTCCATCTGATATTGTTGAATCTGCGAAAACCAGTAACGTGAAATCCCACTTAGTAGACAATCCCCATTTGCATCCCATGTCTAAAATTCGACATTTGTAGTTTGCTTATTGTCTACTCTTTGAATGTTTCTTCTTCTTTTTCCTATTTTACTATCCTACCGTAAGCACTGTTATGTTTCCTATGATGCACATGTTAAGTACTCAACACGGTAATAAACTATTTATTTATGAAGAGCACCGGAAGTGCCCTAATTAAGCACCGAAAGTTTACGTGCATTATCGTGTGCGAGAGGTTATTGCGCATGCGATCCTGAAATGAGGACAGTGAAACATCGGTTCGGCGGCCTAGTGGATAGTGAGTTAGTTCTGAATGAGTGGTGGCTAAGGTTCTATCGTTAGAATACAAAATGACAGCGGAGCGGAAAAAAAATTACTCCGTCATCAATCTTTCAAATGAAGCACACGAGAGCCTTTCAATAACTCAAATAACTTGGAAAAAAACATTTTGTATATGATCCTATACTTGTGTTTTTCTCGTAAAACTGTGTTTCGAATTTGGCAAAACATTTTGCACGGCCGGAGACAGAACCTTAGCCACCTTTCTTCCCGAATTAACTCACTATCCAATAGGCCGCCGAACCGATGTTTCGCTGTCTGCATTTCGGGATGGCATGCGCAATGACCTATCGCGCACGAGAATGCACGTAAACTTTCGGTGCTTAATTAGGGCACTTCCGGTGCTCTTCGAGATTTTTAATTTTGGCTAGGGCTTGGTATGGGGCATGCCTACAAGATTCCATAAAAACATAGCGAGTTGTGGGGGGTGACCTGTTGCCATCTGCTTGTGAGTGCAAACGGAATGAAAGAGAGGTGAATAGCGGGTGTGCGCCGGTGTCATCGCAGCGAATCGCGAATGTGTATGAAAATGAAATTTTGTGAAACAAAATTTATGAAATGGACAGATATTATCTTTCAAAAGTACTGCCAAGTAAAAGCAGTTGGTTTGTACTGTTGTCTCCAATTGAGCAAAAATAACTGTTTTCAATGGAAACATGTGCAAACAGCTTTCCGCATTATTCGACGTGTTATGTTACAACAGTTGTGTTTTAGATAATAACTGCATAACTTTGTAAACGGGTTCATTATAATAAGGATGTTTTGCACTAGTATGAGAGAGTGAGCCTGTTGGCACATGTCTCCATTGAACACATGCCAGTCCTTTTGCTCAACTGAAACAACAGTACAAACCAACTACTTTTACTTGGTAGTATTTTTGAAAATTAAAACTCACCACTGTGAACATCGAAGACCTCACAGCTACTGAGTTGGTCTGTTTCATTGTTGCCGCCGATCGAGAAAATGTGACTGTCAATCGCAGCGACGCCGTGCCATTTGCTTAATCATTCAATATTTACTCACATGATTCTTCAGAACAAACCGCTTGGCGAGCATCTTGCCAGGGGTCGTCCACTGCTTGCCGGAGACCGCAAACGATAACGAGGTGCGCCTCTGGCCCCAGCAGGCGCTGCCGTAGCGACCTGCCGCCTCCGGACAAGTCGCAGCCGCCGTACAGTACTGCCAATACAATACTCACTCACTCACTCACCTTGAGTGAGTTGATGTAGATCTCCGAGCAACGCGGGTCTCCAGTGATCAGAGGCTCCGAACCGACCTTCTCCAAAATGAACATATTGCCTAGCAGAGGCATGCGCACATGCGAGAGAAGACTGAAATTAACAACTTCCGCTATCAACCCTAATTCATATTTTCGATCTCTCCCACCTCTCTCTCTTTTCTCACCTCGGCAGCTGGTCAGCTCGCGTCTCCGGATCGGCTCGAACCCAATCTATGAGGAACTCGTAGACAGCCTTCTCCCCTCCAGTCAGATCGTCCGCCTTGAGAAGAAGAGACACCATCTCTCGGTCCACTTCACGCAAAGCGCCAGACGACGAAATCCGTCTGGATGAGGTCACAACGTCTATGTCGTGCAGAATTGACTCACTTGAAGTTCCTCTTGATGTGCTTGCTGGCAACGTCGATCATTTCCTGGCAGTTGTAGCGCGATCCGATAGAGAGCAGATTAACACAGGTAGAATCAGACACAGAAGATGAGAGGTACCTGATTTGACTGGAGGAATACAACACAACCACGAACAACAACAGTGACAACAACAACGCTATAATATTATTCTGGGGGATAGTTCGCGGGATCACGGTAGAAAATCGATCTACCTTCGAGTCGCAATTGATCTGCCCTCTCGTCGTGAGGAGACCCAAGCGCGCGCATTCAAACGATAATATCGATCAAAGAAGCTGACATGCGAATCAAAGAGGCCGCGCCACACTCGAGCCTTTCTCGCGCTGTCTGACCTCTCTCGCTCGCGACTAAGTTTCTCCAACTGACCCCGGCTGTCATTAGCAGAAACTATCCTCCAGGCGGCGACTATAACAACAACGCACTTTCCGCACGCCTCCTTGAGATCGTCAAAGAGCAGCATCGACGCGGTGTGCATCAGGTCACGAACGGACGACGGGCCTAGATAGCACATTACTAGAATGAAAACAATATAAAACAAACCGTTGATCTTTCCAGTGTACATGTATTCGACAATCGTCGACAGAGACGCGCCAGTCACACCCTAGAGGGCATCATTACAAGACTATTTGTTAAACTAAATAGAAAAAAATGTGAAGGAAGAATTCAGGATCTAGTGTATCAAACTAACACATATCAACACAACTGGTAAGACGTTATGAGAACACCTAATCCAACCTTGATTTCGATTCTTTGCTTTTTGTGCTCTTCGAATCCATTGTTGAACATTCCCTCGAAGTACGGGGACGACGCCATCAACACGTTCTTGTGAGCAGATATCTACAATAATCAATCCTTTAAACTATACTAATTATTACAATGCATTGAAAGCGCGATCTCACCTCGACCCTATCCGCGTCCTCCCCACCCACAAGCTCCACATCGCACAACTCACCACGGCTGAAAGAAGTCACACACACTCACTCGTTTGTTATTGATCAAAAAGGAAGTACGAAAAATAAACTGCCACAATGCTCTCCACCCACAGTCGCATGTCGTTGAGTCGGCGGCAGAAGACTGGTCCAAACGGAGCCACCTCGAAGGTGAACGGGCTGGAAACAATCAATGAGAAATAGTGAAAAGGGAAAGAACAAAGTAAAAAAAATACATAACCAAGACATTTTCGAGACACCATCCATCAATCACTAGAACAACGACTAGGGACTCACTTGCCCCCAGGTGGCTGCTGCGACATTTTCACAACTCACGACCTGGAATACTGCAGAAACTGAAACCAATCTAACAAACCATGTTCAGATAAGAAATTCTTGGGAATTCCACTCGCATTGTGAACGAATCTTATATTCATAAAACTGGAACACAAAAAACAAGAGTATATTAAAGTAGCACACATTAAGCAAAATGAAACAAAACTATTATGAAAATATGAAACCGTCATGAAAGCGAAAAGTTTTGATGACGTAACTTATTTCATATATTCAGTAACAAAAGTGGTTACGAAATAGAAATACGAGGCATCAAATACGTAATTATATCAATCTTCTTCTTTCAACGCATCTACACTCCGACCGCGAGGCAGACGATGTCACCGCCGGTGCGGCTCCTGGCGTTGTAGCCTCCCATCGAGAACACCACCTGAACGACAAAGAAGTTGAACATGGCCAAAGTACTACTCACTCCGTCGACAGTACATAGGCGGTTGTAGCAGCGAGTGCCGAATCCCTCACATTCCACCTCTTCCCACTCACCGCCGTCCAGCACCTACATATTGTGAATAAGTATAAAATGATATTATCGTTCAAATCAAACAAACCTTGACAGACTGTACGAAGTCCCATGTGAGCGGCAGGACTCCTCCTGCGACGACAATGCGACCCCCGCACACAGTCACACCCGCGCCCTCCACGCTCAGACTAGGGGTGTCCGTCTCGCGCCACGCGTCCGCCCGTCGATCGTACACCTCCATCTAAGAATCAAGAAACTAATCGAACACGCATTTCCGCCTACCTTCACATCCGCAGAGCCGTTTCCGCATGGAACGAACATCTGGTCGCCGACAACAGCCAGTCGACAGACCCCACGCGCTATCTGATGCGGGCTCGCGATAGCCTGCCATCCGCGCGTGCGCGTATCCCACATCTCACTCACAGCGTACACACATTGATCCATCATCGCCACATCATCACACCTTCAAATAACACTTGTCATACAGTCACTACAAACGAGTGTACCCGGCGTGGATGGAGTCGGGTCCGTTCGTCCACTCGTCGCGCAGCGGGTCGTAGATGTACACTGTGCGATGACTGTCACTTCCGTCCAAATCAAACGTCATTCCACCGACGGCGTAGACACGCTCCGTCGACGCGCACACTCCGAGAAAGTCGCGGGGTTGCGGCAGACTGGCGATCCACGTCGGCTGACCTGAAGAAATATGGAAATGAACAGAAAATGAAATGCGTGAAATGCTGACCCGAGTATGTGTTCCACACCTCGCAGGAGCAGAGTGTATCGAAGTTGCGTTCATCACCGGGGGCCTGGCGCTGGCCGACGACTCCGCCATAGCCCCCAATCGAGAAGATGAGTCCATCGATGACGGCAGCGCCGTGACTCTTGCTACAATACAATATTTATAGCTCCGCTGCGCTACGCCATAACGCTAATTTTAAGTCTGTAACCGTAAACGCAAAAGTAGGGGGAAGGACGTGCTTTATTCGGGTAGTGAAACGCAATGTATGTGGGGTATAGCACCGTCGACTGTCGACGGATCGGGCGACGGGGTCGCCTCATCTCTTGCTTGATCTAGTGTCATGAAATGACGGAACTGGCTGGCGAGGGCAAAGCGTGGAAGATGAAAGGCAGCGGCTAAAAGCGAATTAAAAACCTACCTTGGCTGAAAGTGCTGACATGAGAAAAAGACTGAAACATGATATAAAGAATATTACCGTATACCAGTAGTGGGAGTGGAGAACGCAGCGCGAAATGAAGGTTACCACACTATCTAGTTTCGATACCGCGCGTAAGCAACGCTCGCTGCACCCGCCGCCGCCGAGCTCTGTTGCGCGCGGTACTGTAGGGTACGGCATCTAGAGGCACGTGGTAAAGACGTGCGCCGAGTGTCAGGATTGTATTGTCTGCGGCGCTGGTTTCGATACACGTAGAGATAGATACGATAACTCGTATGCAGCACCGGCTGAACGGCATGCGTCGGGACCGTGTACAGCGTGGGTGCGAGACAACCCGCAGTGAGCATGAAGGTGGTCTTTTTCATCCGTCGTGTGTTCGTGTGAGAACGAGCCACCGGGTGGGAGGGCGGAAGGTGGCCTATCCTTGTTGCTGTGCGGGAGGGAGGGTGGAACAGCAACGCCTAGAATGGAGACTCGCCGCGCGGCCGGCCCAGCCGAGGCTAAGCCCCGCCCCCTGACCACACTTACTCGCAGACAGTGCACACTATCCGCGCATTGCGTTTCCGACAGCCTCAAAACACGCATTATAGCTCCGCTGCGCTACGCCATAACGCTAATTTTAAGTCTGTAACCGTAAACGCAAAAGTAGGGGGAAGGACGTGCTAGAACAGAAAAACATACGCGCCGGTATCTGCACCGTGTGAAAGGCATGCACGTGTGCGGGTGCCATGGCTAGGTGGGCAGTGAATTGCACGCGTGCTATCTCAACACACGGCCGCCGACCGCCCGCGGCACCGGCTCCGATGTCGCCACCTGCAAGTGAGTCGGCCCAACGTGTCGTTTTGTTACCCTTCTTCCCTCTCGTCGCTCTGCCAAACACATACAGTTTTAATGAATCTCGTGTCACATTCGTACTCGTTATTCGTTTCGGACCGGCTAATTGCGCTAGTAAGAGCCAGACGTATACGCTGTAGCCACAATGCAAACGAGACATAATGCATGTGCTGGGAGAAGTAGGATGAGCATGGGAGAACGTCAGCACTGTATCGGTATCGTGCACTGTCAATGGAACGACTACGGTTGCCACCGAAACTGCTGGGGCGTGACCTCGTGACGCGGTAATCGAGAGTCCTCAGGAAAGCGATGCGGCGATAGCTGTTTCGGAAGAGGTAACGAACAATGGCGATTAGAATATGCGCACGTGGTGCACCACCATCGTAGACCACCTAATAACGTCATCTTCATGTTGTGCCCCACGAGCGAGGGCAAATGGCAACAGGCGGAAAACGAGTGTGAAGGCCCTAGCGTGAAGTGAAGTGGTGTGGCGGTGTGAGATGCGACTACCGGGCAATACACAACAACCACCAATCCTCCTTAAACATTCGGGCGACGCGAGAAAATATTAAGATCGATCAGACAACAGGTCCTTTCTCCCTCTTGCTTTCAGCAAATTTCCATTCAGACCATCGCATTCAGAGCGTCTGTAACCCATCGCGTAAAAGTACAACACGCAACGCAGAAGCAAACTATCAGAAATGTAAACTCGAGCCTCCACGTTATTGTCGCACCTAGTCAACGTCACCGAACGCCATCGCGCGTACTGCATACTCGGATGTCGTCACTGATGCACAACGGCACCTCGTGTGAGCGGGCAGATGGGAGTGACGGCGAGAAGGTGCAGACGAGGCAGACGACAGCAGAGGCGGTATGGGCAGTCCGAAGTCATTGACGTGTCCGAGAAGGGGGGGGGGGGGGGGCAGCTGCACTCGTGTGATGAGATCGGAAATGTCGGGTCGGGCGTCGGGCCTGAGTCGGTGCGGTCGGTGCGGTCGGTGATCAATCATGGCACACGCACACTCTTCGCGTATTGCTATTGCTTCGGGTTCTCGGTTCACACGTGCGCATCATCGGGTCGCTGAATACGGAGGGACGCTGTTCCAAACACACTCGCCTCTCGGATGCGGCTCACACACATCGCCAGATCACTAAATCCAGCGGGAAAACTGACCCCATCCGCTCGCAGATCTCCTCGCTTCTCGCTTGCGGCTCACGCACATTATCGGATCACTGAATCCGGAAGGACATTGATCCCGTTACACTCGCAGATATCATCGCCTCTTGCCTGCGGCCCACACACATCATCGGATCACTGAATCCGGAGGGACACTGATCCCGTTACACTCGCAGATCTCGCCGCCTCTTGCCTGCGGTCCACACACATCATCGGATCACTGAATCCGGAGGGACACTGATCCCATCACACTCGTAGGTCTCCACGCATCTCGCATGCGGCTCACACACCATCGGATCACCGAGTCCGAAGGGGCACTTATCCCTACACGCAGCATCGCGTATCGGCCGGAGGACCGCGCGCATACACGAAGGTCACAAATATATGCAGCATAATAAATAATTCAGAATGAAAAGGAAACATATCTCCTAGACATAAACCTGACAAGCAGGGCGAGCCGGAAAATTGCTGTCGTTAGTGCGATGCGACAAAGTGATAGCGAAGTGACTGCTGGATAAGGGAAAAAGTAGATTAACCTACGCGAGGCTAAACCTTCCTAGGTACATGAAAAAACAAAGCTAAAACCTGGAGAAAGAATTACGAATAGCTCACGAACCATTTCGAAATTACGAAACGGGCTACCTACTAACGAATGCGCCAAAATGGATAGAAAAAGTTTGCGCGAAAAGTTCATATAGCACCCCGACATACTTAAAACAACAAACATATAAGAACATCCAGAAATACGCTACCCAAAACGTTACAGCAACGCCTAGAATGGAGACTCGCCGCGCGGCCGGCCCAGCCGAGGCTAAGCCCCGCCCCCTGACCACACTTACTCGCAGACAGTGCACACTATCCGCGCATTGCGTTTCCGACAGCCTCAAAACACGCAATAGCACGCGAATCTCGGAGGAACGCTACCGGTTGGAGAGAGGTATGGTGGGATGCGTCCACTGCCTGGTGGACACTTGGAACGGGAACACATTGCGAGCGCTGTCCCAGCTCGCGCTTCCATACCGGCCAGCCGCGTCACTGCTATCCGAAGCAGCAGCAAAGTACTATCAAGGCACTATCTTCCAAACATTCCGATTGGAACACCCACCTTGAGTGCATTGATGTAGATTTCGGAGCAGCGCGGGTTACCAGAAATCAGAGGCTCACCGGCAACTTTGTCCGCGACGAACGCTCCGCCCAGTTGAGGGAAGCGGATCAGAGGCAGAAGGCTGCAATATTTGTGTCCGCGTCTGCTTCTTTATCCCTTTCCACACCTCGGCAGCTCGTCAGCTCGCGTCTCCGGATCGGCTCGAACCCAATCTATGAGGAACTCGTAGACAGCCTTCTCCCCTCCAGTCAGATCGTCCGCCTTGAGAAGAAGAGTCACCATCTCTCGGTCCACTTCACGCAAAGCGCCAGACGACGAAATCCGTCTGGATGAGGTCACAACGTCTATGTCGTGCAGAATTGACTCACTTGAAGTTCCTCTTGATGTGCTTGCTGGCAACGTCGATCATTTCCTGGCAGTTGTAGCGCGATCCGATAGAGAGCAGATCAACACAGGTGGAATCAGACACAGAAGATGAGAGGTACCTGATTTGACTGGAGGAATACAACACAACCACGAACAACAACAGTGACAACAACAACGCTAAAAACAACGCACTTTCCGCACGCCTCCTTGAGATCGTCCATGAGCAGCATCGACGCGGCGTGCATCAAACTCTGCACCGACAACGCATCTGAAAATTCATGGAACCAAATATTTATAGCCATCGAATATAAATATATCTAAATTCGTACCGTAGCTGATCTTACCGACATACATGTACTCGATGATCGTCGTCAGAGCCTTTTCCGTCATGCCCTGATTCGAGAACGTAGAACGATAAATGAGCAAATCAATTAAACAACATACCTTCACCTCAACCTTGTGTTTCTTGTTCTCCTCGAATCCGTTGCTGAACATGGCCTTGAAGTAGGGAGACAACGCGGCCAAGACGTTCTTGTGTGCAGCAATCTGTAATGAATAATGATGTATACCATGGTGTCTGGTAAACATTCTGAGAAGTGAATATACGTATAATTATAATATATCCTCACCTCGACCTTTTGTTTTCCCGTGCCAGCTACCAGCTCAACATCGCAAAACGTACCACTCCTACAATAAAACCAGGTAAGGTGATTTAGCGACCGACAAGCCCAGCTGCAGACGCCAGACTCACAATCTCTGTTCATTCAGCTCGGAAAAAGCAGAAGCAAACGGACTGCTATCGAACTCGAATTTTCTGTAAACGAAACCATTACAACAAACAACAACATGCACAAAAACTTTACAAACACTAACGGTTGTTTCGAGCGACGAGGAGGCATCTCGATGAATGGTAGAAGGCCTTCGGAGGCTTCTCACTACCACTGCATAAACGAAGCGTAATAGATATTACACGAACAAAAAACATTACAAAAATTTGAACAAACAAAAAAAATTGAAAAAAAGTAAATAATTACATACACTATTTATTCATTAGTTGTGTATGTGGTGTAAATCTCTAATTTTGGATGAACATTACTACTTTTTCATTACTTCATTACTTTTAAGCAGCTTGCAAGATGGTTGAAAAAAGTGAAAAAAAACGAGAAAAAAACGGAGAAAAAGGACAAAAAAAATGAATTTTTTTTTTTGAAAAAAAGTGAAAAAAATTCATTTTTGACAAAAATCAAGTGGAGTTTTTGTCAAAAAATGATTTTTTTTTCACTTTTTTTCAAAAAAAAAATCCATTTTTTTTGTCCTTTTTCTCCGTTTTTTTTCTCGTTTTTTTTCACTTTTTTCAACCATCTTGCAAGCTGCTTTATTGTGTTCTTCATTATTTAAAATATTTCGAAAGCTAGAAGTATTCAAGAAATATATAGTCAATGAAACTGACAACTACTCATCTTCACCAAAATCTAAACGGCCTGTTGGAAATAATAATAATCGAATCCCTTCCTTCCCGTTCCCTAATGTATTACAACGGCTGTAATACATTATATGTTACTGATGAATAGAGTGAGATATGAGAAGTGAAGGTCTAACGGTGCATAGGCGCCATATCTTGGTCTCCGTAGATGTCCTCCTCCCACTGTCCCTTCCGACTGCGCAGAGCTACGAGCGCATCGCAGCTGCGTCGAGTAGTTAGTCAGGCAAACATACTGTCATGAACGCTGTATCCTGTATCGACTCACGCGGAACAGATATAAAACGGCTGAATACAAGTAGCAGGAGAACGCCAAACATGTTCTTTCAAAATTAATTAGTAGAAATCTACAGTATACCTTTTCCTTTAGGTTTTGGCAGGTGGACCACGAAATGCGTTCTGCGGTGTCGATGTACAGTTCCGTTTTCCTGTCGTTGAGTACTGTAAAAAAAAAAGTAAAGGTAAAGGTATCCCCCGATTCAAGAGATTCAGAGTACTGTACTGACAGGAATGCCTCTTGCCGGACGTGTCATACCACTTCATCTTATAATTTGCGTGCTCGACCTTCCTACTATCCTAGTCTTTCAGATGTTGGATCGTAACGAAATATGCTGCAGTGATAACAATATGGACCAAACTGATATATTCATCGGTTAGAGGAAAATTTCTCAGTTACAGTGTTGGTGCAAGTATTTTCCAGTGATTGTGATTCGGCTCTACTCGAGTGAGACCTTATTACGCGAGTTGAGGTGTGCTGAAGGTGCTGCAATATACTATTTTTTTCTGAATGTGCTGCTCTGCAATTATAGAGCTCTCTACCCCACGGGACATCATGCAGCTATTGACAACTACTCCCGTCCACACGCGTGTTTTGTACGTATATTTGCAGCATGCACTGATGATTACAGTTGCTCTACTCTAAAATTTTATACTCTCAGTGTTTACCGGTGTGTGCGCTGTGCCTGGTTTGATCCGAGTGTTGCCGATATCGATCACACACTTACACAACACCCGGCGGGCCCGAAACGAGAGAGAAACGACAGGCCGAAGAAAGAGAGACAGACACTTGAGTCGCGCCTCCAGATATAGCGACTGTATTCTTCTTCTCACCACACACCACCACAACACGCGCAACCGCCTCGCGCGCAACTCGCGCGTCAATCCACTCGCTAATATGTGCTGCTCAAGCATGTGCACGCATCGTGTCTCCTCTGTTTTAGTAGGTCGCAGAGTACGGTAATCGGGCGTTGCGGTGTGGTGCACAAACCTGTATGCGTGTCTGCGTGTCTGGTCTCTGGCCGGTGGCTGGCGTTCCATTGATCGGCGGGGCGGGCAGAGACGCAGGGTCGGCGGCTCTCTCTCTCCTCTCGCCGGCCAAGCCATCTCTCTCTCGCCTGGCTGCGGCCCGCTCGCCGCTCTCACACAACCACCTCATTGATTACCACACATCACTATTCCACATTGTCTCACTCCCGCCCGATCCAACCACTCACTATCACTCACCACCGCCGCTTTCATCACTCCGATTTTATCGATTTTCGGTACCGATTTCTGGCTCGATATTCTCACTGCATCCTTCGACCGCGTTTTCCCCCTGATCTTTGCAAGACTAGCCACAACGTGTGTGTGCGCGCACTGCGTCTAGTTATTGACGCGACCGAATTCGCGATTTTTGAACCTCTACTCGCGTCTCTCTACTGTCTCTTGCGTGAAACGTATTCCGATTCCGCGTCACACACATTTTCGCACACATACGCACACTGCATTCAGTAATCGTTTGCGGTTTTTGAGGTTTGTGTAATTTGGCGCGAGCGAATGCATTTCGAATGCAGCCGCCTTCGGCCGCCCTTGTGCAGTCATATTTTATACTACATAAATGTGTTTTTTCTCTCCGGAACCACCCGTGGGTCGTTTCGGAAAGGACGCCGGAAGTGTCGGATCCGCTCGTTTCGAGACGCGCGTCTCTCGTCTCTTCTTTCTCCTGTGATTGACTTCTATTTGTCCGTGTCTCACAGATTATGCCACAGCCAATCTCGCTGTGATATTGTTGTACTTTACCACATGCGCGCATCCCACCAACGTACTTCGATTTTTCGAGTGTGTGCACTTCACTTCAACATATTCTTGTCATTGTTTTTGCGAGCCGATGGTGGCGGCTCACGTGTTCGCGTGTTGTCTGCATTCCACATTCGCCCATCAATATGCGACCCACGTCTCCCATAATACCATTACCTCCTTCCCATCGGCCATATTTTCTTCTAGTGCCGCGTCCGCGTCCATCCCTTTTCGATCCCACTATCTCTCTCTCGTCTGTCCGGCTGCCGGTCTATGTTGTATTGATCTGTTGTCTACTGGCCGGATCTGTGAAGCCTGCAGCCGTTGCATTCTTTGCGTGCTGTGTCGTGTCTCGTTTATCACTATCCCATCTCACATCGCCGCGTCTAAACCCATTCAATTGATTTCTCCTCTCTCCCACATGTGCGTATGTATGTATGCGTGTCTTCCCTTCTATTTCCCGTGCACGCCTCTTCTTCGTCTTCATCTCGCCAAGTTGCGTTGGCAGACATTTGCATTGCAGTGAGAGGAATCGATCTCCGGCCTGTCTTGGCGGGAAACGATTTTCATACACGCCATACGCGCGCGCTGTCTCGCCGGCTGCTCACTCTCACTACCCCATCGCAAATATATTGCAAACAACAACAGCTCTTTCTCTGCTACACAACAAACAACACCCGACGAGTGTATGTCGCTCGCCCGCTAAGGTATGTATTAGTAGTTTAAAATTATTAGTTCCACTCTTACATCCGTTTCCATGCAGGGCCGGTGAGAAATGTCTACGAACGGAGCGAGTCTCGAGGACTGCCACACGAATGTGTTCGCTCTCGTGAGTTGTTTACTTGTTTGTTTATTTCCTTGTTTACTTGTTTATCTCCTTGTTTACTTGTTTACCCGCCCGTTTCAGACCGAGCTGAGTGGCTTGAGCTGGCGTTGTCTCCGCTCGCCTGCCGTCCACCAATCACACTCTCCCATCACCTCCGACCCCGTGCTCAAAGCGTACGGACACTGTCTGCAGGTGGGTTGTTTACTTGATTACCATGTTTACTTGTTTATCTTGTTTATTTGTTTACGTTCCAGGATGGCTTGATGTGCACGTGGCGTCGCGAGCCGTCGGCGCCCCCCTCCACCCTCGACCCGATAGCCATACCTGCATTCGTGTGAGTACAGTACCCAGTCGTTTTATTCTTTGTATTTCTATCCCCCAGGGATGTGTGTGCATTCATATTGCATCATGGTATGTAATTAGTTAGTCTAATCTATTCTCGACTGTCCTTTAGTCTCTTCAACTACTTTCTTCCCTTTCCTTCCACTTATCGTATCCGTGTTCAGCACCTTTGGCGACTCTGTGAAGCAGCTGTGGGTGTTCTGGTACGGGGACGATGCGCCGCCCGCCATCACCAAGCACGCCAGCGCCCTAGAGAGTGGGTTGTTTGTTTGTTTACATGTTGTTTATGTGTTTGTTGTCAGGCGTTGACGAGGGCAGCGCGATTACGACTGGCATGTCGTACGACGTGCGCACTCTCTTCTTCAAGGCATTCCACACGCAGATGGAGAGGGAGTTCGCCAAGAAGGGGTTTGTTTGTTGTTTGTTTGTTTGTTTGCACCGCTCCCTTTAGCTTTGTTCGATGCGGTCGTCTGTTCGTGCGTCCGTTGCGGCAACCACTTCCGGGCAGGGCGCATCTCTTGTCCAGGTAAGCGCGTGTACGTTTCGCCGTATACGATCCGTGTTCAGCTACGTGCTGGCGCTGCGTCTGTCGTTCTCGGTGCACGGGGGACACACTGTGTGTGCGTCTCTCTCCACCCAGCGACAACCCGCGCTCTTCCGACTATCGGTCAGGCACATTGCACTCGGAACGAGGTGGGCAAAGAGAATGAAACTGCTAGAGATCCCGGAGAATAGAGAGAGAAAGAGAGAGACGTATGAATCCATCCCCTTCGCAGGGTTCCGGTGATTGTCGCTCCGTGGTCGCTGCGCGGAGTGCTACTCCCAATGGACGCCAGCAAGCTGACCAGACAGGTGTTTTGTTGTTTACTTGTTTACAGGTGTGTTTGTTTACTTGTTTACATCTCCCTTGCAGCCGTCGATGGAGCAGCAGTGGGACGACTGGACCACGTATCACACTCTGGTGCAGGAAGACGAAGACGACGAGAAGAGGGTCAGCTGGGTTCATCAAGTAGAAATGTTTTGGAAGGGGCATACATTAAGCATACATTAATGCAGAAAAGTAGCGTTCGATGTTATGTAAGCGGTGAAGCGTATTAGTTGCGGATCGTGAATGTGGTTGTTACAATCAAGTACAAGTTGATGAGTATACGCATCTGAATATTGTGTATACGCCTGCAGGACGACGGTGTTCCCCTGATGGTGCCCGTGGAGCTGGACGGAGTGTGCATGCTGGTGCCCTCGTCGCTCGTCTGTGTCCCACTCGACGAGTGCCCCCTCATGAAACAGGCGGCCAGGGAGGGAGACGGAGGTGCGTGCATGTAAATAGTAAACAAAAAGTTTTCTTTCAACCGATACTCCGATACAAGATTGTATGCGTCTGAAGCATGTATACTATCAGTTTTGTGTGAAACGTAAACATGTCAGTTGTTGCAGAGTCCGTGTCGACTCGCCGCAACCGGATGCACTCCGCGGCCGCGAACGGCGCCCGCTTCCTGCAGTGTGTGCTCGAAGAAGCCGTCATGGGAGCAGGTGGGTTATTGTTGTTGTTTTTTGATAAGCTCACCGGATGGATTGGTACCATCAATTGGTTATTGATATAATGTAACTGGTGAGACGTACATGTTGTGGACGGTTGCTTTGAGGTGGTCGTGTGATGTCTGCTGGAGGAGGGGGAGGGGAGGAGGAGCGGTGGCAGTTCGGAGAGCCATACCGACTGGAACAGTGCCAGTGCCCCGCGTGCAACAAGGACAAGGAGAGCGGTCAGTCGAGGGGGGGGGGGGTTGCGATTGCTTGCTGTGAATTGATTATTCATAACGAAAACGTTAGTTTGTTATTTGATGCAACGTATCTTACGAATGCGTTCGATTTTCGATGAGGTATGCTTGTGAAACGTAACATATTGACATTGTAGTGTTTGTTCCACTCGCCCCGGAGCCGATGGACGAGGACACTCAGCCGGGTCCCGGAGAGGGCGTGATTCCAGGGGGCGGGGCGATGAAGGAGGAGGAGGGGGCGGGGCCGCCGCGACTCACTGCAGCCTCACCCACAAACAGGGAGAAGCCGAGTGGAATGGAGCTGAAGAGGAGGGAGAGGAGGAAGAGGTGGTTGGAAAGGGGGAGGAGAAGGAGAGAGAGTGAGAGATGGAATGAGAGATGACGTTTCAGGATGGCCTACCACCGTCTGTACTCTCGTGCTGGTAGCAGTAAGGAGGGAGGAGCATTGGAGGAGAAGGAGAGTGGAGAGGTGCGTGTCTTTTCTCTCTTGATTTTTTTTTGTTAGCATTATTGATGTTTGGAATAACATGCGAAAGGTAATACCTGTTGCGGAAGCATATTTTAGATACGTTTCATCGTGATCGTAAATTTTACATTGTAATGAATACATCAATCATGGTATCATTGATGTATTCATATGTGTAGCATTAATAAAAACTACCCGTCTGTTTGCAGGAAAGTGCGGCGGGCGGTGGCGCGTCAGACTCGGACGACTGCGACCGCGCGCCTCCCTCATGGGCAGACCCCAACAAGCAGATACTATCCAGCAACATATACTGCAACAACGATGTCGCCATGTGAGTGATAACGATAACAAGCAAATGACATCAGCTGGCAACGTTTTGGTCGTTTGGTGAAATCTCGTAAGTTACCCCATACCTAGTTCTCTTGTTCATTGTCTATATATGTATGGTCGCAGGTACCACTATGGATGCGCCTCGCCTGCTGGATCGAGCGACGATGACAATCTGGCGTGCAGTCCGTTCACTCCTATTAAGGTATGATAGAGAGAGAGAGAGAGAGAAATCGGTGGAGATGTACTGTATCCAGGTGATCTCGCCCTGCACTGACTGTCATGTTCCGTCGGGATCTGTGGACCAACTCAGCGAGCACGTCTTCAACGAAGTGTTCGCGCCCGGAAGGTAGGCGTGTTGTTTATGTGTTTGTTTGTGTTTACTTGATGTGTTCAGTGGTCTGAGCCGCTCTGCCTCCTCCATGTCTCTGGAGGAGAAGGCTCGCGAGTTTGACTGCTACTACAACCCCACGATGAGGGACGAACCGAGGTCAGATGAGCTTTGATTTTTTTTTCATTCTGGTAAGAAACCTCATTGTTGGTGAATCGTTTGATAGCATTATATTATTTCGTGAAACATACATGTGTTTGTGTGTAGATGGATGGCGTACCACAACCGGCGGCAGGGCGCCAAGAGGAAGTCGACCTACCCCGAGGGCATCCCACCCGCGCCCATATCACCCGATGCACCCGGCAGCCAGGAAACGGTACGTCGCTCCCTCTCCCTCCATACACCAATGGTCCCATTCCCATTCAGATCCCCGCCACGTCATCTCCCGCCGGCGACCCGTGGGAGGAGCGTCGCCGTCTGGCACGTCGTCTGCAGAACGACGACAGTGTGCGGATGCGTGGTCGAGGGGAGGAGGAGGAGCGGAGGGTGGATGAGAGGAGCGAGGAGAAGAAGAGGGCAGTGGTGGCGAGGAGACGGAAGGGCAAGCGGAAAGGGGCCAAGCGACTCAGCTGGCCCGAACTCGACATGCTCGATGTCACTGCCGCCAGCGCCAAGATTGGGGTGAGTGGTTGTTTTTATTCATCTTGTTTACGCGTTGTTGTTTACAGGAGGACATGTCAGTCCGCGTGGGTCCGATGGAGGGTCGCCCCGAGTGGGAGGACTCTTCCAGCGACGACGAGAGGAGAGCGGGTGGCAGTGCGGAAAAGGTGGGTAGATGAATTCGAAACTCTATTATCTTATTTTGTTTGAGTGAATATGTGTGATCTTTGAAACGTATGGTAGAATTTCATTTCCGTTATGATGATTGTTGCAGGACGCTTGTGTGGATGCGGAGGGTTGTCGTTCGGAGTGCGAGGGAATGGATGAGGGAGTGCTGGACAGGAGTGGAAGCAGTGGAGGCGCGGAGTCTGCGGGCAGCGCGGGAGGAGTGGGAGGGGGGACGATGCTCGCGCCCGGCCTGCCCACTGACAGCGTCCTCTCCCCACCAGCCAGCAACGAGAACAACCACATGGTGAGAGACGCTTTGCGAGTTTGGCATTTGAAAGAGACGGTCTATTGGTGGATATCAGACGGTGTGAATAAGTCGCTCACTTGATGCGTATTAATGCTTGTTATGTTATATATGAGCTTTTCGTATAATTGCCGTGCTTGGATTGTGTGTGACGGTGTGTGTTGTAGATGCCTGGCACGATGTATCAGTGGCCCCGCGTGGGCGGTCCTCCCTCTGCCGGCGACCCCTCCATGAACCACATCTACCCCACTCCGCCCAGCGTCGCCGAGGCACAGCAGTTCAGGTCAGAGTTGCTTCGGATAAAATGCGCTACGATTCGTTTTATCATAATTGTTGTTGTGTAGTGTTGACTATATTTGAGGTAGTAGTGAAACATAGTTGTAAATGAATTTCAATATTTGTTCTCAGTCCGATGGGTCATCCCGGTATGCACGGTGCGACTACGACGACGGTGCCGAGTCACTGTCAGGTGAGTGGAGAGAGAGGGAGGGAGTGAGAGATAGAGACGTCTCTCTTCCAGATGGAGCCGGTCCAGCCGACTCCGACGGGCCAGCAGCAGTACCCTCTTGTGGACCCTCTGACTGTGGTCAAGCAGGAGCAGCCAGACTGGGATGAGGACGAGCGAAGGAGGGACAAGGTGGGTAGGGCACTCTTTTTCCGACGTATTATTGAATTGTGATTTGAATGCATTGACTTCATTGCACTGTGAAACATATAATGCGTGATTCACAGTTCACTCATGCAGGTTGAGCACAAGATGGAGTTGTCCCTGCCGGAGGAGGGTGCGATGGCTCGTTGGATGCGGCAGATCGAGAACCAGCCAGTCAACGTCTCCATCAAGCGCTGCGAGGTGCCTGTCAGTGGACGGTCAGTATTTTTTTTCATGTTATACATCTCTTTTATGTAGTAGATTTGGCTATATGTGTGAAACGGTGTTGTCTCCAGTTTCTCTCTGTCTGCCGTGGACGCCGACCAGTTGCTGTCCCATCGGAAGCCACTCAAGATGCCCCCGGACTACTTCCGACTGCAGAACAAGCTCAAGCAGGTGAGCTTGTTTCGTTGTTTGTTGTTGGGCATTGGACTTATTCGGGTTATTTAGAAATATTAGAGTTAGAAATATTATATCCGTGTTTCATATCATTAATGTGTTGCAGTTGATGCCTCGTCGTGAGAAGGCGGAAGATCGCATTCGGGAGATGGCGTGGCGAGGAGGTGCCGGCCAGCAGAAGGACCTGATTCGGGAGCAGCAGCTGGCGGCTCGTCTCCAACCACAGCCCGCGCGGCCCGGCCTGCCCGCTCCGCCCCCATACAACATGGGCATGATGGGAGGAGGGCAGATGGCACCGGCAGGCTATCCAATGCAGCAACATCCACAGCACCCACAACACCCACAGTACATGCCGCAGCAGGTGAGTCGGAGGATTCATCTCTCTCTCTCTCTCTCTCTCTCTCTCTCTCTCGTGATGATAAGGATTGCCTTTTCAGATGAACGGCATGCAGCCACCCCAGATGGGTCCCCCGATGTACGGCGGTCCGCAGCAGCAGATGATGTACAGACATGGCATGCCGCCCCCGCAAGGATACGGTATGCAGCCTGGATACGGTCCCGCACCCGGCATGCATGCTGGAATGCAGGTGAGCACCTTTTATTCATTCGATTGGCACGATGTTGAGTTGTGTCTTGCAGGGCGGTCCAATGGGTATGCAGGGAGGCATGCAGCCCGCGATGGGCGGTCCGATGGGAATGGGTGGTATGGGAGGAGACATGTACGGAGGAGGACCGCAGTACGGACAGCAGTCCCAGCCAGGACAGATGCGTCCTATGGGCATGCAGGTGCGTTGAGATTTATGATTTATAATGTTTGTTTTGGGATTGGGATTGGTAAGGCTGAAGATGTGAGATTCTAGAATCGAAATCTTCATATAAATTTGCGTTCTTTGTAATTTCTCTATTGCGTGTTATTGATTGATACCACTTGTTTAGATGGCGGGTGCGGCTGGGTATGGGCAGCCGTTGCAGTCTGGTCTGGCTGGACTGAGTGGTGTGAGCGGCGGTGGAATGGAGAAGGCTGTGGAGGCCAAAGTGGCCGAGGGAACCAGCGTCGTCATGGCACTCTTGCTACAGGTACGCGCGGGGTTGGAATGATTTTTACGGATTGTGCCATAAACACATTAAAAATGTATTTCATAGAGTTGTTATATGTGGTTGGTGAAACGTATTACGTATGGTTAGTATTTTCTGCATTTCGACAAGCGCTCCTATGAGAAAACATAACAATTGATGGGCGAAGAGTATGCAGCCTTAGGCACCACGTATGTTTTGTGTGTGTTTTACATGTTTTGCGTGTTTCCAGGACACTGTGCTGGATCTTCACTATGACAGCGTGTTCGACTCGTGTCCCATCTGCTCCTGCAACACTAACATCAGGGCGAGGTGAGAGGGGGGGGGGAGAGAGAGAGAGAGAGAATATCACCTGTCGGGAAGCGAATCTGGTTTGGTCATTGTAAAGGGCGAGTTGATATTTAACGACATTTGCGTTTCCTCTTTTTTTAGAATTGTGTATTGTGTGAGGGGCCGGGGCATTGTTACATACGTTTCTGGCAAATTGCCAATTGATACATATTTCTTGTTGTGTTGCAGGGAGCTGGGCACGTACCTGACCCCGCACGAGGTGCTCCGGCTGCCGTCCGAGAGACAGGCGCGCGAGCTCCACCCGTGGAGCGGCTTCCACGTCCAGGACGGAGAAGCCAACACGTGCTGCTGCGGATTCAGGTGGGCGGGGTCGGCGTGGGCGGGGCTCGGACAGGGTGAGATGGGAATGTTGCAGCGCGGTGCGGCACCGCTACCTGTCCATGTGTGCGGGTCTGTTCGGGGAGGACGCCAAGGAGGCCACCGGACTCGACTACGCCGTCGCTCAGGTTTGCAGATTGTGTTGGTTTTCTTTCTGTCGAAAGAGTGTCGAAATTGCCTGTGATTTTGAATGGTTGATTTTGTCAGTGTCGTGTAACGTATTTGCTCACGTTTTTTTTTTGAACTTGTAACATATAGACGCTATTTCAGGTGAACAGTTCCACGGGTGCGTCTGGTCAGGTGTGGTTCGACTCGTCTTCGCGGGCGGACATGAACCTGTTGGATCTGCTGCGCACCCAGTGTCAACACCATGACATGGGGGCGCTCGTGCAGCAGGCCACTGCGTTCGCCGCCCATGCAGACAGGGCATTGAAGGTGCGTGTGCGGCGGACACTTTTGATCTGCGAGTTTAGGAGTATGTGAAAGTTATTGCGTGTATTGCAGCCGGTGATGGTGTCATCTGACTGCACTGCCATCTCGGATTGCTCCGAGTACGTGCTCTCTCCGATAGACGCTATCGAACTGCTACTCGCCGGAAACGCCGCCACCTCACTCGCCATGGTATGTTTACTAGTTTGTTTACTTCGTTTACCCGCTTTGTTTAGGTGCCGGACAGCGGCCCGAAGCGTCCGACGAGCGACACGACCTTTCTGCGCTACTTCCATCCGTGGGGACTGCAGGTGAGTGGTGTTTGTTTGTTTATTGTTTGTTTACCCCTCCTCCCAGATGGCGAACGAGCTGCGCGAGCCTTCCGAGTGGGAGTGGCGTGGTTGTCTGACAGAGGTCAAGGAACTCCTCGACAACACAGTCAAGGTGAGCTCTCGTTTATTAAACTTTGAAACAGACAGGATTCTGATTGAATGGGAATTCTTTGCATCGACTTGCTTTGACTGTGCAACATATTTGTTGGAGCAGATATGGGAATGGTGTGATTGTTGCAGTCTGTGCGTCGCGTGCAGCAGTCTGCCTCGCGTATCGTGGAGGGTCCTCTGACATGGCGCGCCCTGGCAGGCAAGAGCACCCGACCCGTGGCCGGAGACGACGACCTCGTCGAACCGGAGCCCGTGCCCTACGTCATCGTCGCCACCGAGAAGGAAGCCATCAAGGCCAGCCCGCAGGTGCGCCGAACTTACCACATCTGATTATCTTATTGTGTTGCAGATTGTTCGTGTGTGGGAGCAGCTGTCGCTGGGTCCGATCGACCAGCCGAAGGACGTTCTGTGGGTGGCTGTGGTGCCGGACGGGCCGGGGATGTGGGACAAGACGAGCAAGTACATGGACGCACTCAGCCAGTCAGTCGAGAGGGAAGGGGGGGGGGGGGGGTGGGAGATGGGAATCGCTACTGTTAGCGGTCAATATGTGTGGTCAAACCCTTTCTGAAGTTCATTGGTGTTCGTTTTTCCGACTTGTGCTTGATGTGTGGTTGAAACGTAAACTTATATCAAATTGTAACAATGAGAGAAAATGTTGCATGTTGATTCAACTTTTATTTCATGTCTTGTTTGCAGGACATACGAGCGCATGCGCTTCGGCCGCCACATTCCTCTCATCCGCGACCAACTGCGAGACGGGTGCCTGAGGATTGGTGCGTTATTTACGTGTTTGTTTATCTTGTTTACTTGTTTGTTTATCTTGTTTATTTACATGTTGTATACTCTCTCCTCTACAGGTCCTCGCCCCCTCGGTGGCAGCAAGTTCTCGCAGATGGGCGGCTCGACCACTGCCGACTTCCTCAACGTCATCGGACGATACGTTGACGACAAGACGATGGTAGCACGCCTGCAGGTGGGATTGGTTATCGATTGGTTTATCGATTGACGCCTTGTCCGTTTGCAGCAGTACATGCAATGCGTGGAGGACCAACTGTCTGCTTTGTTCCTCGAGAATGACATTGTGTTCGAGAGGAGCAACTATCGGTGGGTCGACTGGGCAATGCAATGCAAGTAACATTGTAATGATTCATACTATCGCTCGCTTGAGATTTGTATATGTTTATACAGTTTTATATGTTAATACCATTTTTTGTATTTATTGTTGCTAACGATGTCGGAAGAATATGGCATAGGTTGTGAAACGTATCTAGTGATTGAATTTGAATATTATGATTACAATTGTAATGGGATTGTCAATGTAACTTTCTCTGGGAAATTATAAATGGATGCATATAGTTGGTGGAGAGTTAATACTGTATAGCGTTGTGTGTTGCAGGGAGGCGCTGGCACTGGATGCGAAGGCGAAGCGACAGGCGGCGACCGAGGCACTCACCAAGGCAGCCAACGAGGGACAGGCGACTGGAGGAGGAGCGGGACAGGGTGAGGCACATTCGCACTCTTTTCATTGCTTCCTCAACAATAACGTGCAACTTTGTCCCCCCCCCCATTGATTCTCGGTTATGTGTCGTTATCAAGACGTTACCGTGGTTGAAACTAGTGCCTGCCCAGAGTGCATTGCCTTCTCATGTCTCGGGTTCCTCCGCCCACTCTGGGTATTAGTTGAGACGGCTGGTTTTCAACGATTGATACGCACTTATTTTCTTTTCTTCGGAATTTCTCATATTTTTCATCATGTATTTTGTATGTGTGGCACAGAGTAAACTATTTAATTAAGTTACATTAATGTGTATAGGTGTATGATTGTGTGGTGATGCGTATTTGTTGCAGAGTCGATGGACATGAGTGGACCCGGTGGTTCGATGGATGGAATGCAGCAGCAGATGATGATGGGAGGAGGAGTGAAGATGGAGATGGGGATGGGTATGCAGCAGCACCAGCAGGGAGGACTCGCGGCCGCCCTCGGAGCACCACCCATGCAAGGGTTCAATGTGAGTGGGGGGGAGAGAGAAAGAAAAAGAGAGAGAGAGAGAGATGCCTCCGTTCAGATGCAACCTGGCATGGCGGGTCAGCCGATGCAGCAGCAGCAGTCTCTGCCCCAGCAGCAGCCGCAGCTGGATCCAGAGGAGATTCCGGACGACGAGCCAGGCACTCTGCCCCACACGGTCGTCATCTACATGGTGGGTGCAGTGCGATGTTTGATGTTTAAAAATAAGAAGTATTCTCGGTTATCTTTTGGCATGGATACTATTGTCGTACTGTCAATTCGTGCGATTTCATTTGAGTGTGATTCTTATATGTTGTTGGAGTGCAGTGTTCATGTTTGTTGCCTAACAATAAACATGGGATAGTATTCTCAATTTTTTTTAAACAGTTTTCGAGTACTTTTCACTGGAGGTTTTAGTAAGACCGGTTGTCAATTCAGTCAATCCATAATATCCACGTTCATAAAACAAACAAAATCTTTTTATTAATCATAAAGTAATAGTACTTCTTGCACGGAGACTATTATCACAGTGTGAATTCGTTTGATTTCATAAAATTGTGATTTGCAAATCTTATGGTTGTTCATAGTGTGTTTTTCAGCTCAACCCGTTCTCATTTGGCGCTGACGGGCGGCATCCCCTGCGTTCGAGGCTATCCATTCTATCCATCATGCGGGCATTCAACACACTATGCGCCCGTCTCCCACACAGGAGAAGACCACAGCTACAGGTGAGGGGGCAGGGCGACAAGGGGCGGAGCTGTGGTGCAGATTGTGGGCGGGCACTGATACATTGTGTTCCAGCTGGAGATTCTGCCGGTGCAGCCGGTTTTCGATCTGCAGGCGCAACTGCCAGACTTTGCAAGGGACGACAGGAGTCAGCTGGGGCCATTGGATAGAGGTGAGAGGAGAGAGAGGGGGGGGGGAGAGTCATCCATGTCTTCTAGGTCTGGCCGAGCGTTCTCTGAATGACGGTGCTTCGTGTGGGGATGCCCTCCGGGCGACTGCGATGGCTGTCTTCTCCCAGAGTCGCCTCCTCCTACCCGACAGTGTCAAGACGGTTCTCGCCAAGAGCATGACCAAGTGAGTTTATTTTGTCGTTTTTCAACTTCTATAAATCTGACATTGATCAGTCGCGCATGAAACATGTTGTATCTACGTTGTGAAACGTTTGTGGACATAATTTCGATATGATACGTTATGATGATTTTCACCTGATTGTTTGAGGTTCGGTCCGGCGTCGCAGCTGAGTGATTGTATCGATGAGTTGGAGAAGACTGCGCACCCTGTTCCGGTCTACAAGCTCCCCTCCACTGCCTTCCATCTCGCTCCGCCCCCGCACATATTCACCAAGGGAGACCAGGTGAAGGTGATGCCTCAGGTGAGTGCGACTCGATCAATTACTCTCTTTCTCTCCCCCCCCTCTCTCTACTTTCACTATTTCCCTTTCAGGAGGAGCAGACCCTATTCGTCTCGTACTGCCTTCTGGGAGAGCAGTGGCTGTGTGCGTCTGTGACCGATGGCCTCGGAAGGATGGTCGACAACTGTCTCATCAATCTGAAGACCAACCAGACCCACGATCATCAGTAAGTTCATATTTATTATGCGTTGAGCATTCTCTTTGGAGTACTAATTACTTTTCACAGTCCAGCACATTCATTCGTATAGTGGATGAAACGTATATCGATGCTTGTTCATGTTAGTTGAAAAATGTGGCATAAGTGAAGTTATGATGTGAGTTTATTTGTCTCTTGCAGGATCTACCGGTACCGTCAGAAGACGCAGATTCTGGACGCGATGTCTCGTCTGTGGACGTACATTCTGGGAGTGTGCTCTGCGGAGACGCGGAACTGGAGGCTGGTCATCGGGCGACTCGGAAGAATAGGACACGGAGAGCTCAGAGGTCCGTATCAGCATCTCTCTCTCTCTCTCACTCGTTCCCTTTGCAGCGTGGTCGTCTCTGTTGTCGAAGCAGTCCCTGAAGCGCTACTCGCAGCGTGTGCGTGAAGCGTGCTCGACTTGTGCCAAGATGCCCGCCTGCCAGCACACCCCCGCCATTGTCAGCGCCTGCCTCGTCAGCCTACAGCCAGAGGAGACACTCAGGTCAGAGACAGGGCTTACACTCAGTCGTCGCTTGTCGCAACCATATGCGAACACGTTGGATGCTGTAGCATCACTTGTTCAGCATTGTGTGACACGCGCAAATTATTATTGTCATGAAGCTAAAGTTTTTCCTTTGTCGAATAATCATATTAGAGACGCATTTTCGAGTACGTAGTGAAACTTATTTCATGTTTGCAGGATCTTCCCCACGTACTTTACCCACTCGGATGCGGCTGCGAAGAGTGCAAAGTTCCGCCCTCTGACGACTCCCGATGATGCGAGCTGCACTCATATCATGGTCTTCCCAACCAATGCGGACATACAGGTGAGGAGATGGGAGAGAGAGAGAGAGAGAGAGAAAGAGAGAGATGAAGAGAGAGCGGGGGGAGAGAAATGAGCCGTTTCCTTTCCAGCTGAACCAAGAAGATCAGGGCGGCGGCGACGACATTGACGCGTTCGACTCGTTTGTCGACATGGACATGCCTCCGGACAACGACGTGGGTGGTCCTCGCTGTGTTCTGTGTTCTGGTGTTTGTGCTTTGTGTGCTGACGTTTGTGTGTTTAGATGCACGATCTGATGAACGACATGTACGGGGCGGACTTGGCGCCGCAGCACTCGGCTGGCATCCGACAGCCCGGTCAGAACGCCTTCTTCGCCGATGCCATGGGTGAGTGGGCGGGGCTTGGAGGGGCGTGGCGTCGCCATGCGCAACGCAGGGAGTCTATAGACAATATGTATCGTCTCGATTATGTAGTGAGCTGGGATATGGTGCATTCAATTGGAGTGCATCGATCGACACATATGTTGAACATAATATTGAAATGTGATGAGATGGTGATGATGGGTATATGTGTGTGTGTCAATCTCTCTGTTGGCAGAGTCGATCGAGAACCAGCCGCTGGCGACTGGCTTCTACGTGTCGACTGCGCCGGCCGGAGAGCTGCCCGACTGGTTCTGGGCAAGCTGTCCCAGCGCCAAGGTAAGGCGGCTGAACTATTTCGTATCCACTTCTTATTGACTAACTCTAAGACTCATTGTTTGTTTCGAACATGATGTATCATTATTGATCTCTCAAGCATATTTTGTGTGGGATGTTGAAATTGTTGTTAGTGACTCGTGTTAGCGCTGCGATTATTAATCGACAGTGATAACTTTGTACGCTCCGTTAGTTGAGAAAACGTAGTTGTGGTGGTTTTTATACCGGAGTTTCTATGGTTTGTTTTAGCGTCGCGTGCCGGTGCACCTCAAGTCTTCGCTGCACATCAACACTCCGCTGGTGCACCAGGCGGATGACCTGCTACACAAGACGGACAAGGAAAAGTGCGAGGCGAGCCATCCACTAGACGGAAACCGCACCGAGGAGGTGTTGAGGTGAGCGAGGAAGGAGGGAGAGAGGGGGTAGAGAGAGAACGGTTGCAGTTTGGCACCACACTTGTCATGTTCTAATTGATTTCAGACACGTGTTGGAGACGTACAACGCTCTGTCGTGGCTGAATGTCGATGTGGTAACTGGGGAGAGGAGGAGCTGTCTGCCCATTCACATGCAGGCACTTCTGCGACTCTACCACTCGGTCGCCCGCCTCGTCCTCTAGGCCCCGCCCTCCTTGGCCCCGCCCACCGGGTAACGCTTCCCGATGTGATCATATCCCTATTCTCTCAAATTGTGTCTATCTATCTCATTGTTTGTACTTGTTTTGCATTTGCCCACAGTATGTGATTGATCGAGACCGGAGAGTTTGTACGTTTGTAGTTGTTGTCTCCCATTTTCTCTCATTGTTTTCGCTTTTTATATTGATCCCGGAACCTCGTATTCTCCGCTGTGAATTGTGACACCTTCTTGTTCGTTTTTTTTCTCCGAGTATATATAGTGTAGCATGCTATATATTGACGCTGAGAGATCTCTTCCTTCCCCTATTACAGTAATCCCCATTCACAAACATTCACACACTACCATTTGCCTCCCACTCACTCTATCTATAGACAACCGCAGCCAAGAGAGTACTTTGTAGAGAGCTCGCGGGTATCGCACTATCGATTGGCTATCGATTGGTCGGCTGTTGTTGTGTTAGTAGACATTTTGAATTGACCGCTACACTCGCGTCTCTCACTCGTTGTTCCTATCTTTTCTTCGTTTCACCGGTCGCCCATCTATTGTGTGTATTTCATATCTCATGCAGAATACGTTTATAGCCAATGAACATATTATAATTATGTTTTTGTTGAAGTCTTTCAACACAGTGGCCGCACTAATCTGATAGTGAAATAGTTTTATTACGGCACATTCAGCACACTTCAACTCGCATTAAAAGAATGTCATACTGGAGTATGAAGCGAATCACAATCACGGGAAAACACATATTGCACTGTAACTGAGATTTGAGATCTCCTAATCTCCGAATATGTTAGGGTGGTCTACTTGGTAGGCACTGTAGCACATTTTGATACGATCCAGCATCTGAAAAGCAAGTCTCTCTATCAAGATAAACAAGACCTAGAGAGAGAGAGAGAGAGAGAGAGAGAGAGAGAGAGAGAGAGATGCACCTGTAGGCAGGGCAGGTACTCGAGAACATTGGACGGAGTGGCCAGGTGTGTTCGACAGAAGGCGAGGCACTTCCCTCCCAGTATCGCTCCCACACCCGCCATCTCACAGCACACTGAGTGATCCACCTGAAGCAGGAGTGATATTGATTATTGATCTCTACTGTTTGATCGACTAGTTTATGCTCACCTTGCTCGACGCGCAGTCGAATGCCTTTCCCAGTTGTGGCCCCGGGCACTGGTTGGTGAGGAACGCGCCAACTAGCTGAAAGTGGATGGGTCTACTGCAGTCAAACAGCCTTTCAGACGTTTTTGTCATTAAAGTTGTCAAAGTTGCAGAAGTTCTGGCAGGTTGGTTGAACGGCCTGTTTCCGACAGCACAGGTCGAGCTTGGCATTGGGTGAGAGGGCGCTCCTGGGTCGAGACGCCCTCGTCTCCTCGCTAGAACCTGACTGGTCCGGCCAGTCCACTTCCGCCGGCGAGCTTTTCACTGCGTTCACTGGCACGATTGGAGAGGGTAGCAGAACCTGGAATACGGTTTGTGAGATTTATTTGCAATGTGTCTCACCACTTTGTCGGGAATTGGACCGTTCGGTTCGAACTTGGGTTTGAGTTCGGACAGTTTCATTGGTGGCAGAATTGGTTGGATGCGCTCGTTTTCTTTGACGAAGTCCTCCTTGATCTTCTCGAAGTTGTGTTCCTTGCGAGTGTTGATCTCACGTAAGTCGAGTGTTGAATCTTCATCAATTGAGAAATCGGCTGAAAAATAACATTAAAATATCTTTAACGGATATTCAAATATATTAACATACGTTTAAGTACTATTGACAGACTGGAAGCATATTTAGTCCTACAGCGCTAAAATTATTACCGTAAAAATAATTGCGTGTGGCGTGAAACTGATCAATTTTTGAAATGGGCCTAATTGATATGAAGAATCGATTTTTATTGTTTTTTTCGTGTTTTGTACTTTGTTTCTTTTATTAATACGGTATCCTTGCAGAATGTTCTTCTCGCCTCCTTTGCTTCTCGCTCGTACCAGTGAGTTCCAGTTGATTTGGTGAGTTTCTCTCTCAAAAAGTTCATATATTATATATTTATAGAGGGGCACTATTATACGTGGTATTTCTTCTTTTATAATTCATTATTCGTATTCAGGTCTGTCGCCATGTCGACGTCCAAGACAAAGGAGCGGCGTTACCTCACTAGAAGCTCTGTCTCCAGTGTACAAGTTGCCGCTGTGTGGTGAGTTGTATTGATTTTTTTTATTGTTGTTGTTTACATGAATGTGTTTTCAGTGAGAAGATCATGTCGATGCTGCCTACTGGAAGGTGCAACCGCACGGAGGAGACACAGAAACTGTCATTGTATTTGCTCGCGCAGCTCATGTTTGGAGTCGTTCGCGTTCATCAGTCCAAGACCAACTACTTGTTCGGTAAGTACAGTCAATTACCATTTTGTATGCAACATTTTTTTTCAGATGACGTCAACGAGACTTACAACCGTGTGAAGGAGATCTTCAAGCCATCAGAGATCCCGAAAAAGTAAGGTTTTGATGGACTTCTCACTAAGATGCAGTATTAATTTCAGGAGAAGAAAGAAGCACGAGGGCGACGAAAACGAGGAGGAAGAAGATGAGTTGGAGAAGATGTTGAGAGAGGCGAACGACTTCGTCAACCAGAAGGGCGCCTACCATCCGTCCAGGATGAACATAGACGTCGGTCCGGTAAGCATGGATCATGCGTATTTACCTTCGTGCAACGTTATTTCAGACTATCCGGAACCAGGCTCGATACGAGGATATCACTCTGCGAGATGAGCCTGTGAACACTGGCCTCGCCGACTTCCCGATCGACGATTTGGAGCCGCCTCGCTTCGGAGACAACATATTTCTCGATGATTTCGGAGTGCCGTGAGTGATTTGTTTGTGTAAAGAGTACTTTATGACTCCCTTCAGTGACATGAACACTACCATTATCTCGAGACAGATGGCGTCGTCTTCGGGTGACTCCGTGGAGGTGGCATTTGGAGCTGCCGGTCGACAGCTGCCAGGTCAAGATTCCGCGCCCTGGCTCAACCCCAACAACGCGCACATGCTCGAGGACGTGAGTGTGTTCGAGTGAACAGGGAAGCGTAGTTGTATTGTGTTCAATTTAGATGGCTCTTCCCGGTATGGAATTCTCCAAGTCGGGCCTAGATGCGTACGATGAGTTCGGAGATCTCAACGGTTTGTAGTCGTTTCATTTCTCTGATTTATTTGTTTGTTTGCAGTGGCTAGGAAGTCGCCTGGCGCGCAGATCCGCGCACGCACTCCGTTGCAGCGCACTCTCAACGCTACCAACGAGATGCCCGGTATGAGCGTGCCTGGAATGAGCTCGCCTATTCCCCCGATGCCGCAGATGCAGCCTTTGCTCGATCCGTTCGGCGACATGGACATGATGGACATGGGACCGCGGGACCCTGCTAGCGTCGCGCAGGCCGAACCGGGCGCGGTTGCGAAGCCGGAGGACGAGGATTCGGAGCAGAGGAGGGCGAGTGTGGAGAGGAGGCAGAACCAGCTGATGGATGTGCAGATCGATGAGATGATGGACATAGACGCACAGCCGCCAAAGGCAGTCGACCCGCCGGTACTCGACTCTCTCCAGCTCGACTCTCAGATAGAACCTGTTCCTGTGGGTCCGCCTAGGAAGAGGAGGCGCATTCGCAGAGACGAGATTATCGAGTACACATATGTGAGTTACTAATCCTGAATTAGAATAATTTCAATAAGTGTTTGTTGTAGGAGGAGATGAAGGAGCGCACTGTCAACTACGAGGATACGATGCGCTCGAAAGAGGACATGATGATCAAGGTGATGGTGAATATTGTGTTTTGTGTGTTATTAATTTATGGATTGTAGATCCCTCACCCTCACCACCGCTCTGCAGCCGAGCTGCTGGGTCCTCACATGTTCACCGAGAACATGGGAGGCGCCAGGGCGCGCCTCCTATTGAGGAAAAAGGGTGAGTTGCCACTTTAAATATAAAAAATACATTATTCCCTGCAGTTCGTGAGCCGCATCCGCTGGATGAGCTGTTCGAGATGACGTCGCTGGCTGGCCCTCGTCGCCATCGGCTGATGAAGAAAGAAGTGGAAGAAGAGGAGGACATGTCCCTCAACAACGAGATCAGGAGGAAGGAGAGAGGCGGAATGGATATGTCGATGGACGAGCAGCCGAGGAACATGTTCATGAGGAGCAGCCCGGTCGCCCAATGGCTGGAGCAGCAGGAGAGGGATCGAGAGGAGATGTACATGAAGAGCGACATGCTCAAGTGAGTTAATACTATGATTATGATACCTAGGTAACTCGTTTATTTTAGCCCCGATCTGACTCGTGGCGGTATGATGGACATGGATATGGACATGAACATAGAGATGAGCTCCCGTCTCGATAAGCGCAATGATACCAGAGTGGGTCGATGGTTGTGTTCGACGTCCATGTCTATCGTTTCAGTACCTCGACGGCGATCTCAACATGCGCGAGCGCGTGGATGACGAGTCGATGCAGGCGCCTCGACGCCGCGCTAGCTCGTACAACGGAAGTGGGTTATATTGACTATATTCCATATATTATTCATTGTCCTCTTCAGTGGATCCTCGTCGCAGTATGCTGGATATGCTGGACGAACCGAAGAGCATGATCGACCGCTCAGTGGACATGGTCAACGACACGGAGCACGCGAGTGGACTACCCGACAAACACTCCAAGGTCATGCTCAAGTGAGTCGCGGCGATAGGAGGGGAGAGAAATGAGAAATACGAATTGATTTCAGCAAGTTCATGAATGAGTGCAAGGAAAGAGACTCGGATGAGATTGCTCTCTCGCTGTGCATCTCTGGCAACGACGCCAAGGAGGCTGCTCGCTCCTTCTACTCCGTACTTGGTACGCTATTTTGCACGTTTCATTTTGTATTTGCTGAATTGACCATTATTTTCAGTTTTGCTGAAGAACCGCAAGATCGATGCTGACCAGAGCGAGCCATATGAAGAGATCTTCATTCAGCCGTTTGGAATGCGCCCCTCGCAGCAGGAGGCTGACGACATCTACGAATAGACTACCAGGGATCACAATCCCGACATGTGAATTTGTTTTTAGATTTTACCTACTCACTCTACTTTATCCACTTGTGTTCATATGCACCCTGCACTTTGCCTTATCCGATTATCTAGATATGCGTATTTAGCGTTTCCCACTACAAGTGGTTTGCTGTGAATATTGTTTGAAGTTGTTTACTTTGCGACATTTTGAAGTTTTTGTTGGAGATAAATGATGGAGAAGAAGTGTGCGACTCACTGTTCGGGAGAGGGATCGCCTTGATGGTTTTGGTTTTTGCGAAGGTGGTGCCTCGCCTCGGAAGATACATACTGGTTTGTGGGAGAGGAACTCCCTGGAAGGATGTGCTGGAGAGAGGTGGCTAAAAAGTGACTGACTGGCGCGGGTGGAGCCATGAATGGAAGGGCGGCCGGCGCTGGTTTGGTGGGAATAGGGGGAAGCGAGAGGTCCTCCGGAGAAGGAAGACCTGAATGGGCGAAGTGATCCATGGATGAACGCGTGACGATACCTGTGTCTTCGTCTATCCTATGTAATCCATCAGTGTTCTTCCGATCGAGGAATGGATCGGTCGGTGGTCCTTCCGTGTCTGTCAAACGACGATATTTGAGATGACGTCACTTCTTATGCGTGACTCACCACTGTCCATGTCAACCACTATTTCGTTGCCGTTCATGGATGAGAGTCCGGGAAGGGCGAGGGTGGACGGGATGGGAGGGACTGAGAGAAAGAGAGAGGGTGAGGGAGAGAGAGAGAGAGAGAGAAAGAGAGAGAGAGAGAGAGAGAGAGAAAGAGAGAGAAATCACCTGTGACGGGAAGCAGGGTGGGCAGTGGTTTGAGTAGGTTGAGTGGATCGAGAGTGCGCACCATACCCGAGACGAGTTCCTGCGATAAACTTGTTGATTCGTTTTTTCAGTACCATATAGCTTGAGAATAGAATGCAAGAACTGTGGATGAAGTGGGAGTAGTAAATTGTGAATATGACTGCATTGCTACCTGGAGTGGTGTCTTGGTGGTTGGTTCCACTGTGGTGGCGGGTGGAATCTGCCATGGCTCTGCCGGGAAGCGCAGGCCCGACGCTGACACTGGGGCACTGAAGAACAAAAGTGGCGATCACAACTCAGAGTTATAAAATTATGTCAGCATAACACGGAAGTATTTTCCACCGAAAAATCTTACCGATACGGATTGTAGGCGGATTGGGTGCGCCCGCCTGACATCACAGTCGTCGCAGTGGGCTGGAACGAATAGGATGGATTAATCAATAAATCGATAAATCAATAGCGATTGGCGTACCGGCGTGGCGGTGTCTATGCGCATGTTTGTGGTGGTAGACAAAGGATGTGAGGTTTTCGGGGGCAGGGTGACTCGGGTGAATGCAGTGCTTCTCTCGGAAGGAGGGGAGTGGCTCTGCTGCAACCATGAACCCATTTTCCACTCTCACACAATATTTGTAACAACGATGAAGGAAATGTGGCAGACACATATAGAGAAGTGAGAGTGTCTCTGACCTTCTCGCCCCCGTCGAATCCGACCAGCTTCAGCTTCTCCCGGTCGCGGTTGCCGCGGAACGGCGAGATATCCTGTATAGGGCAACGTGTGTGTCAATGTCTCCGCACACGCACACCATTTTTGGACGTTTTTTTTGAATAATTTTCTAGAAGTACTAAAAGTACTACTATACTGACCGCAGTGAAAATTGAACAAAGTTTGTTTTAGACAACATACCTTGCTGGCGACAGTGGTCCTCTGCGGGGGGTCGGTGACTGCGAGGAGGTGGCGAGTCAGCTGCACCACCTCGGCAGAAGCACGCCAGTCTGCGAGGCGCCATCTCTCTCTCTCTCTCTCTCTCTCCCTCTCCCTCCCTCCCTCTCTCTCTCTCTCCATCTCTCTCTCTCCCCTCTCTCTCCCCCCTCTCTCTCTTCTCTCACCCCTCCTTTCTGTCGACTTTGGAACGTGCATTGCCGTGTATACGCTGAAAGTCGATTTAATTAGGAAAAAAAACGTATTATTTTCTAAATTGAGTCGTTTGTTCCCGGAACTGTAAGTGGTTATACGAAAAGATATGAAATAATATATGGTCTGTCACTATATTTACTGGGTATGTGGCCAGAGAGCGCAAGAGCGAGAGAGCGAGAGAGAGGGGAGAGAGAGAGGAGAGAGAGAGAGGGGGGGGGAGAGAGAGAGAGAGCGAGAGAGCGAGAGAGCGAGAGAGAGAGAGGAGAGAGAGCGAGAGAGAGAGAGAGAGGAGAGAGAGAGGGGGGAGAGAGAGGGAGAGAGAGGGAGAGAGGAGAGAGGAGAGAGCGAGAGAGGGAGAGAGGGAGAGAGAGAGAAAGAGAGAGAGAAAGAGAGAGAAAAAGAGAGAGATAGTCACACCTTTTCAGCGGCGATGTGATTATCTCACGCGTTTGCGACGACGCTGCAATTATAGGCTGGTTGAGATCAATAACGCATATTTAGATTTATTTCTGATATATTGTCTCGTTGTAGCCACTTATACAATCGTAATGTATTAACTAATAAGATTCATGAGCAATTACCCAATTAGTTTAGAGTATAGTGAGACGTAGTGTTACTTTGTTGCTTAGACCTAGGGTATGTAGTAATCACATACATAATAACACACAGTTTTGAGTTCAGAACTCAATCTCTCTCAGTCAGCTGAAGTCGTCATAATCCAAGTACCTCATATTGTTCTCGACCAGAAGGAAAGAAGAAGCACGCATTCTACCAGCTAAACAAAGCAAAACAGTTTTCACCCACCCTGCACTTGCACCGGCTGCCTGCTCCTCGCCAGTCCGCGGTAGCCGAGAAAGCGCGAGCGATGCGCGCGGATCGTGCGCTCGATCAGGGCACTGTCGATGGTTTGTTTTTGTATTTTGTAGTTTGCATTTTATATTTACATTTACAACACAATAATAGTAGTAGTACGACGAAGAAATTAAAAGAAAGAGAGTGCGTACCGTTCGCGCATCCTCTCGAATATCCTCCGGTACTCTTCTGTCTCCGCATTGTCTTCCTTATCCGAACCACCATCCACCCGGATTATGTCTTCCTAGAAAATGGATTGATAAGATTGTTATCACCACGATAAACAGTTGGAAAAATACTCACGTAATCCTCTGCAACGACTGCTTGGAGTGTGAGAATCGCGAGTAAGAGTAAGTGAAGATGAAGAGGAATAGCGGTCATAACATGGATGGACAGCTTGGTACGCCAGGGAATCACACGGAGTGGTTCGCGAGCTGCGATGTCTGTCACTCACTCACTTGAGAGGAAGACGGCTAGCGGTCTGTGGCTAATAGACTCGCGTCGGGTGAACGGCCACCGCTGCTGTGCCGAGGATTCCACCACCAAACCTGATCTGCCCCTGACCGCTCTGTCCGCACTCTCGCATATCCACACTCTCTCCGCGCCCGCTGTGTCTGCGCACTCTCCCATCTTCACGCTATTTCGAGGTGTGCACCTGAAGAAGGGCGAGGATTATCGCACTTTTGCGCTGCGCGGGGTAGGTACCCCAAGCTGGCTCTCTCGCGTGGTTTTGCCCGATTTCACTCTTTCAATCCGCGCGCGCACAATTCTCAATCAAATCGCACGAAACTTTCAGGAAATAATTTTTTCAACATAGCGCATATCATGGTACCAAAATTGTACACATTGATTAAGTGATAAAATTTGATAAGGCCTGTGATATGCGCTATTGGTCGTACAAAGCTGCGCATATGCTTAAACTGACGAGCATGACGAGATCTGCTATATGACATATCAACCATTATCGTATCAATATGCGCTCTATATGAAACCATCTAGTTTATGCAAAAACGCAATGCTGATCGCGGTTTCACTCGCTTTCCCACGCTGTGCCCGCACTCTCCCTCGCGCCCTCCGCGATAAGTGCACTCTCTCCGCTCTCTCTCACTTGCAGGAGACAGGGCGATACGCGTCAAAACAGGCGCCAAAACAGCAGGCCGGGGTGTGCACACACATCCCGGAAACAATCACTGATATTCTGATCATACTATGGTGATATGATCATGGGCAAGATATGGAAACCACTATTTGAAACACGCTCTTTCATTTGCACTACAGTAGAGCTTCCTATAACGTCAGGAATGTGCAAACACCGAACTTGTACAAACTTGTTGCAACTAGTCTGAATCGTTTACTAGTAACATGTGGTTGCAGCGGCACTAGACAACTTCCCATGAAAATGTGTTTCGACTGATGTGCACAAAAAGTTTCACAGAAATGCTGCAAATTGTTCCCCAGCCTCAGAATCGTATCGTCCTATCAGTGATTAGAAGCGGCCGGTGATATTTGTTCATGAACAATAACTTTCATTCATGTTACAAGCCCCCTTGCCGTTTCGCATTTGGCTGGCTGCATCCGTGACAGTCCGCTCTGCGCCTCTGCCGCGTGGACATTCCCGTGCAGAGAAACACTCTCTCGCGCTCTTTTGCGTCTGCGCCTCCTCTGTGAGAGAGCGCGATTCGGCCCCACCGGCTCTCTTTTCGGCGATTTCAGGCGAAATGCGCTGATTTTTTGTTAGCGGAGTTTGTGGAATTGTGAGAAACTTTGAGAGATAACCCCCAACAAAGTATACATTTCTCAGCTAGTCACGTCGAGATCTTCAAAACTAGCCCGGTCTCATCACTCAATTCCAATTTTGAAAAATCGGCTTGGGGCCCCTAGCGCGGGGCGAGCGTGGGAAATTACCTATGACCAGACTGGCTTTCCTATGGAAGAGTACATATCGCGATGCCACTTGTATAGGCACTTGACTTCTAGGAGATGATACATCACACTCGTTGATCGAATTTGCATGCGAATTTGCATATTTTTAATTGTGTCTTATCCATTCGTGGAAAACAATCCCTTGCAGAAAAAAACTCGTCCCGAAAACTCTCGAGAATCACTTTATTATCCACTCGCGAGCAAATCAGTCAAATCACAGGGGATGGAGAAAAAACACGAGCCGAACGAAACGGGAATAGAAAAAATATCGTTGCCTACGAGGCTCACATTAGCGAGCGACACAATTAGAGGAACAGACTAATCAGTCAAAATGCTTTCTGGGAACGGAGAGAATACAAACAATTATAGAATTGACGGTTCATTTTAGATTATAAGATTATGAATTGTTTTGCTGATTTACACGTTTGCGATGTTGGACCGTATGCACGAGAAGAAACACATTGACAGTCAGTGAGAAGTGACAATGACAGATGATGAGAGTGACAGTGACAGGTGTCAGGCGACCTGGGTGAGGTTGTTGACGATAGGCGTCTGTCGCCTTCCGCTGCTTCCACTCTCCTTGTCTCGCATTGTCATCGAGTGCCGGGCAGCCTGCACGAAACCAGGCAGAATACGATTCAGCAGGTTGCGAACCTGGCCTGAAAGAGGCCCCCTCTTTCTCTCCCCCCCCCTCTCTCTCTTCCAATCTCTTACCTCTCACAGTCCGATTGGTCACTAGGAAAAGAAGCGGCGTGAGTGTGTGGTTGAGAAGAGAACACGTGTTTCGCGAGATTGCAAGAACCCACTGGAATAAATGACGTCACCTTTTTTTAAAACTCAAGTAAATTATAAATTTAATATTACTGTTACCTTCAGCCAGGTTGTTGTTTTGATGAACGGTGTCACTGTGATGACGAGTTCAGTAATCTAAAATAGTAAAATACACGTACACTATAACATAATTGCATAATTACATAATTATGAAAAATCCCCCGTCATTATTTTGCGTGACGTCTGTGCTGGTCGCTCTTTCAACTGTTGACTCATATATGGCGGGCAAAAGATTGAAATATAATTGCGACGCGATGAAATCACCGTGTATTGAAAAGAATGCGGAAGAATGGGAGATCATTAGCAGACCCTCCTTGCTGCTGCAAAAACGGAAGCGCCCAACCAAGTTTTTTGGAGACGGTAGAATTACTAGACATCTATTAGTGAAATTACATGTCTGGCCCGAATGTATAAACTGATATCATTTCATCACGCACACGCTGCATTCTCGAACTATCTAATACAGTTTTATTAGGTCCAAGAGTACGCTAGGTCGCTAGGAAAATTAAGTTAGCGATAGCGATCACCATAGCGGTTAATATGCAGAATGCAGTCTAACATGATTTTTAAAAAGAAAAAATACCTCAAGTGTGAGCGATACGAGAATGGCTTGTGTGAGCAGCGATCGATCCGTGTTCGCATTGGCATCTGTCTGGAAAAAGTACAATTAAGATACAGATAATGGTAACTCAGGTACACAAAAGTAAAAAGTACAGTTAAAGGAACACTGGCGACTTATTTTTGACTCGGAATGTTTGAAAGAATCATATTTACTTAATACTTAATCGATTTGTGAGAAAGAACAACGTTTATCCGTTGCTTTCAAATGTTGCAACTGGCTGTTGCAACATTTTATTTCAAACTCAAAATTGGTCCCGCCACGACTTTCATTCCGTTGAACTCTTCAATACTGCAGAAATGGCGAAAGAAGACATAATCCCAGATGAAGGAAGCCCGTTCACTTACTGGGTGGTGGGTGGCTCAATGCGTGTGTGCGCCGTTATGGCGCTGAACTCGCCGGTTCGAGTCCTGTCTATAGCAAATGTTTTGCATGAGGGGAATTACGCGTTTCAGAGAGCTAGTTGCAGGATCAAGTCGCCGCTGTGCCTTTAATGTGGCCCCTAATGAAGAACAGTGATTCATTATTTTAATTGAGTACTCATATAGATTATAGATACCTCTCTGTAATGCGGTACAAAAAACTGCATTTGTACTGTTACTGTCACTGTACAGTTGATGCGATTAGAGTGTGATAAGTTGAAGTGATTGTTACAGGCTGTTCGCGGTTCGCGGAGACGCGAGATTACGACATTATAGAATAGCTGGCAGGAAGTTCAAGCTCACGTGATGGAAAGCAATTGCAAAATACAGTATCTAGTGGGAGAAAACACACAAGGAGAAATGACGGAAAAGTCAAGAGATCGAAGGAGAAAAAAGAGAAGGGGTTTGAGTGAGAGAGGAATGGAGAGAGAGGGAGAGAGAGAGGAAGAGAGAGGAAGAGAGGGAGAGAGAGAGGAGAGAGAGAGAAAGAGGGAGAGAGAGAAAGAGGGAGAGAGAGAGAGAGGGAGGAGGATTGACTGACCTGTTCTTGTGTGAGCATCTTGCTTCTCTTCTGTCGGATCACCACATAAATGAGCATGTACATGAAGAAGATGAAGAAGGGAATCGTGTAGTCAAGGTAGTTGATGATCTGAAGAAGAAAAAAGCTCTCTCTCTTTCTCTCTCTCTCTCTCTCTTTCTCTCTCTTTTTCTCTTTCTCTCTTTCTCTCTTTCTCTCTTTCTTTTTTTCTATCTGTCTCTTTTTCTCTCTCTCTCTGTCTTTATCTCTCAACTCACCTTGATTATCAAAGTCTCTCCGTAGAGAAACAACACCTGTAAGAATTTAAATTAAAGTTTTCACCATGATTTAAAATATAAAAAAAGCTTAACTAACCTGAAACTCGAGCGTCTTTTTCGTGTACTTCTTCGTAGTTCCTAGCGTGAGTGTGAGAGTGGTTATAGAGATGGCAATCATCCAGGTAAGGGCGACCAGGTACTTGATGTACTTTCTGTGATAGAGATAGTGATAACACCGATCAAGAGTGGTAGAGAGAAAGAGAGATACTCACTGATTGAATAGAAATAGTGTGGATGGTATAACGAACACGGCGAGTCGATTGAACCCCATAAGTAAAAGGAAGTAGATCATGGCTGTGTCGCTCCCGTCGGTCACCACATTCCCGATCTTCGACCTGTTGATTAAGAATTTACAAAACGATATTTGCAGCATTTCAAATTTCAACACTTACGAATATTTTTGAACAAGACACTGAATATGTGTATTCTTATGGATCTTCGATTTGTTGTTGCACAATTTTCGAAAAAGTTTTGTCACGTGAATCTTGTGTTGCACTTCTTTGTCTCCACTTCTTGTGTCTTTGTCCCCTCACCATTGCTCGAGTGTCGAATTGACCGGCACTTCGAATAGCATACATGGAAAGGTGCATGTTGTCTGAAAAATGTAATGAATGTTTTTTGAATGTGTATTGCTATCATAGGTTGTGAGCTTGAACGTGTTTGTAGAAAACTGAACGTGTTTGTAGGAAACTTATTATATATTCCATTATTGAAAATCTGATAGTATAGTAAGCTTTTTTTCTGTTTTATTAGCTAGTAGTAAACGTAGTAAAATTATTACACTGTGTATTACTGTATTGTGTATTCTTTATTGAAATTAGAATTTTTTACAAAGATAGTTTATCACGGATCAAACGATTCACCTGCATAAATATATTTGCCGCATTTGCTGCGGTCAACTGGTAGACAATAGTGAAGAAAGGAAACTGAAAAAATGTGAAAACATGCATAAAAAGTTGAGAGAGAAAAAAACTCACTTGATTGAATGTGTTTCTCCCATTGTACAGTGTACACGCGAATAGAACGACTGAAACTATCCCTACTGCAAGAACTATGCCGTAGATAACGAATGACGTGATGATCACCGCCATTTGCGGGTCCTACAACGAAATCCTGATCACAGTAAATAATATTAGTCCCACCTCGACGTTTATGTCGACTATGGACTTATTCAAGTCGGTGGAGACCGGACTCGACATCTGAAAAAAAAACATGTGAAGATTTTCAATATAATATATATAACATGTAACAACAAAAAAAACAGAAATTTTAAAGAAAGACGAAGTCATGGTAGAATGAATAAGTAACTCGAGATGTGCATCGTGAATGAGTGACATCAATTGACTCTTCCCCATGCCTGCTGTGCTCCCACAAGCTCCGCCCCTTTTGCCCTCAGGCGCCTCCAATCAGCCGCCGATAATTCAGTATTTTTTCTGAGACGTCAAACATCGCAGACAGTATACAGATACGTGCGAGATCATGTGTGCTCGCAGTACTTGACTCACTTAACAGCGGATAATCATTTTTCAATGTACTACAATCATTTTCAATAAACTACCATAGTTTAGGTTCTAAAGTCAGAGTTCACAGTTTTGAGATTGAAAATGAAGTGTACTGTAAGGTGTAAAGTAAGATTTATTAGTCATAAACCAATTCGATGGTCAATGATATCTAGCATTCGCAATTATGAAATGTGACTTGCGAAACGGTCAGTTGACTATCAGTCATAAGACTTGAATCTTGAATGTGCAGAGATCGCGAAATGAAAAACGATATTTGCAATAGAATTAGAAATAACTGACGGTTGTCTCTGATTGAGTTGAAATATACGAGTGATCTCTGTATACGCTGGAAGCTACTTACTGCACGTTAGCTAGTAATAAGTAGGAATACGGCGTAGTCAGTAGAGAATTGAAGTGAGAACGGGAAGGTGTGGGGTGTGGGGGCAGTAATGCTATGCGCGACAAATGGTAATGGGCTCTCTGAGTGCATTGCGAACGAAACAAAATTGAAACACCCACAGACTAATGCACTGCAAAAAACGACTTTAAAGGAATCGTCATAAATTTGACAGTTTTTGCTTGAACTTGCTTGAACCCAACTTGCCTCTCATCTAATCCTTCTTATCTGATCCTCCTCTCTTTCTCTCTGTCTATTTATTGCGCACTCTCTCTCTCTCTCTCACACTCTCTCCTATCCTCACTAGTGTCCTCTGCTTCACATGTGGATAGAGGGAAAGGGGAAATGAGAAACGTATCTATTCTGCTATTGCAAAAACGAAAACATTGTGACTTGTGATTTGTGGGCTGGAGGGAATAGAAAGAGGGAAACATGATTGCAATTACATGCAAAAGCACAGCCTCAAGACTCAAGAGGATGGAAGAGAGAAAATGGAGAGAGGGGAGAGAGAGAGAGAGGAGAGAGAGAAGGGAGAAAGTGAGAAAAAAGTGATAGCAAGTAAGTGAGAGAGACAGTCACGTCGTGTAGCAATATCGAAACTGCTGACACCTTTTTAGGATGTTTCAGAGATCTCTTTCACTTTCTACTCTCTCTCCTTTTCTCACGCGCTCACTTCTTCTCACTAATTCACTCGTTAGAGAGTATGCCAGTACAGTACTCGCAAGTTCGCGCGGTAAACGACCACTGTATTGCATCTACCAACACGCAATTAAATGTAAATAACTACGTCAAGAGATCATCATTAATAGAGGCGAAGAGAAGAAAATTGCCTCTTTCCGATATAGAAGTAGGTGGGAGTAACTCTCTGCTAGTGACCTAATTATATGCAACTCGTTTCGAGTGAAAAACACGAGCGGAGATATAGAGAGAATAAGAAAGAGGAGAGAGAGAGAGAGAGAGAGAGAGAGAGAGAGAGATGGATGGAGAGACGTCCGTCCATCAACCGAGTAGCGGAGGGAGAGGAGGGGAAGTGCACGTTGGAATCTAATGGGACTGATGAATTGAATCGAGGGAAAACGGCGAGCATTCCGTCTAATGGTAATCAAATGAAAAAAAAGGTTTCGCTCGTTTACTGGTGCAACGAAACCTCGGAAAGCTGCGGGCAGTAAGTACTCTCCTCTCGAAAAGGCAAAACACGCAAAACGGCTGTGGCAACTCGACTCGTGACAAGAAAGTCGTGAAAACGCGACAGATATACACAAATCATAAATAATCAAAAGTCACGTTCCCCTCGTCTAGTGCACTGGACCACTAGTCACTGTGTGTTCTTGTCTCATGACACTCTGTACTATCACAAAGTAGCATCATTGTCCCATCGGAAATGCGATACTCTGCAATGGAATACAGTGGACACATGCACTTTCGCCTCACACTACATCTTCCTCCAGGGAGGCAGTGAGGATACGGTCGGCATGGTATAGTGGTACTGTCCGCTGTTTCGAGGTGAACGACGCGAGTTCGAGTCCCTCCGCGGGCAAAGTTCTTACCGAATTCGCATGCGCTGTGCAAGATCCCTCCTTGTTGTATGAGATATGTTTGGAGCGAGAGATATGCGCGAGATAGTTCGGACTCGATTTGAGGGTCTCGTAATGGAGGCCAACTCGATGAGAATCTGTTCATTTTGCATAATTTTAAGAAACTCAACAAAAGTTTACGACGAAATAATTCAACACCACTGCACTGCTGCACTGACAACATACCATAAAAATAGAAAACTTTATTACGCTCACAATGCAAACATGAATCACAACATACATTCACACAAACATAATAAACCTATCAACAACACATCTATACATAATATCCGCTCGTCCCCTCAAACTTCTTCCTCTCCTCTCCTCTCCTCTCCACCCTCTCTCTCTCTATCTCCCTTCCCCCTCTCCCTCCTCCCTCTATCTCCTCTCATCCACCACCACCACTTTGAGTGTCGCCCGCGCATCCGATTTCCACTTCTTTCTCTCATTCTCATCGATGAATTCCACCGAGAAGTCGATCTGGCAAGACTGAAAAGAGAAGAATCAATAGGAAATCAATAAGTTCATGCGCACATGTAAGCCATTTTTTAGAATCGACGTGAAATTACAAAAACTCTACCCACATTCTGGAACGCCAACAGGAAAGACGTTTTGAAAAACACATCGTCGTGCGGATCCACAGTCTGCGTCAACACAAAGTCCTTCTGAAAAATACAAAGGGGCGTGGCTAGAGTGGGCGGTACTCACGGCGGGCATGGAGTGGTGGTGTAGGCTGGCGGTGACGATGAGTTGGTGTATCTTGTTGGGGTGAGACGACTCGATCACTCCTTCTACCTTGAACGGCGTCGGCTGGCCGCTGTGCGCGTTCACTTCCGAGGGGGAGACAGACAGCTGAAATACTCTCATTCTCTACATTTATCCCTTTCTCCCCTCCCCCCCCCTCTCTCTCTCTCTCTCTCTCTCTCTCTCTCTCTCTCTCTCTGTCTCTCCCCCCTCTCACCTTGATGTGCATCGAGTGTGTGGTCTGGAATACGAATCGCGGCAGCCCGACTGGCTGCAGACACAGCGCGGACAGCACGTGGGTCAGGTGGGCCAGTTGCTACAACAAGATAACTACATACACCCGCAATCACACAAACAAAAACAATACAACTTAGTCAAACACCCACCTCCTTGCCGACTCCCCTCCCTCCCTTCCTCTCTGCCCCTCCTCCAATCTGTCCACTCGCCCATCCGAGCAGCTCCAGCTGCTGAGAAGACGACCAGCACGGGTCGAGCACAGTCGGCAGGACGAACGGCCTGACACAATGCTGTGTTTCGTAGGAGCGTCAGACCAGTTGTATAATGTGTTATTCTACATAGTGTAACCTCGTTGCAATACGTTTCACGCTATTCGCATTAGGCCGTATAGTGGAGGTGAACCCACATGTCGACTCCCTCGACAGCGAGGAGGGCGCGCAGAACGAGGAGGGCGCGGGCAGACAGCAGAGACACCGTGTCCACGTCACGCACACACACGCCTAGAAAAGACACTGGCTTCAATCAAGTAGCACGCAATATCGATAATCGATTACATAAAAGGGGGAATACGATAAACCACAGTGAAACACTACAAGTTTCCAGGATTTCGGTAGTCCAGTGGATGCGTACGTGCTGTTGGTAATGCATGTCATCACTAAGTACACAATACTATTATCTTTCAAAAGTACTTCCAAGTAAAAGTAGTTGGTTTGTACCGTTGTCTCAGTTGAGCAAAAGGACTGACATGTTTTCAATGGAGACATATGCCAACAGGGTCTCTCTCTCTCATACCAGTGCAAAGCGGCCATATTATAATGAACGCGTTTACGAAGTTATGCAGTTATTATCTAAAAGCACAACTTCTGTTGTAACATAACACGTCGAATAATGCTGAGAGCCTGTTTGCACATGTCTCCATTGAAAACATGTCAGTCCTTTTGCTCAACTGAGACAACGGTACAAACCAACTACTTTTACTTGGAAGTACTTTTGAAAGATAATATCTGTCCTTTTCTTAAGTTTTTTTAAATTACATTTTCATACACGTTCGCAATTCGCTGCGAGGATACCGACGCGCACCCGCTATTCGCCTCTCCCTCTCACTCTCACACAGAGGGGGCGGGGCGAAAGCGATTGTCCGACGCCCGAGTAATTGAGTAATTAGACTACACCTTCTCATAATACTAATTCGAGTATCTAGGCAACACATCTCAATTATCATGATGAGTAACAAATGATAAATGTGTTGATTTGATATACCATCCGAGTATCTAGACATCTCAATTATTATGATAAACAACCCTGTTACACCCACCGAAACAGGCGTGTGACAGCTGGACGAAGGAGGCGTGGGCGCGGCGCGCGGCGGGAATCACACAAGAGATCTCAAACAAGTTATTCATAATCAAACGACAGTGTTCGACTACACATGCACATGAGACATTGTATAAAATTAAAACAATCCCTAGACTCTTCTATTCGGCGCAAAAATATTCCGAAAAAAACTTTTTAATTTCGATTTTCGAAACAATCATTCGATGACAATTGACAAATAGACATCCTGCACACATCAACACAAACTGGAACGTAGTTGTGGAAACCAAAATTTGAAACCAAACACATTGACACTCACAGCTCTGGCAACGCGCAACGACGTCTCGGGGAGCGAAAACTGTTGAGGGAGATGGAGGAAAGAGGCGGTGGAGAACAGGAACCTGCAAAGAGACATGGACGGACAGACAGACAGACGTACCTCTGGTGTGCGTGGTTAGCGTCTCGGAGGGCGGCGCTGAGCAGTCGACACAGCTCGAATCGGCGTCCATCCTGCGACGAGCCCCGCTGCGAAGGGGACAGCATCTGATGAGGGGGGAAACGATGGAGGTACAAGCAAAACGAACATTACATTCTAACTTTCACGTCGACCGTTATACAAATCGTGAAACCTACAAGCACAAATCCGAATTTCTATTGAGTCTGATCAACATCTGGCAATGATTATCATTATCATCAACTGGACTTGCATTCTACTAGTAGAAACTATCGCTCGCATCCAGTAATCCCTCCTCACCTGCACCCTTGCCACAGCCGTGTCCCACTGTCTGCCGACTCGCTGCAGTTCAGTGAGTGTGTACTCTCCGGCCTGCGAGTCAGCCACCGCAGTCACATGCGCCAGCCACTCGCCACAGGCGGCCGAAAGGGAGGAGCGATCGATCGATCGAAGCAGGGGAAGCGCCACCGAGCGCCAGTGACCCTGCCGCAGAGCCGCGCGAGCCATCTCGTATCTGCAGGACGGTTGGAAGAATGAATACATTATGGTTTCCGAGAAGATGATAACAAGGATTCTTAACACACTGTCACTCTCTCACCTCTCCACATCGTTGGCCTTCCATTCTACCAGCTGTGAGCGGGGCAGGGCGCCGGGCGGACACAGGAGGAACGCCAGCAGAGACTTGCGCACCGACTGAACACACACTGTCTATCACACGTGTACATAGTACAAGCGTTTTTCTTATTGTGTGTTTTATTAGCTTTCACGCGCATAAGTCTATTGCCAATCTATTGCAGAACAAACAGTTATCTAAAGACATACAACTTATGAAACGTAGATCTTACCACAACCAGATCAATTGTCCTAACAGCAACAATGGTAACTAATATGGTCGCCAACGCCCAAGAAGCCTACCCTTGCTGACTACACCTCTACAGACACCTAGTAACTGCAACTGTAAAGAACATTTGTCAACGAACGATAGCGACGGAAGATTGGCGACTACATCACAATCCACACCAATGCAACTGGCGAAACATAGACGTTGACACATAAACATAGCCCCTCATGTCTGTGCAATCGTAGCCAACCTAAGACCATAATCGCTCTAATGTCTCATATAAAAGTAAAACTGATTTACGAGCCCACTATACTTGCAACATTGTAACACAATACTTGTACCCACCCCGTCTCCGTCGGCCGCGATTCTCTCGGCACAGGGAGCAGCGACGGCGGCCATGCAAGGAAGACGGTCGGCCAGGCGACACAACAACTCCACGCGCACCACGGAGGACGAGTGCGAGGAGGGCAGCTGCACACAGACACACTATTCAACATACGAACAACGACACGTTGTAGACAACACCGCTATTCACTTACGAGCAAACCATGAAACATGTAAAAGTCGCGAATTCTAGAAAGAGACTGCTGACCTGCGCGGCTATGAGGG